>CM049377.1:17969741-18395508 GCA_026937815.1 Etheostoma perlongum
TTAATTTACAAAGTAACCTTCCCAATACTGGCCAATACAGGTGGAAAATCATGTTTTACATTTGGCATCATGGCTTATGAAGTAGCATTTGGAGTTGTCTTGATAAATATAAGTGTGTCTTGAGCTGCTAGATGGTTACTAACATCTGCCGTTTGGTGCTGCGTAAGTATTGTATAAAACATTTATTTGAGCGCTTTTGCTGAAAACTGCTACCTACCGTTGCTGGAAAGACTGTTTATTCAAGCTGATGAGGTGGGTAGAAAAACCAAACTGATAAGCTTAAACAGATGCTTTATAGCGCTGAGGGAGAACCGCAGTGTTGGGTGATGCATGTAATGTGAAATGGGTCGCTTTGACTGATTGGTGTAAAAACAACTGTTGATTGGTGCTACTTTTGAAGGTTAGTTTGGGCTGTTTCTTGCTTTCAACATGTTTTTTAATATCACGTTTCTTTACAACAGATCACTTTTGTGGACTTCATCATGTACGAGCTGTTGGATCAACACAGAATGTTTCATCCTAAGTGCCTGGATGACTTCAAGAACCTCAAAGATCTTTTAGACCGTTTTGAGGTGAGAACACTCAACTGTTAAACAGTCAGGAAAATGAAATGTCCTGCACATTAGCACCTTTTGTCTTCCTCTGTGTTATTGTGATGTATATATGTGGAATTGCTCCTGTGCTGGTCTTGCAAAGTAATTTTTGATTGGCTTGTTATATCACAGGCTCTGGAAAAGATTGCTGCCTACATGAAGTCAGACAGATTCATGAAGACTCCTGTCAACAACAAGATGGCCAAGTGGGGAAACAAGAAAGAGAAATAATGCAAAGAACAAAAGTTCCCAAGTGCCACTGACTCAACAATTTGTAAATTCCAGACTAGAGATAAGATTGTCTTTAGTATAAGTCTTTTTATAAGCAGTTTACTAGCTGTTGCTGTAGATTTCATGCCCTTTAATCATGTTCTTGTTTTCCAAATATGTATGTGCCAGTTCTAAAATAAATTTCAGTTCAGTCAGAATTTTGTAAAGAAGGTTTTGATTGATCTAACTTTCATTTGAATTAAAGCACTTAAATTACTTGAAAAATATTACATTACATTTGAAAGATTTATTTTGGACAAATTAAAGTAAATCTTGTACTGACTTATTTTCTTTGAGTTTGTGAATCAATTTCAACAACACTTTCTGTACAATACATGACATTTATGCATCAATTAAATGGAAATATAGATGGTATAAGTTAATGCAAGAAAAAATAAAAAAATGGTGTTCAATTGAACAAATGTCTACATAGTATCATACCGTTAACAAATTTACTTGAAATAAAGCACATAAGTAAAATTAATTTTAATAACCCACAATTATTGCTGCTGGAGATAAATTACACAAAAAGTATGTCATGTTTTGTTTAGTAAAAATGCTTTCCCTAAAGCAACGAATTTATGACAAGAGGCTGAATTAGAAAGTAATGCCAGATGATCTGTAGATGAAAACAACCCAAAGTGAAGCAAGACATTAGTAGTGGCCGTTGTACAGGCCCGATGGTTCACTGGCGAGCTGTAGGGAACAGGATGAAACATTACTTATGTGCTGCAGTTTGAAGTTTGGCAGAAACATGTTCCACAAGGACTAAACATGCACTCTTGGAGGTAAATGTCGGTCCTCGAGGGGGCAACGTACATGGAACTTAGCGTTTCTATGACCACAGTGGTAAACAAACTGCTGTGCTTAATAAACAGAAGGACGAAAACAGACGATTGGATGTGTCATAAATATGCCGATGCATACGGACATGTTCAGCCAGAGCTTTGTCAAACTGATCAGTCGTTATTTTGAGAAGAAGTGAACCCAAACAGGGTTTCTCGTTTCATGCTATAGTGTGCGTAGCAGCAATTCTCAGACTGCATTATGATTTTCAGGTGACACATTCCAGAACGCAACGCTGCGTAAAATCAATCTTGTGTAGTTTACAGTGTTTATGTACTTGGTGGACCCTGTTTCTGCCCTTAGTGTGTGCATATCACATGGCATTACTTACTGCAATGGCTGATTTAATGGCCTGAAGCTGGAAGAAGACCCTGCCTCCTTCCTCAGGACACACAGTCCTAATCTCATCCTTGGTCATCCCCAGAAGCAGTTTACCAGTCAGCACCCCGAGGCTGGTCACAGTGCTGTACACGACAAGGTATTAAACAAACAATATCTGACTTAATCATGCAATTCAAGTCTTATTTAGAGTACAAGCATTGTACAGTACAGCTCCCAGTCCCTCTGTACATTATTTCACACATTTTGGAGAAACCTTTGTACTCAAGCCAGGCTTTGACCTCTGCAGGTGGGGAAGACATGTCCAGAGTCACAGGACCATGAGTGTCCCTCTGTGAGGGAGAGTGAAGAGAATAAAATATCTCATGTCAAATGTTAAGTGGTTATTCAGCAGAGCTAAGTGTCACTTACCGGTAGATCTTCCACGGGCCCATCGCTCTCAATATGCTCCAGAACATTCTGAGGAACGTTGCCTTCCTCATTGCGAGCGTTACGAACAAGCCACCATTGCTTGGATTTTTGAACCACCTTAAAAAGCCCAAAGAACAAACACCTCAAGCACCTGAATGTTGATAATGGTAGGAATGATTGTGACTGTGGTGTATATATACAAATAGCTCTATGAAGAATTAAATAGAAACAAGGCTGTATCCAGTGTTACGTAGTTAAGAAGTATAACTTGAACTTTTAAACATATTTCTTAAAGGTCCCATGACATGGTGCTCTTTGAGTCTTTCCCAAAATACAGCCTTGGTGCAGAATTACAACCACTACAGCCAGTCCCACAATGAGCTTTCCTTATGCGTGCCATTTCTGAGTCTGTAGCTATTGAGGAGAAGAGATGAGAGAGAATATTTTTTTTAATATTAAAAAACTCATAAAGTGAAATGTTCATGCCATGGGTCCTTTAGGCCTGAGTGTTGGCTCTGCTGCTGTTCCAAAGTCTGTTGGAAGCGTTAAAGAAACAGCGCGTTTCTACTGCTAGATTTGTTTTCTTTTAATTCTTAAATTCTCCAGCCAGTCATTGAAATGCAACTCTTATCAACTGGAAACTTAAAGTAAAGACAATAATTGCATTGTTAACAGCCAGTGGTTAGTTTTATGGTTATAATAATGTCAGGCAATTATTTATTTATTATTCATTGAGGTCTATGGCCTGCATTTGTACGTCCAGTGTATGTACAGTATGGACACATTGGCTAGACTGGCTGAAAAGACACGTAGCTGTTTTTGGTGGGTAACTAATCCATTTTCTGTGCAGTGAAAACTAAAAAATGAATTTGAATTTGTTTGATAAACTAAAGGATGTGTTCCTTTATTGGTTGAGAAGATGATCTTACTTCATAAACTAAAACTATTTAACAACCCCCCCTCCTGGCTCAGTGGGAAATCATCACAAAGCTAAAAACGGCTGTTTTTCAGGACAGCGATGCTACAAACGTGATGATCTTATAGAATATGATGCAGTGTTGTAGATTAAACTACCCAGCAGTATGTAAGCAAGTTAAAATTAACAAAACCTTAAACATCTACAGATACACATTAATGCAAAAAATAATAACCCAGAAACATCATTAAATGGGGAGAACAAGTATTTGATACACTGGTGATTTTGCAGGTTTTCCTACTTACAAAGCATGTAGAGGTCTGTAATTTTTATCATAGGTACACTTCTGTGAGAGACGGAATCTAAAACAAAAATCCAGATAATCGCATTGTATAATTTTTAAATAATTAATTTGGAGGGGCCTCTCCAGTCTCCAGACCTGAACCCAATAGAAAATCTTTGGATGGAGCTGAAAGTCCGTATTGCCCAGCGACAGCCCTGAAACCTGAAGGATCTGGAGAAGGTCTGAATGATCTCTGTAACTGCAAACAAAGGTT
Organism: Etheostoma perlongum; assembly: GCA_026937815.1. NCBI lineage: Eukaryota > Metazoa > Chordata > Actinopteri > Perciformes > Percidae > Etheostoma > Etheostoma perlongum. Next base: position 17,973,674 of record CM049377.1, read on the forward strand.
TCTGTAACATATATTAAGTTCTGCTTTTCTGATGTATCAAATACTTATGTCATGCAATAAAATGCTAATTATTTAAAAATCATAAAATGTGATTTTCTGGATGTTTGTTTTAGATTCCGTCTCTCACAGTTGAAGTGTATCTATGATGAAAATTACAGACCTCTACATGCTTTGTAAGTAGGAAAACCTGCAAAATTAGCAGTGTAAATACTGTTCTCCCCACTGTATATAATGGGTAAACCCTTTTACTTTTCATACTTTAAGTGCATTTTGCTAAGAATACTTATAAGCATACTTTTACTTTGAACAGGTTATGAATGTGGGACTTTTACTTGTAGTGGAGTATGTGCACAGTGTGGTAGTAGTACTTTTAGTTAAGTAACATACATCATGAATACTGCTTCCAACACTGGTGACATCTGTCTTGTCTTTCTTTTGGAGCCGAAAAATTCTTTTGCATTTTTGTAATTTATTAATTAAAGTTCACGCTGCCCAAGAAAAAGCAAAGCAGGGATTTGAACAACAGTTAAATGGACAATGATAACTATCTCATGATGCAGACGCAGATGACACTAAGTTTTGACAGTCAAAAACAATATCCAAATCCACTGACCATGTTTTCATCTCACCTGTACAACATCTCCCTTCATAATGCTCAGCTCTCGGTTATTCCTGGCCACAAAGTTGTAAATGACCCGCATGTACAGGGGTGTTTTACGGGGGCCGGCTGGTAAACTCTGGCTCTTCCTCATTGGACCGTTCTGATTAAGGAGTGGGGAAGGCGTGAGTGAGGGGGAAGGCGGCTGCCAGCCATCGTAGAACTCGGGGATGTAAATTGGGACATTGTCGTCCGGCCATCTGGACCTATGATGTGACAGAAGGGTAGGAAATTTAAATCAAGTTAAAAACAAAAGGAAGTATCTAATACCGAAGAGTAGAACAATTCCAAATTTTGCTTTACAATTAACTGTCTCAGAAATAATTGTGATTAACAATATAATTGTCTCTTTCAGTCAAATTAAAAAAATATATAATTAATAAAATAAAATATATTATTTAATTACTTATTTTAAATAAATTAAAGTTTTGAATGAATCCCAGAATATATGTTGTGGTTATATCACTGTTATTATGTGACCCAGATAATGTCAAAAAAACAGGCCCACTGCCTATAATGTAAACTACACTTCTTATTATCATAACACTACTTTCTAACTGTATCCCAACTTGTAATCTTTGTTGCTATGAATGTGCATAAGGCCTTACGGCCATAAGCCTTGAGGCTAATGTTAGCAATTAATTGCAGTTAAGCAAAAACAGCATAATTATGTAAACAAATTGACAGTTATGTAATAACTGTTTCAGGCCTACTGAAGTGACATCTTGATTTTATGAAAATGTTTTCATTGCCAAAATGAATGTCTCAAGCAAAAAGTACATCTTAAAAGTAGTATCTTAAACTGAAATTAGCGGTAGTTTAATTTTAAAACACTCCTGTCTATCATGTTTCCCAAAGAACATGAATGCAGCATTAACTCTGAACTATATTTACATATCAGCAAACACACACACTACGCCCCAGGGGCACTTAAAGGTGCACTTACAATCCGAGGACTATATATGAGAAGGTGACAAGCTTAGTGTGTGAGGGTTATAAAGGCCGCCGTACCTGGGGAAGTTCCAGCAGTCTCCCAGAGACCTCCACAGCTGGTCTTCCTCTGGGTCGACGACCTGAGCGAGCAGCCGAAGGGCCGTCTCTGTCAGCAGGGGGAGGACACAGTGGGGGGCAGGTCTGCAGGATACTGAGGCAGTATCTGTAGAAAAAGGAAGGCAGTATCAACTTTCAAGTTCAAGAAAAATATGAACACACTTAGTGGAGTGACAATTACTGTAAATAATTGGTGCCTTGAAAAAAGCAGGCAAAAAATAAGTTTAAAAGAGCTCACCATGCCTAAACTAGTGAAGAAGATGTGGACAAAGTCAGCAGCTGTGGGGCTGGTTAATGTCCCGTCCAGCTGGCCCTGTAATACAAAGATCTTTTCGGTCACACTGCAGCCATCACATATTTCAGTCAACACATTAGAGCGTTCACCCGAAATCTTTCCAAACCACTCTGGTCAGTTTGTCTGCGGAGACATTTAAAGTATTTACCAGGAGATTGAATCCATACTTGATCTTTTGAAGACAGGAGATATATTCCTCCCAGGGTGGCAGACTGACAGCTGCTGCTGGTGCTGCAGGAGAAAAAAAGAACCGCATCAGATGTGCTATCAGCATGTCAGCACCTTTAAGGAGGTCACTTCCCCAATTATAAAGCAAGCTTTGTCCACCAGACAGAACACACTTTCTAATTTTACAGCTGTTAAAATATGTTTCTGAAAACAGATGAGGCGACAAATAGGCAAACTGGGTTAGAGAATCCTCGACTACAATTGGTTGTTTTCCTTATGCCATTAGGAGCACCAAGGAGGAGGCAATAGGAGAGGGATGATTTTCAGAGATGAACTGATTCATGTAGTAGTTTGAGCAAATATTACAAAAAGTTATTTTAATTAAGGTTAAAACTGTTGCGTTAATTATATTTGCCCTTGGACAGATAAACTGGAAAAGGATATTACCATTTTTCTTGGATTTGTTCTTCCCAAACGCATGCTTGTTCTTGTTCTTGTCCTTTTGTGGTAGAGAAGAAGCATTTGCTGCAGCAGACACTTTGGCCATGAAGATCTCCAAATCATTTATAACGTGGTTCAAAATGTCCTGTGAAAAGGAGCACACGCATCAAACAGATATAATTCACTACCTATGACTTATAATTTGTGGAAACGGTTCAATTGACAGTACTGACTGTGTTCCTCTTCATGTTCATTCGCTCAGCAACTTCTGGGCTACTCTGTAATTCATGAAGATCAGAATGGTGCATTGTTGCCTCTTGTGGGGGCAAGAAGGGTGGAGATGGCATATTTTCTACAAAGAACAAAAATTAATTTTTGGAGACAAATATCAATGTTGACACAGTACAAAACGTACTGGATTGTTCATTGCTGAACCCATACTATTTGCACAGAACGCATCCATTAACCTTTAAGGAACTTAAAGGAGTTTCACTCCATGATGAAAGATTTTTTTCATATGCTTTCAGTGTATGCCATCCAGTCATACCTGGTTCTCTGCTCCTCCACTGTGGGGGTGGGTGGTCCGGTGGTGGTGGGGTCCTCTCTTGCTGCACAGGACGAGGCCCAGCCTGCCGTAAACTTCCTGGAACATGTTGCCCTATGATGTTCTCAAGATTACTCCTGAGATCATCCACGACAGACAGTTAATGCATTTTACGGTTCAATTTCTTTTCAATGAATGTGATTTTATCTCCCTTTAGACTGTATTCATGTGCTGTGACATTGTACCTGATGTCAGACTGATCTCTGCGTGGCTCCACAACGTCACCTCCTTTTTGTGCTGCCTTATCCAGATCACTCTTGACGACCCCTGCCTGGTAAAACAGACCTGCTTTAAATCAAACTCCTACATGACACCAGCAAAAATGCTTGTTATGAAATAATGGTTTCTGGGAATGGCCTTCATTTCAAAGATCTTACAATTCAAAATGTCTATCAAATCCTCCCTTTTCTGGAGCTCCCCTTCTCTGGAGGCTTTCAAGAGGTCAAAGATACAGTGAAGAGGTCACTGAGGGTTCTAGTGAAATGTGACTCACCCCAGTTTCCTCACACTGGAACATGAAGACCTGAGGGATGTGCTTATTGTGTTGCTGCACAGTTACTGTCAGCAGAGAGTTGTAGGCACAGCTATCCAGCACAGCTTTGGTTTGCAGGATGCAGCTCAAAGGCAGCGACTCCAGCTCTGCCTACAGAATCAAGATTGAACAGAATAAGTGCAATGATAACAGGTTTATGAAATACAGTTAATAATATTGAAAGTATTTACACGCAGACAAAAGTAAGATTCCTTTATCTAGTTCTAGTTTTTATTTTGTAATAAATCTAAATGTCAGACGCTGAATGCCTTTCTCGGTCTTCACTCACCGACCCAAAAAAGCTCTGAGGGCCAATGATGGAATTAAGTCCAGGGCTTTGTTGTTCTATCCCTGACAAGTCAAAATATGTTGTATTTTTACTCCGCCAGGGAGAATCACTGGGGCAGATACACACATTATTTTTCACAAGCTGCGACCCGGGATGCTACAGACATCTCATGTTAAATACAAACATAGCAGAACACTTGGAATGAGATGTTCAACAATTAAGGTGGAATGTTATGATGTCCACATACATTTGGGCCATGTGCCGTACTGAATTTAACTGAATTGTGTAGCTACTAACCTTGGTCTCGATATCACTGAGAAGTAGATATCCACCCTGAACCTCCATGATCATCTCCTGAGGCCACAGGCGACTTTTGGCATCCAGCCTCTTGAGCTTGGCCAAGCAGTCGTCAATCGTCTTCACTTCCTGGCCGTCCAGCTCACAGGTGAACAAGTGCTGCGGAGTCAATGTGGAGAAGTCATGGATGAAGAGAGGTAAATGATTGTACTATGTGTCCATGCTGGTGATTTCACAATCACTTACCTCCACTCTGACAAGAAAGTTGTCAGGATGTTTGTTCAGTTCCTCGGAGTACTCCTTTCTCTGCACTGATGTAAAGAAATTTGTATTAAAAAAAAGGTGTGACATTTTGTTATCAGAAAAACAAAATAATTAGATGAGGTTTGTTTATGTGTGGGCATACTGTATATTGATTTTCCACTGGGTCTGGACATGTTGTTTCTCTGCAGAGGAGCACCCTTGAAGTCATCTTGTTGGAAAGCTCGCCTCTGCTGAGGGAGGTCCTCCTGTGAGAAACCCCTGAGGTACAGTATATAAAGAACAGTGATTGGAAGATAGACCATCAGCTGAACTGTAACCACAACACAGTGGTGTTGTGTCATGGAAAGACTCAAGCTGGTGTTTACAGTGTTGTAAAAAAAAAAAAAAATCTAACTGGTACTCAAAGGCTTCAACAAATTAATTCCAGTAAATTGTTAACCTGAAAGTGAAATAAACTTACTGACCTTGGGGAATATGAGAAAGGTCCGTTGTTTCCAAACATTCTCAAACTACGTCTTTCTTTTCTGGAAGTTTGTGTGTTGAAGAGTTAAAGTTTCAGATTGGCAAGAATTCCTGAAGAGCCACTCCAACCTGTAAGAGAAGAGATTTCTCATGCCGGTAATTACACCTGTTTCAAGTGAAACCAGGACAGACGGTTGCATAAACACACTCAAATGGATTTGTTAACTCAGTCAGAATATTTACAGATTTTGACATCTTAAAAGTAAACCAAGTTAAAGGTTGAATTCACAAGCAATAAAATGAACCTTTCCTCAGTTCAGCTCTCACAGCACACCGCTACAGTCCCTCCTGGTCCCGTATTTGATGGTGGCTTTTGCACTTATACTTCAACTATAAATCCTTTCTCAGAGAGAAGGCATTCCTGATAACGTTCAAAGAACATAACTCAAATCTATACCTAATGGCATATTAGAATTAATGAAAAGTTATAAAAAAACAAATTAAGTTCCTGGTTTTAACTTTACTCTTTATATAAATTGTATTGATGTAATAAGCAGCAAATGTACTAATAGACACATTAGAAAATGCTTTTTCTGGAATTCTCATTTTACTGATATTAACTGGCATAGGGCGTGGCTTGTTCCTTTTAGATATTGTATCACAAACAAAGTTAGAGAATTACATTTGAAAATATTGCCCTATATATATATATATTCCAAGTGTTCCTACAAACCTGTTTATCTCAAAATAAATAATTGATAATTATTGTAGCTTTTGTTAACCTGCCTTTTTTATGGCTGTTCATTCTTTATTACATTCTGCAAAAGTTTGGAAAATGACATGGTATCTAAAACAACACATGCAATCACACTTGAAGGGAAACTATCTATTTTGAATGTAGAGATAGCTATTTATGTAATATTTTAAATCTCTTTACCTTATTAGGTAAGTTCCATATTCACAAAGCAAAGTTTTCCAAATCAAAACCATGTTTTAAACTATTCCAAATTGAAATGGACATGTACTTTGAGTCTCTTAAATTGGTAACAAATAAGAAAGGTATTTTAATAACTAATATCTACTCAGTTATTTAATTAAGAACTCCTGCGGTCAATATTTTTAATGAAGTTTGCAAGTCTGTTGCTTCTTTACCAATTTATTTTTGTATTTGTCTGTTTTAATTATTACTTGTACTTTTTATGCACAATTTTATGTTTACGGACTGTGATAACTGAATATTTGTAAATTGATTCCTAAATTAAAAAAATAAAAAAAAAGTGTTAGAAAACTTAAGATAGATTGTGATTACACTACAGTTTACTATTTACCATTACCTTGTGATTGTCACGTGGCTACAGTGGCTTTATTCAGCAAAAGTTATGCAACTTTTGCTTTAATATTAATTAAAATGCAAGCAGAAGCAAATATAAAGTACAAAGAATGCACATTCAACTACCAAAAATCAACTCAATGAACAGAATCAGTAATGATTAATCTGTCCTGGAAATTTTACCTCCTTTACCAAAACAAATTGTAGATCAATAAAAGGGTATTTTGTAGCAGACACAAATCATAACACAAAAAACAAACACCTGCTCCAATTCAGCAACAAGATGTAAACACAAGTACACACATTATGGTTGAAATCCATGTCACATACCTCCTGGATTGAATGTAGGTTGCAAGAGGAGTTTCCTGTCAACAAGCCACTTTCTGCTAGACAAACATTTCCATTTCTGAAGAAGACATAATGCTACAATTATTCAATCTCCTTTATTAAAACCTCTAATCAAATCACCTTTACGTAATGTATTCATTACCTGTTACTGCCAGCTCTGCTCCAGTGTCATCCTTCCCTTTATAAATAGATTTTCTACCAAGCAGAAAGCATCTGCTCCTCTCGTAGACTACCGAGACAATTTCCTTGACTTCCTGCACATAGGCACCAGGATCAAAGTACGATGTGAAGGGCGTGACGGATCAAGAGGCTTGGCCCGATTTGTCATTTGAGGTAAGGTGAAAGGCAACGTATCCGTGGCTAGTTATGAGTCCAAAGGTTTTGAATGCCTAACAGTATCTCCTCAAGAGTGATCAAAGGTCTTAAGTGCTCCAGATGATGCTTTTTTTCTTTAATACAATTATCTAGCTCAAGCCTAATCTATTATTATGGCTATAAAAACGGTGGTGACTGTAATTATCTTCCACATTCACACCCAACGTCACTTACAAAATACATACGCATATGCTTGAAATGCAAAAACACAAACTAGCCAGTGGAAGTTGGATAAGAGAACCATTTATTTTACCATCAGCTGACGTGTAAATACTGTACACACCCATGACATACTGACAGAGACATTCTTTAAAGAAGAAATAGTTTATTCTGTAAATAAAAGTTAATGTCTCTTATTGGGACCATGAGTTGGGGATTAGAGAAGTCTTCTCTGAAGACTTGACAGTTTAGGCTGTAGCTTTGGCCTGAATGGCCTTGGCCAGAACCTTCAGGTCTGTGATGCACTTGGCGATGCTCTCCTTCTCCTAAAAAAACATTTTAAACACAGATATAAAGCTCTAAAGTGTCACTTGTTGAGAGATAGATATAGATATAGATATATATATATATATACACATACACAACACAGTAAGAACAGGGGCTACAGTTCATCAAGAAAACTAATAACTTATTCACAATAAAAGATCATTTTATGGTTGTGATTATTTAAAAACCATGTCACCTCATGGATTAAATATAGATAATTTAGTGTTTTCTGTAAGGTACCTCTACTTAAACAGTTATGTTCAGAATAATAGCGGTGTGTTTAAAAAAAGTGAATCCTTAGCAAATTGCAAATTCTATTTCAAAGCATGAACAGAATTGATAAAGTTTGGGTTATACCTTTACAGAAAGTGAAGGAAAAGGAACATTAGGCTGTTTGCATTTTTAACAAACTCAAACATTTACTGTTCAAACTGAAAAAGGATATCTATGTATCTATATGTAGACACACCCACACACCCACCCCCCCACACCTTGGTGTGTGTTACTTTTCTTTATAATCATTCTGATTTTTATCATTTTGTCACAAAACTATTCTTTTTGTTCGGTTAGCCCAGTTTATCCTACAGGACTTTACAAAACAGGATTGAGGGTTGATATCCAGGCTTGACAATGAAGTTGTCAAGCATGAAAACGTGTCACTTTTCTAAATTGTTAATCAAATTAAGCAGGGAATGTAAAATTAATTTCACTGACAACTAATGTAACAGTATACACTCTTTTCACATTTCAAATTAAGAAGCATCATTTAGCTTGAGGCTTCAGACAGTTTGACACAAAAAGACTGACCTGCTGTGGAGTGATGCTGCTGACAACACTCTTCTCCACCCAGTTGACCATGTGCTCCTGCTCCATCCGGGTGTGGAGGTTCTGCAGAGCCACCTGGTAGTCCAAGCGCCTCTTCACCTCATTGGTCACCATGTGTAGCCTCTCTCTGTAGTTGGTCTCCAACAGCATGGCCACATTGTTCTGAGAGTAAAAGGGAAGTCCAAGGCCATTATTGAAGGAAAGAAGAAATATATCAATATAACTGGCTTTTCTAAACTTTTTGGTGGCTGTGGTAGTTGCAAGAATTTAATTATGAATTGTATATTTTTAAACAGACAGAAAACTTTAAAGAAAAGCAAATGCATCACTGCAGTTCAGTGAGACAGTTGCCTGGTGTGATACAGTGTTGACTGTAATGACATTTATTTATGACTTATTTTATTTATGGACTCATATTTTGAAGATATTCATTTATTTTTCTCATAGTATTGCAGCTCCACACATTCATAGTTATCAGTTTCTTTGGCCAATCTGTGATATTGCCATTTCTACTTGTTGCCAGCAGAGGGCGATAAATGTCAGAGATCACAATGATGCTGGCCAGCTTCCAGCAATCAATATGGATTGGTATGTACAGTTGTTCTCAAAAGTTTGCATACCCTTGAAGAATTGGTTATTACAATCTATATCTATCAATCTATCTATCTCATGTGTAAAGAAAACATGAGTGAACAGGCAAAACAAGTCTTTTATCTGTTATAGGATTCACACTGAACTGTAGGTCCTAACAGAATGGCACAATCATAAATCAAAACATGGCATCAAAGAAAAAAACAAACCAACCACTTTTCAAAAGTCTACATAACCTTAGTTCTTAATACTGTGTATTGCCACCTTTAGCATCAATAACAGTGTACAGTCTTTTGTAATAGTTGACTATGAGGCCCCGGATTCTTGCAGGTCGTATAGCTGCCCATTCATCTTGGCAAAATCCCTCCAGTTCATACAAAGTCTTTGGTCGTCTTGCATGAACCGCACGTTTCAGATCTCCCCAGAGTGGCTCAATGACATTAAGGTCAGGAGACTGGGATGGCCACTCCAGAACCTTCACCTTTTTCTGCTGCAACCACTGGTAGGTCAACTTGGCCTTGTGCTTGGGGTCATTGTCGTGCTGGAAAGTCCAAGAGTGTCCCATGCACAGCTTCCGTGCAGAAGAATGCAAATTGTCCGACAGTATTTTTTGATAACATGCTGCATTCATCTTGCCATCATTCTTCAAAAGATTCCCTGTGCCTTTAGAGTGCACACACCCCCAAAACATCAGTGGGCCACCACCATGCTTCACGGTGGGAGGGTATTCTGTTCACTATAGGCCTTGTTGACCCCTCTTAAAACATATTGCTCATAGTTGTGACCATAAAGCTCCATTTTGGTCTTGTCACTCCAAATTACAGTGTGCCAGAAGCTGTGAGGCGCATCAAGGTGTTTTTGGGCATATTATAAACATGCAGCTCATTTTTGTTCAAGTACCGTCGTATTGTGCTCCTTGCAACAACCACGCCATCTTTTTCTACAGCAGCCTGTATTTCTTTCTGTGGGTTCTTCTTTGCATCCCGAACAATTCTTCTTCAGTTTTGGCTGAAATCTTTCTCTGTCTACCTGACCATGGCTTGGTATCGAGAGATCCAAGAATTTTCCACTTTTTAATAAGTGATTGATCAGTACTGCAATGCTTCGGTTACCTTTTTATATTATTTTCCATCTTTATAAAGTTCCAATACCTTGTTACTCAGGTCTTTTGAATGTTCTTTGATGCTCCCCATGTCTCACAAACTCATGGACTATTTATACACAGACACTATTTGCAATTTACAAAGCCACAGGCATGGGAAATAACCTTTAATTGCCATTTTCACCTGTGTGCCCGTAACAAGGCCAAACATTCAAGGATATGTAAACTTGTGATCAGGCCATTTGGGTTATTTCTGCTATAAATATTGTTTAAAAAGCAGCCAAACAACTATAAAAAAGATATGTCTTCATATGATTACTATGCTTGAATCAAAGACAGTTAATTTGCATGATGAGTCCTTTTTAAAATGTGCCAAAATTTCAAAATGTATGCCAGGGTATGCAAACTTATGAGCACTGTAAATATGAGTCACTATATTATGACAAATTAATATATTGTAAAATAAAAATGGACCAGTCTATGCTGCTTACCCTCTTAGCATTGAAGAGCATTGATCTTCCCTCTGCTCTCCACTGTTCCTTCTTCTCATCCTCAACAGCCTGAGCCAGGCTGGCCACGGCGAGGTCTTTGACCTCCTGAGCCTTGGCCACTTTCTCCTGCAAACACCCAGAGAGCAGTGCTTTAACGATAAACAACAAAAAACACTTATCTGAAATAAAGTATCCGATTATTTACCAGAAAAAGAAATTATGAAAATACAAATCTGTATGGTTGCCAGCCTACCTCATTCAGTTTGTCAGCAAAAGCTGCAACACTCGGACCAAATTTCTTGACACCATAGATTATGACGGCACCGATGGAGGCAGCAGCAAAGGTCTCGTGGTTGATGACATAGATTTCCTTGGAAAGCATGTAGAGGAGGAGGCCAGTGCCCAGCATGTAGGGTCCTAGTATGAAAAAGAAAAATGTAGATTTTTTTGTAAATGAAATAGTATTCATGCAGCAGCTTATTTTTTTCATGACAATTTAAAATTCTGAGATATAAAGCATGTCAGATATTATCAAACTAAATGTGGGACTAAGTAGTAATATCTTGCACATACTATGCCTTATTGAAAAATTTGAGTTGACTTGTTTAAGTATTGATGGAATAACTGGTAGTATACTCAACTACTAAAATAATCAATAACTGCAGCCCTAAACCCAAAGTTGAATCTTAACTTCTGGCTACTGACCTGTGACTCCAGTTTTGGGGTACAGGAGTTGGAAAATCTCCTCTGGGAAGATGCCATGACGAACTTTGCCTCCCTTCTCTGGCAGAGGGGGCACAGGGGCCAGACTCTGGGACGATGTGTGCAGGGAGCGGGACGCCTGGACCAGACTGTGGGAGACATTATTAATAGCTTATATTTAGGATATAGTGTTTAGATTAGTTGTTGCCAAAATGTATCATTACGTTAGTAACAAATACAGTAAATAAAACAATTTCTAAAAGACGCATACCCAGCTCCAAGGGGACCGCTGCTTTTCAGGCCACTGGCTGCAAATAGGAGAATAGATTTAAATTCAGTGATGCAATTAGCCAATGCTTGTGTGAATGATTTCATTTGTGTTTAATCTGTTGATTACAAACCTGTTTTAATTAAAAGGTTAGCATTATAACCTTCATGAAGGTGGATATTGCAATATTGATGTATTAGCTGTTTATTATGACAAAAGTCAGTACAATGACAAGTCAACAGAAACTGATCGTTAGAGGATGAGGCCATTTCAATACCTGAGGATAGCATAATATGAAATAATATAAATGTCTGGTAGCAACTAAGCTGGCTTCAAATGAACAACTTGGGAAAACATTAAAATAAAAAGTAAACATTTTTGGTTTTCCTATGTGAAGCCAGTGGAGTTTATCCTAACTACAAACGTAAAGAGCACAAAACCGACCAACGCTGTCAAAAGGTGACATTTACAGAGTGTAGAGCTAACGCTAGCTAAAGTAGTTTGTTTGCTACAGTAAGCTATCGTCCTCTAACTTAGCTGTAGTTATGTATTCTAGAAAAAGATGAAATGCAACACAGTCAATAGTGTCACAAAAAAACAGTTGACATAAAATATATCAGCAATAGACAGTTTCAAAGCGTAGCTATACCTTACTTGTAGCTATGCTAGCTACTTAAAAGCTAGCATTAGCATGTCTCTCATTCAATGTGCGGCCTTCACTTTACCCTTCAGCTTCAAATTAAATTTATTTTCTCCTGCTTGACAGTTTGGTTATGCCAGAGCTAGGTGAGTTGAATTAATTAATAAAAGCAAAATGAATGCATACCTGACACAATAACGAGCCTTGACAACATGTTTGAAGGATGAAGTGTCGATTTCTTGCTACACAGGGCACCCTTGTTTCGGCTTCTTCTTGCCCTTCTGCAAAGAGCCACAAGGCTGGTGGAAACACGAGATATCCTCCTGAAACATCGCGAGAATAGAGTAATTCTAGTTTTGAAAGCGACCGTTAGATGGCGCTTTACACAAAGGAAAAAAAATTGTCACTGACCTGATGCTGAATTGGTATTAATCATAGACTGTCTATGGTATTAATTGAGGTAATTAAGGTACCAAAGGAGAGATTTTTAGGTTAAACATGATGCTTAGATACAGTGTTTTTGGGTTAAGCATTCTTGAAAATACTCAAGACTTACACCAAGTAATATAGGCTAACATGAAGTCAGTCAATTTAATGCAAATAACCTACACACAGGCATTAACACCACCAGCAAATTATGAAGCTGATGTCATTAACTGCTTCATCAGATCAGAGTATTTAACCCATTTTAATAAAAAATTAGACTGCTGTTATTTAAAAATAATAAATAAATAAATAAAGTAAATTTCCAAGAGCCAACCACACACCGCACAGCTCTCTCCCATGTGGTGTGTTTTATCCCAGCCTGTCTGGGTCTGTGTGTAATCTTGGGGCCCACCCGTGTATGGCATCAGTTTGATATAAGTGGCTGGTGAGATAGAGGAACATATGACGCTGTGGTTCACTTCACTTCCTGTAAAAAATTATGCTTAACAGAAACAGCTACATGTAGAAGACAGACAAAACCCCCTTAGACTAGCTCAGCAGAGAGAGAAAATGGATGACTTCTTAATCACCTCATGAAGACTTTTTCCTAATGAATGAGATGGCGTTGTAGGTAAGATTTATCATGGATTTCTGCTTATTAAGCAACGTTTTATCTTTGCATTATCTTCCCTCCACAACCTCAATCAACACTTGCCAGGGCCTAGTCTGTCTTTGACAACTCTGATACTCAGTGTTAAAGGAGCTTTCTAACAAAATGCATCAACAATACAACCACTGCAACTTCTAAACTTCTACATTACATGTACAATTACTACTACTAAAAGTACTACTATATAAGCTCCTGCCACTACTGCTGCTGCTTCTATTACAACTGACCCACATGGTTCACAAAGAAAATGCATTTCTGTGCAACACAGATCATCCTAAATTTAAAAGATACTGTTAATGCTTTGTATTTTGCTTTATTTTAGTATACATTCTTTTCCTTTGTTTAGGTACAAGTCTCTAAGTCTCTAGACATTAAACTATCAGGACAAGGGTTTGAGAAATACAAATGTATACCCTCCAAGTTTTAGGGCATATTTCAAACAGTGTTTTCTATGAAAATGAAAAAATAGAACTGAACTGTTATATACAATTATATGTTTTAAATATATACAATATATATCTACACCTGCATCACATATTTTCAGCTAACTGTAACATTTCTTAAACATAAATTGTTTACATACTATATATTTCATCATTAGAAATAGTTATAATGAATCTCCTGATAAATTTTCACTGTAGGCTCGAGGCACGGTAACAGCCAGAGGAGCTGCCATGGACGCTCTGGCAATCACTGGAATACAGCTCTCCCAAGTGAAACACTTTGACCAAATAGTGGACATTAGAGCAGAAAAGCGTGAACACCTGCGAGGACGTAACAACGTAACATCATGTCGCAGCCCTACAAGAGAGTTTGACACAAGACTGATAAAGAATAAACTGAAGGAAAAGAGGCATCTTGAGTTTCTGAGGAGGAGATCAGTGAGCCCAGAGCCGTGTGGTTTGAATACTACAAACTCTTTTTCCAGGGCAAAACCTTCCCAAAGACATTTTCAATGAAACATCACAGTTCAATCAGCAAGTCAGAGTCATTGCATACAAATATTCAAAATACTCCCACCACTAACGGGAGGCATCCAATGATGATTTTAACACCAAATAGCAGCATAAGTGATGGTTCAAGCACCAGCAACTGGGTAAATATACTTTGGTGTTAGTATTATTGTATGTTCCATCTTTCCACGTCTACAGGGAATAACACCTACGTCTTCTTTTCTCTCCTCATTTCCTCAGGCTTCATTATGGTCAGAACAGACAACACTGATGAGACAAGAGAAAGGCCTTGCAAGAAAGCAAGTATCTACCTCCACACAAGCGATAAAGGAATCAAACCAGCACAGGATAAAAAGCTCAGATAAAAGAGAGAATAGTATGAATGGTAAATGGCTTGCCTAGTTGCATAACATTTTCGACAAGATACTGAGAAGAATATGAAGAAGAATACTCATAAGATTGCTTTTGTTTTTTTCCCCTTTTTTCTCAAAGCTCAAAAGACAAGCATCAAAACATTTATCCAAACAGAAAAGATTCACCAAAAACTCTCCATTCAAACTGAAAATATTCTCCAAAAAAAGATACTGCAAGAGACCAGTGTGCAGACAGAGTGAGTCGAATTTAAATCTCAGATTTGATGTCAGATGCAGATGTGATTAGTGTTTTATATTTCTATAATGAGATATTTTCTGCTGTGCAGGTCTGGTCTTGTCACTGTCATGGAGTCAGTAAGTTCCAAATTGTTGCTTTATTCACTGTGGTTTTAAGTCTAAAATGCATATTAGAAAAAAATAAGATTTAATTAAATTTAACTGTTTTTAATGTCTATTATCTTTCACATAATAGGATCTTCAGAAGTTAACTGACTACTTGCAGGTAAACTATTATTTCCTTAAGTAATCCTGCTGTTGGTGTGTTCTTTAAGTCAATGTGACAGATGAAATAACACATTCTTCCTATAATATATGAAAAGTTAAATTCATCCATATAACTTACCCTTTCTCAGTTAAACACACTTAAGAATTTTACTGAAACAGCCTCAGTTGTTCAAGCTATGTTAGCGAACTGACATTACTGGAATAAGTTTGTGACTTTTCCCTTCTTGTACTTCTGTTATATTACATTTTATCATTTACTATCATCCAGTACTTGTCACTTGTGGCTACAGTTGCTGTTAGTAAAAAACTGATAGTTTTTCTTTGTTTGAAGCTACTGCATGGTCTGGAAGGTTATGGTGGCTTTTATTTATTTATTATCTATTGTTAGCTTGATTTAACTCACAGTAACTGAAATAAGTTTGACTGAATGACTCTTCTGTAGTTTCTGTTTATATCTCCTGAAGCTACAGTAGACACTATACTGTGTGACGTTAATTGCCTGCCTTTTAATGTTTTAGGACAAAAATAGAAAAATATTAGTTTTATTTTCACGGATTACATGAGATAACTGATGTGGTGACCATAATTTAAATATAAGATTAAAACCTGAGCAGAAGATGCTGGGTTGGTATTTGCATGTTGTTGTAGCTATTGCTCATCTGCCATGTATTTTCTGCCAGGAGGCCCTGTGGAGAGAGGAGGCCGTGAAGAAGAAGCTGGCAGCCCTCCAGGAGAGCACATCAAACCTCATGAACTCCTCCAACAAAATATGGATGGTAAGACTCTCACTTAAGTCTCATCGAGCACACTGCCAGTGTTTCACAGTTAACGTCTCCGAATACCAAACACATATCTCTTATTTATAAAGGTATGTTGTTTCTTTGGTTCCCTGATTGATATTACACTGAAAATGTCTTTTTCACAGTTGTGTGCAGCAGTGTATGGCAGCTGCTACTTCAGGAAGGCCTATGCAGTTTGTGGTTTGAAGCTTCCTGCTTCCGCTCTAGCTTAAACTGCATAGGATGAGTGCAAGCTGTCATTCTTCTGCAGGAAGGGCATGTCAGTTTAAATAATGTATGCTTTTTCATTCTCACTTAGGTATGTCATTCTCAGACAACTTGTTATTTCATATATTTTATTTTAATACAAGGAGATATTGTGATCTTTCTTGAGGTTCTTTTGTACTGCACGCTCCCTTTGTGCACCAGTGAGCGCAGACAGTAAAAGAACATGCTGTCACAGATTCTGGTAGATGAACCATTCATTTTCCATCTGCAGGCTACAGCGTGACAGTCATTTCCTTTCTAACCCACACAGGCCCGCTGCAGTGAAGACCTGCTGAGAAACAAGATCAAGGCTCTGGAGGCACAGCTGCAAGTCTGTCTGCAGGTAAGAAAATCAGCTGGTGGTAAAGTGTTTAAATGTTTTCTTTTAAATATTATTTCTATGCAACAACCTACACATTTGGTCAAACAGACAACTTGCTTTACACTTCCACTCTGTCATGCAGGGATGGTGCAGTGTGCCTCCTTCATGGTTTTGGCTTGGTCCTCACCCTTTAAGTGTCTGTAGGTGTAACTCAGTAGTGTTGTGTCCTTATAGAAGTTTCCCAAAGATGGAGTGAAGAAGCTGGTGATACAGATGGAGAAGCAGAAACTGGTGTATGAGGAGAGGACCCTGGTCGCCCTGCAGAAGGTCACACAGGAGAAAACTGAAGCGCTCAGCAAAGCTGTGACAATGCAGGTCAAATATAGCTTTAAACTAACTTCTGACTATGCTGAAAGACACATCGATATCATTAACTTATTTCAGTTTTCTAGTGATAAATGTGTTCTGTTGACATATTGCAGATAGATTTCTAAGGTACTTTGTATTTTTTGCCAGTAGGAAGCGCTAATTACAGCAAAGGCAGAGGCACAGAGGTGGCAGAGCCTTTGTGAGCAGCTGAAGCTGACCTCTGGACAGCTTAGGGAGAACCAACACCTCAGTAATGACCAGCTGCAACAGTTGCAGAGCCACGTGGAGGTACAGTATGGACAGTTGGACCATGTGGATGGCCAGAAGATTCAATGTAAATGGTTGTGAAAAACATGTTTGTCCTGTGCAGCTGTCCAGAGGCAAAGAGGCCGAGCTGAGGGAGGAGGTGGTTTCATTGAGACAAGAAAATAAGGAGCTACAGTACAACATTTGTGTTCTGAAAGAGGACAACCAGATTTTAAGAGAAGAAATCCAGAACCTCAGAGGCAAGACATTTAGACCTCAGAGTCAGAGTTTCAAATACAACATGAATCCTTTATTTAAACTGCTTTCTGTTTTCTAGATTGCAATGAGAGCCAGGACTTAATGATGCAGGGGCATCTGACATCAGAGGAAGCAGAGTCACAACTGACGGCAAGGAGGAACTCTCAGGTGGAGGAGCAGCTCCGTCACACTCAGGAGAAACTCCAACTCAAAGAAAGAGAGGTAAAGTTGAAATATCAGTGTACTGCAGCACATTCACAAGCTTTGTGTTTTGTTTGCTTTCAAACTGCCACACTGGTCATAATTGCAGTTTAGTCTTTCACATAAAGCTAGCTTCTCTAATGTGATAAAACTATTAAAAATGATTTAGGATTTCCAGTTTACACACTCATGCTGCTGAACTGAGACTAGTTGTATACTAGGTCACATTCAAGTCACACATTAAAGGCCAACATGTTCATTTCAGAAATATTTGTAGGCCGGGCCGTAGGTTAACGCTGGGTCTTCAGAGTGAGGGAGACTAAGCAACTGTATGATGCGTAACAAAATGCTTGGGCCTGTGTCTGTCTCCCAAGGTCCCTGGAATTAGATAACACCACAAACACACACACACACAAAATTCTACAACACATTTCATATTACTTGCCTTCTTTCATGGAAAACATTTTAGAGATGAAAGTAAATTTAGCTATCTCTGGCTTTACACACATATCTTTAAAGATAACCTGCATTATGTGTGTACGTGTGTGTGTGTGTGTGTGTGTGTGTATCTGTGTGTGTGCCAGTGCAAGGAGCTGCAGACGGAGCTGCATGCCATGGAGCAGGAGTGTCAGTCCAGCCAGGCCCGGCTGTCGCAGTGCAGGGACGAGCTCCGGCAACTCAGCCACCGCCGCAAGAGACCGGAGAGCTGTGTGTGTGTGTGTGTGTGTGTGAGCTGTGTGTGTGTGTGTGTGTGTGTGTGTGTGTGTGTGTCCTTACTCTCAAATGATCCAATTTGCCCTTACATTGTCATTGTCACATTTTCTGTACCAATTTATTTTGCTTCAGTTTTGCTGCAGTGACCAATTCAGCTACAACACAACATCAGCAATGATGACTATGATTCCCTGCTTATATGTACATTACTATATATAACTTTGACATTTCTTCCCTCTTTATTTAGACGCAGTGTGGCTCCTGGTGGAAGATGTGTGTGTTCTTCCTTCTTCTCCTTGCTGTGGCAGGGGTTGCCATGTTGTGGCTGTGGCATCCTCCTTTCAGGGAGCAAGTTGAAGACCTGTACTCAGACATAGAAACACGCATTGAAGACTATCTCATGGACATGGCCTCTCCTCAACACTCAGGCTGTTTTAGACCAATATGATAATGTCACTGCCAGGAACATAATTTTTCTTGTTTTGTAGCTTTTCTAGGATGTAGTTTGTTGATATTTTTGTATTTCATTCAATTAGTATTTCACTCAAAGTGTGTGTGAAAATGTTGTGTTGACATGTGTAGGATGTTTGCAGAAAGAAACTGAAATCAAATAAAATGTCACTGGTTAGATTCTGGAGTTAATGGTGCATTGGGTTAAGTTTAATGGAAAATATGTGAGAGCTCCATAGTGAAGACATTGTAAAGAAGGGACTTTACTTATGTTGGTCAGATGGACAGTTTCTTGATTTTATCCTTGTGCATTATAAACAAATCATCATCCACCGACCAACATTTACTCACCTTTGGATAAGATCTCATCCTACTTACAGAGACTAAAAGTTGCCATGTACCACTTGACTCATCCATACTTACCTAAAGTCTGTATTAGTCCTACACTGTCTTCAAAATTCCTAACTTTTTCATATCAACATAATGTAATTTATAAATGTAAAAATGTGTTTAAGAGAAGCTGCCTGAGCCACAGACCATTGTTTCTAGGAGACCTGATTCAACTACTTTAGTATATAGGTAAACAAGCAACAATTAACATTTGTGTACTCACAAGTACTGGAAGACAAATGTAGATCCTTTACTTGAGTAAAAGTAGCAATACTACTACTATTACACTGACAATACTCAATTAAAGATTGAATTGAAAAAATTAAAGATTCTGCATTTAAAATTGTACCTAAGTCAATATTATCAGTAAAGTTACAAAAGTACTTAAAACAACAAAAGTAAAAGCATTCATTATGCAACAGACCCCTGTCAGTTAGATTTTTATACATTATAATGTTGGGTCATCATTACTGAGGCATTCATATGCACTTTAATGTAGCTGGTTGAGCTGTTTTAAATACTATATAAAAATATAAAATGGTACATGAGTACAGTACTTGAATAAATGTATTTCATCACATTTCACCAGTGCATAAAATGTTTGTTATTACATTTAAACAAGATAAGCTTTTGTCAAGTGTATCAATACTGACTATTGTTTTATCATTGGTCACCAATCACCATATTTCAAGAGCAGAGCTACAATAGAAGATGTGTTTCTATTTCATCTATTTTTATTGAATTTTAAATTATAACAGCAACAATGCCAAAAATAAGACAGATATACAATTACATTAAAATTAAATTATTTAAGAAGAGATCTTTTATTTTGGATTCACTTGGCTATATTACTAGATATTAGGTTGTGAAGTACATGATAGGGAAAAGGTTTTGTCTATAATCAAAATACAGAGCAAAAACGGTTTAGTAGTCTAAGTATAAATACAAATGATTGTCACTGCAAATATCAGAGGGAGAACCATCCTCATCCCATCAAAACTGTGCCAGTATTTAGCATTAATTGTGTCAGTGACATGAGGGCACTTTGTGGTAACTACCAGCTGCTCATGTCAATGCTAAAATGACAGAATAATAAGTTCCTGCACAAATGTTCGTGAACTGACAGACGACACCGTCTATTGTCTGATTACACTCAAACTCAAAGACAAAACACACTATTGTTCATTGTATTCAGTGGTTTTAACTGTTCCAGATAAAGCTCCATTCTCAACAGGCACTGACGCAGCACATCTACCACACAGATCTTTCACCCACGTTTACCTGCAGGTTCCCCCCAAATACACCACAGGTCATTGAAGAGATGGATCTTTGCTGGACTGAGGTCAATCTCCTGGTGAAACTGCCACTGAAGGTAAGTGGTTGCCAAGTGCGTGCAGATAAGTGAAGAGAGTTGTTGCTAAATATTTCACAATATTACTAAGAGGATCTTGCCAAACATCTCTTTTACATACAGAGTGACAACCTTCTGCAAGATGAGGACTGCAGTTCTGCTGTTTGTTGTGGGGTTGTGTGTGTTGAACGTCACATCTTCCTTGAAAATCTGTGCTTTCAATGTCCAGAGCTTTGGTGAATCAAAGGCAAACAACAAGAAGGTCATGGCAATTCTCCTAAAGGTATTTCGTTGTGGCATGCATAACAACTAAAGCAACATCCACACAAAACTAGACAACTGATTGATCTTTTTCTTTTCTGTTGCGCCCAAGATTCTTTCTCGGTGTGACTTGTGTCTCATTCAGGAGGTCCGAGACTCAAAAGGAGCAGCAATACAAGCTTTGGTTAAAGATCTTAATGGGTACAAGCTTTCTTTGGTTCAAAAATTAATTTAAATTAATTTAAAATTTGGTGAGGCCTCCGTAACACTTTGAACTTTAAACTTACCTCAGTAATGTTGTCAGCAGATTTGACAAATCCAACTCATACTCCTATGTGGCGAGTGAAAGGCTGGGGAGGAAGACCTACAAAGAGCAGTATGTCTACATTTACAGGTAACACTTATGAAACACAAACTGATGCTGTTGATGGTCAGTTTATTGTGAGATCCTTAATGTTGTCTTTTTCCTCTCTCATCTTCCCCAGGAATAATGTGCTGACAGTCAAAGAGCATTATCAATATCCTAAACTAGAAGGAGAAGGGACAAATGAAACAGATGTCTTCTCCAGAGAGCCTTTCATTGTTCGTTTTCACTCCCCTACAACATGTACGATGAAACAAAAAGGCATCTTTAGAACGATACAGGAAAAGAAATTGCACATAAGTACATACCAGTTTCACAAAGATAGATGTTATTTTCCTGGTTCCGTGTTTCTAATCATTCTCTGTCACTAATGATGATCAGAGGAAAAAGCTAATGATGCAGAATGACAAATGCAGCAGAGTGCAGGCAGCCATAAAACAAGTTCATCCTCCATGACTGAGGTAACAAAAACTGTAACAACTGACCTACTGGATGTGGAAGAATGAAAGCGAGGCCTGCACTTGCGCAGACATCAGAAACCGGAATAATATCATAATTGTGTATACTGGGATATTGATAATCAGGTTTCTCTCTGTTCTATGTGAACATCGTCTCCTGAAAAAGATCAAAACCAGGAAAAGACTGAAGTCTGCATGTGAACACATTCATTAAAAATGAGTCATAATGTTTTGTTTTGTTTTTTTGCAGTGGTGAAGGATATTGTCCTGATTGGGCAGCACACTTGTCCTAGAAATGCAATGAAGGAGATTAACGAACTGTATTCTGTCTTCAAAGGAATTTACAAAAAGTGGAATACTGATGTAGGTTAAACCGCATCATCATCATCATCATTTTTTAAACTAATTTTGGTAATTTTTTAGCTATATCTAGGTCAGAGTTCCTCAGATTAGCCGCCTCATATTGGTTTCTCTCTTTCACGTAGCCTATGATTAGATTTGTGAGTAATTTCAATTTGTTGAACTTTCCTTTTTGCTTTCTTTCATTCATCCAGAATGTAATAATCTTAGGCGACCTCAATGCCGGCTGCAGCTACGTTACCATCAAGGGCTGGAGAGCTGTGCGCTTGAGGAGCGACCCCAAATTTCGCTGGCTAATTGGAGATGAGCAAGACACTACTGTCCGTGAGAAGACGCACTGTGCCTATGACAGGTCTGTGACTGCTAAATACTGAAAGGTCACAGAAGTAGTACTCAACAATTACCTAACTGTATACTCTCTATGATGATATGATTATTATAAGTGCTTTCTGCAGCAGGGTTATGCCTAACAATATGTTTTCCTTACATTTTTAAACAGGATCATTGTCCATGGACGTGAGATTATTTCCAGTATAGTGCCAGGTTCAGCTCAACCGTTCAACTTTAAAGACAATTTCTATTTAACAGAGGAGGAGGTAAATATTTATGCCCCCTGTATTTTAAGGAAGAACATTTATTTATTTATAATACATTAGTCATTCAAAAAGAAAAATGATGCCCTTAAAAGGATGGATGTTCCAAAAAAAATTTTAATTAAGGCATTAAGATCAAGTTCCAAAAAAAATTTTTTATTCCTCTTTTTAATCAACTTTAGCCTGGGTGTGTAAACTCTCTCTCTCTCTCTCTCTCTATATATATATATATATATATATATATATATATATATATATATATATATTAATCCTGTTCTTCTGATGGCATTTTTAGGCTCTTGAGGTGAGTGATCATTTTCCTGTTGAAGTTGACCTGAAGCCCAATCACCGCTACCTCCTACGCAATGAGCTGTAGGACGACCATCAACAAACCCGGAAGTCTTGATTTTTAACTGTAATTTTACTGGATTTTAGTTGTCAAAATAAAATCTAAATTCCCAACAGAAAATTCACTGATAACAATTGTTCTTTTATAATGAATCAAACTCATCATCAAAGTGGCACTGCACTCAGCTCAGTTATAGAAGACACCAATAAACATGAGTTGTTTCAACACGAAGGAACTGCATGTTCAACTGCTGGAGTTTATACTGTGCATCGAAAAACCAAAACCACATCAAAGGTGACATCATTTCATTAGCTCACGAAGGTGAGTTCTTGCAGCAACACAAAACAAAAAACGCTACTTTTGGGATTTCACTTCTCAGAGAGACTTTTTTTTTTTTTTACACATGATTATCTAAGGTTTTATGGTAAGGTTTACATAATGTTGACATTTGTAGTTACATATATATGTAACCAAATATATTAGTTTTGATCTGTAATTTATGCAACGTTTTTTTGACAGGAAGCCACTTGCAGCAACAACAGATGAGAGTTACTTTGCGCTCTCTTCCTTTCTGAGAAGAGATTATCTGTGGCAATGCAGTAATGTTTGTCTTGATATAACTTCTGCTATATAAACTATTGTTTTCCCTCTTTGAAAAGATGGAACACAGTTTTGCAGATCTACTCAGCAATGCTTTTTCAGGTAAGAAATATGTCTTGTTATATTTATTACTTTTTTCTTTCTTTTACTATTTACTAGCAGTATTTCATTTTTCAAATGATGGTGTTGTTACAGAAACAACTGTTACCTCATTCCCTGACGGAGATTTGGATTTTGAGAATTTAAATTTTGATGAAAAATGCGAGGAAGACAAAACTGACATCTCTCACGAAAACTTGCTTACAAAGGAAGACGAAGCTCTTCAACAGGAAGCAACTGGTCCTCCTGCAGTTTTGTCTGGCATGAAATCTAGAGATATATATGTGGCTGAAAATGTTGATGAAAAGCAGTCTGATGGTAAAAGTAATGAGGAAGATTTTGAAGGTGCAGAGTTAATGAGTAGGACCAACACACTGGTGCAGGATTACACAAGCTCAGAGTCTGAACAGGAAGGCTCTGTCTCTGGAGAAGATGAAGAGGATAAGGATATGGGAACAGGAGAAAAACCAGGGGATTTGCTGAGGCTGATTCACTGCAGTGACGAGTTTTGCAATGGTAATAAAGAGGACAGGGTCTTTGGTGAGGGACAACCTCTGGCCCCAGAGGGTGTTGAAAACCCTCAAGTTAGAAATAAGGAGCCAGGTGAGGGTGAGAGTGATGAGGAGGAGTCCTATTTTGAGAGAGTCCCTAAACGTGGCAGTGAGATGATGATAAAAGGTGACAGGATTGAAGAGGATAAGCAAGAGAGGGACAAAGAAAATAAGGAAGAAGAGGCGTGTGATTCTGAGTGTGAGGGCATGAAAATCGCTCTGTGCTTTGAGCAGAAGCATGAAAGTCCTTGCAGAGATGGCCCGGGGAAAGCCAATTTGGAGTTTCCAGAAATATCAGTGCAAAATCTGCAGGATCTCATTGCTGAAGTTGATAGTGAAGATTATGGAGAGAGAATGAAGGATTTCTCAGGGAACGAGCACCAAGACGCAGGTGAGAGCTTTGCAGATTATCCCTCAGACTTGTCTTCTTGTGAATATGTAGAAGATGGAGCAAAATATAAAGAGAGTAATCACCAGTTGAACGCCTTGGCTTGTGCATTCAAAAGCGGTTCAATTGCAAAGCAGAACACCTGCCTGGAAAGAGCTGTGACACATACAACAGGGATGCAAAAAGCTGAGGACACTGATGAGGAGGGATACGGGTATCTTTACAGCAGAGATTTAGAGGTGGATGCTGTTGAGTTCAGGAGCTTGGATGTGGCAGCAGGAGAAAAAGAGATTGTGGAGAATGTATTGGGTGATGCAGCTGTAAAAGGGGTTGATGATGGAGGTGAGACAGGTGAGAGTGATTCCTACATCTCCAGTGATGATGCGGACCAAGAAATGAGGAGTAATGAGGAAATCACTAATAGTACACAAGATCTTGAAAGCAACAAGCAACGGATGGAGACTCGCAGCGGGAGCAGAGCAACGTTTTCTGACGATGATGACGTCAACAGAGTGAATCCAGATGATTTCAACATAAATTGGAATATAGACGTGTTGACAACTGATACCCTTTGGTCTGAAGACCTGTTAACCACAGAGGACACAGACAAAGCGGAAACATTGCCTTCAGATGAGACTCAGCATCCTCCAGAAGACGTCAACAGCTACTCAACAACAACAAGCCCCTCTAACCAGGGATCCCTGGATGATAGCTTCTTCTTCAACACTGAACCTGAAGCCTCTAGGGTCTATGAGCTGGGACAGTTGGGAGACGACGAGTATGAAGAGGAGAGAAACTGGGAACAGGAGCAAGAGAGAATCAATGCTTTCTATGAGTTTTATGATGACAGCAACGGAGACAATGAAAGAGAAGGTAAGTGAAGTTGATGATTGGTATAATCTTTATATGGAATAACATTTCCAAACAACTCGTCAGTTTCCATTTGTGCATTTTTATAGGGAGGCAGATAAAAGTTCAGTTTTGTGCAGATCCATTGTCTCAAGTCATTCACTATGAAACTGACAGGTGAGCCAACTTTCTAGTATGTGTTCAACTTTTTTCCCTCTTCAACTACAAACTAAGACAGATTATGCCAGATCTAAACCAAAAACAACTGCGTCTGCTTCCTCGTTTCTCAGCAGTGACAGAGACTCAGTCAGCAGCTCCACAGAAGGGGAGGAGGACCCGAGCTCTGCAGAAACATCTGAGGTTTGCATGTGGACACATATAAGCACACATGAAAACATATCCACATGAATACATATGCTTGGTTTGTTTTGCTAGACTGCTTTGTCTTTCTCCAGGAATGGAGGGAGCCTGACGACACCACGCAATTGACCCCGGCTGATTCCCCGAACACTCAGCTACCAGAGAACGTGCCAGATATCGGCAACACACACATTTGTAGCAAGAAACACAAAGTGCTTTACTCGTTGGCCTTTACTGAACATTCACTTTGTTTATATGCTATTGAATTGTTTGTTTACATTTACCTTTCTGTCCTGTCCTATGTTCCCACAGTGTTTCAACATGCTGAAGCTGACACTGAAGATGGGTCTGGTGATACTGACGGGACTGCTGATGTTCTGGTTTGCCACAGACCAAGCAGGCTGGCTCAGTCACGTGTCGTTCTTTTAGGTGAAAGCCTAATTGTGGTCCTTAAAACTTGTTCACATTATTACGGGTAATAAAAGAAAATTCCAAGATGACAATATTGTCTTGTTCAAATGTGAAGTAAAGTGATTCAAACGTGTATTCTGTTGTCTGTAACATGCAATGGTGTGCTTAATAAAGAGGGTAAAAATCTGGCTTGTTTGTATTTCTTAAAATCAATTACGACCAGCTGTGGATACTTGGCAGATAACAATTTTTACAAACACAATCAAACCCTTTAAAAGATACAATACATTGTTATAGATTAAACTATGCAACATTATGTAAAGTGGTTGAAGTTAGTTGTTGTTTCCTTGTTGTTTTTAATGCATCAGTAGAAATAATCAAAGCAATATATGACACAGACACTCTGAAAAGGGACATTCGGCTTAATGAGTTATTTTATTTTTGATATGTTATGAAGGGTTACATTTAAATTTTGGTGTCACTAGTTTTACTTAAGTAGGCTAAAGGATTTGAATACTTTGTCCGCCACTGAGTAATATGACAAATAGAGTGTTACATTAATATGAGTATTAGCTTTACCATTAGCATTGGTAAACATCATAGACTGTAGGCCTATAATGATTAATAATATACAGTCTATGGTTAACATATATTATTATCATTAGCCAGCTGGTGGCGCTGCTTCATTGCTGAAAAAAACGGACTAGAAAGCATTGAAGAAGAAGATGTTAAACGGAAAACGGAAATGATGTTTCATTAACGGAAAGCGCAAATGTTTTACTCACTAGGGTCAACAAAGGAGGGCGGGGTTTACTCTCTCTCCATGCTTGCAAACTCCCGTTCGACTGCACAGAGGACCGTCCCTACCGCCCGCGCAACAAAACGAGCTCTCGGTTATTATCGATGGGAGGAGTTTCTCTGTTTTTCGCCACCGAAACTAACAGCTCAACTGAAACAAGAACACACAAAAAAATCAACACTTAGTCCACACGAATAAATCAAGTCACAAACATGTCTTCGCTAAGAAGTAAATCCGCGCAGGACATTAGCGACCTGCTAGATGAATACGGGATAAAGCACGGGCCTGTGGTCGGTGAGTGGCTCTGATTCAATGTTCAATTTCCCCCGTTTTTAAATCAACGTTCACCCCAGATAATTAACTTCACAGGCCTCACCCTACCTGTGTAAAGTTACTAACTACTCTAGTAGTAGCTAGTAGCTATTTCCGTGTACACTTGATCATAATGTCTCAACTATACGTTGCGTGTGACTTTCATTATTCCCAGACTCCACCAGAAGTCTGTATGAGAGGAAGCTAAAAGAGGCCATGGCTAAAGGGAAGAAAGGAAAAGCATCACCTGACAAAACCTACTACAGAGAAGAGGGTAACTGTTGTATATTCATTTAACATCTACACTCAGAACAGCATCAAGCTTTACTTCAATACATATATGTACAGTCCACAGGTGTGAAAGAACTAATGTCATTTTACATGCCTCAGAGTTTATAGGTACAAGTGGTTTACATTTTCACCAGAAGATTAACCCTCCTGTTTGACCCCAACATCTCAGAAATGTGGGTGTCTTTTTAACCTAATTTTCCAAAAGAATAACACTGATGGTTCCCTATGCTCTTCACAAGTACAATAAATAATAATTTCACAACTTTTATTGAATTTGGGTGTTTTATGCAATTTTATAGCATTTGAAGAAAAAAATGGCTGATAGAACGTTGAAAGAAGTGACAAAAAAACTTGTATAAAATTGACAAAAACGTTCGGGAAAAGCAACAAAAGTGTCAGAAAAGACGACCAAAACGTTGAAATATAAGAAAAAGTTACATAGTCTATAGGAAGACAGCACAAGGGTTAAATGGTACATTGCTCCAGTCTTAACTATGGTCAAAATAAACCAAGATATTCTGACTTTAAGTTCCTTAATGGGACATACCTGGTTAAATAATTAAATAAAGCAATGGATACTACACTTCCCATAATGCAGCTACCACAGGCTCAAGTCAAAAACAAGATCATCAGGGTTAGTTTGGATTAGGGGTGTAACAAGATGAGACATCCAGCTCACAAGATTGAGTTCACGAGATCGAGACAGAATTTTTTATATTAACATTATACGCCTGTAAGGCAGGAAAAATGTGGTAAGTCTACATTTATAACTGTAATATTTAGCCATTGTAACTATATTGTTAGAAACTAATTCTAAAATTGTATTTGTTATATGATTAAATAAGAAGTATAAAGCTAAGCAAAACAACCGGAAACATCTGTACTGTTATTGTGTTTAAATTAACAAGAGAGCATGTGGATCAAGTGATTTACCGCTAACTGGATGAGTAAAGGGCAGCAAAATATACTTGGATGGCAATTACTGTACTTGTGTGCGCTACTTAAGTATTGCACATGTGGTAATAGTGTGATTAAAATGTACACTGGCACTGACACATCTTGATGTTTGTTTTAATTTTAGAGGAGGAAGTCACTTATGAATACAGGACACCTGTAAGTATCTCTGTCTATGCTGTTTTTGTGTTTTTTCCATTACTCTCCTAATAAATTAAGATAAATATTTGACGAAGAATGTTGGTAAAAATCGCCTTTTGTGCATCAACTACAATTTGTTTACAACAATTGTATCGACAGTGGGAAAATCAGTAACTCATTCTCAAAACTTATCATTATTATTGGCCCTGAAATTAGCTATCATAGTCAAATGTAATTTAGATCTTCTGTTGCTGTGGGCTCCTAACCTTGTAGTTGAGTGGCCAGTGTGTGCTCTGGCTGGGCCATTCAAGAACAGCCACAGAGTTGTTGTGAAGCCAGATTTTGTTGCCTGATTTTAACAACCAAATAATTAAGTCAATTCCATTTGTATTGCCCAAAATTACATAATGTGTATGAAATAGGACTTAATACTCTTTTGTTTTCATAAGAAAAGGGTGTCCCATGGAAGGGCCAGAGATACAAATATAAATTAACGTAATGTTAATTAAATTCAGTGACAGTTAAAGCCGTTGGGCATATTCTGTAGTTATGCATTTTTATACCAACACTGTTGTAAAACTTTTTTGCAGGTCAGAAGTGAATTAACTATCTTGCAGGAGACATTTTATTTATCACCATCTTGGAGTCCTTCAGGTTCTCTTACAAATCCTCTGTTATGAGCTCCAAACATTCATTGACTTCCTTCTATTTAAGTAAATCAAATTAGCAAATACACATGTCTATAATTTGGTAATGATTTTTTTCTGGCCTGTCTAGTGGGTTTTACATGAGGTCAAGACCAGAGTGGAGTGAGAGGGAATTTGAACATGAGTAAGTTATAATTATATAAATCATATGCAATGGTTGTTGTTGTCTCAGTTGGTGAGGAGTAAGTATACACATACTGTACGTACTGTTTTATGTCACTCTCCACAGGACATCCTATTCAAGCTACTTAAGGTCAAAGCCTGAATACAGAGGAAAGGATTTTGTTGATGAGTAAGTGTATTTATTCAAAGTCAAATTTTGTCATTAGATGTTATCCGCTTACAATCTATTTAGGTTCAAATTTGCTAAATTGTTTGTCCCTTTTTTTTTTTTACTTCAGTACTTGTACCTAGGACTGGGCAATATATCAAAATATATCGATGTTGTGATGTGAGACTAGATGTCATCTTAGATGTTGGATATCATAATATGACGTAAGTGTTGTCTTTTACTGGCTTTACAGGCTGCATTACAGTAAAGAGATATAATTTTCTAAACATTTCAGACTGATTATTTATCATAAGTCTCTTTGCGTAAATATTTAGTGAAAGCACCAATTGTCAACCCTACATGTTGTCGCAATATTGTTATCGAGGTATTTGGTCAAAAATGTGAGGATATTTCTCCATATCGCCCAGCCCTACTTGTACTTGTACTTACATTTTCTATTTCATGCTACTTCATGCATCTATTCCATTACAGTTCAGAGGCACTGCACTGGTTTTGCAAAATTTGACCTTATAAAATATGATTTAGTGTTTTATATTTATATTTATATCAACCAACTACAACAGTAAAACTAGGTAGACATTAATGCATCAGTATCTAGGATGGCACTCGGGAAGCATTTAAACATATTGTTCTTCCACCTTGCAAAGATTGTGTTTCATGAGTTTAAGTGTGTGTGTGTGAAACAAATATTGCCCAGAGCATTTAAACATATTGATAGCTGTTTCCAGTATTTGCATTACAAAGATTAATTGAGTTTAGAATGAGTGTGTGTGTGTGTGTGTGTGTGTGTGTGTGTGTGTGTGTGTGTGTGTGTGTGTGTGTGTGTGTGTGTGTGTGTGTGTGTGTGTGTGTGTGTGTGTGTGTGTGTGTGTGTGTGTGTGTGTGTGTGTGTGTGTGTGTGTGCAGCACAAGTTTCCTCAAGCTCAATGTGACAACTTCTTATTTTGTCCAATCAACAGTCCAGAAAGATATACAATTTACAATGGTTTAAACAATTCATTATCAATAGTCTCGCTGAAGATCTGTCAAGATGAGATTGATTATCCCATAGGGGGGCAGCACCACAGTTATGTTGAATTGTGATTTAAGGTAACTAGAAATCTTGTACCCTCAATGTTGCTTAACCAACATTACAGTTGTTTGAACCAACAATAACACCAGACTTACAGGTCAAAACAAGGTGACATTCAATGCTACTTTGTGATGAAGAATTTCAATTATATACTGAAGCATACTTCATTTAATTCCCTTTCAGGCCCGCCATGTACGACACGCCTTCCACTTACAGACACTCCTATTTGAACTCGACACCCATGAAATCTCAAGATGCTCCAAAGGCACCAAAGTCATCTCGCCTCATCCCATTGTGGGTTCAGTTTGCGTTCTTCTTGGCTGTGGCAGTCTTCCTTTACTTAGTTTTTTCCAATATGGAGACAAATGAATCCCTAAAAGGGATAGAATGATTTTCTATGATTTTAATTCATGCTCAGTTTAAAAGAATATTCTACTTTGTTGTGCATTTTCATTGAATGAATGTGTTTTCGTTAATGCCTTTATTTTAGAGATTGCTGATTTGGGCTTTATGCAATATGCTTTATGATTGCAGTTTATTTGCCTGCTTGTGTTTATAGGTTAAGTTGTCACCCAGCACCACTGCTAGAATAGATGAAGATGCCATTTTAAAGGGAAATATCACTCAAAAGTACACAGAATCCTTCTTCCTCTTACCTGGACAGTTTCAGTGGGATCTGTTGAAGTTTTGGAGATCATAATCAACGGCTCCTCCACAGCACAGTGCACCAACCCATGTTTGGCTTGCAGTACTGAATATGTCAAAGTAAATAAAAAAAAAAGGGGATTCAAATATTATGCCACAGTTGCAGAGTAAATATGCACAGATCTTGACAACAAATTAAGGTCAGTAGATTGTAACAAGATGTCTCTTAAAGACATTTTGATGTTGACTGAGTTTTGTTTGGCACATGAAGCATCAAACTGCAGACAAGATGCCAGTCATCTCTGTTGTACTGTGGTGAACCTGAGCCAATCCTATCTACTGTAAGCCTCACCAATTCACAGTGAATCAATCTGTATAGGAAGATAACACTTTCAGTTCTTGACAGGCACTACCCAATAATCTAAAATTGGACTAATCTCTCATTAAACGTCAGACATTGTATAAATTTGAGATTCCATCAAGAAAATTTGTAAAAATCCCCAGGTGTTGAGCAACTTTTGGGATAGAATGCATCTTTATTTCAAAACCAAACACCCAGACTCATGTTACTGTATTAATCAATTTGCAGATCAGTATCCAAGGTATTGCACCAGATCTGTTTAACATCCCAAAATGTTTTTTTTTTTTTTTTTTTTTTTTTTACAAAAAGCACAGGCCTGTTAAGTTGGTACATGTTAAGGGTGAGAATAGGATTGTGTATATTGTCAATATGAAGATTGACCAAAACAATCTTACAACCTACAAAATTTCCATTATCTTGGGGTACAACAATAGTACAACTTCCTTTTATTAGAAATAACCGTACAGTTGGGACAGTTTTCAGACCAGCTGTAATGCAAGTGCCTCAGTGGTTTTGTAAAATTATTGGGCTGTAATTATTGATGTATTCAGTGTTAAGCAGTTGGGAAAATGTTTTAGTTCATGTAAAAATATGAAATTGAACAGTTTCTACGAGCTGTATTGCTACGTTTGTGTTTTTTTTGATAGAGATATCAAATTTGTACTACTTAATCCAACTTTTACATACTGTAAAATTTAATGTGATGTGTTTTGTATTGCTGTTATATAACTCAAAAATATTAAGAGCTTGTATATGTAAACATTTTAAGTGCCACATAATTATCTCAAGAGCAACAATACATTTTAAACGTTGGAGGTTATTAAAATAAATATATGCATTATGTTAAAAGCATTTTCTCTTATGTAGTTTGATCTGACGCTATAAATCAAACTACAGTACATGCAGAAATATTTAAAGATTGTCAAACAAAACACACTGAACTCAGAAGCACCAACCGCCACATTTTAATCAACTTCATCTTCTTTTTTTACCAACTTTTAGTGCAGTAATGTACATATTGTAAATTACATAAGATGCATAGTAGGGTTAGATTTAAAATACAAAAACATTCTAATCCTTAAGGATCATTGCTCCGTGGAAGAGAGTACATAAGCTAGAAGAGCCTAGCATTAGTGTTACCTGGTAATAAATACAAAACAATGTTTTCTAAACATACACCGACCTGAGGGACGCACATCACAGTTTCCCCAGTTTAGCGTTTAGTTGCCGTTTTCCACTCCAAATATTTGGCGCCGTGGCAGTAGCCAAGTCCTAGTGAATCTGAAGTCTAGCTGGGACCAATACAGACTTTGAACTGGATATAGTTCATACTGTTGGTCTTCTGTGGCCAATGGTTCATATCTCACCATAAAAGACTTAAAAGCCATGGTTTCCCAATAGTCACACTAGCCGGAAGTTTGGTATGATGTAGGTCTATGTTAGAGTCCAGTAAAAACTGCCTCATCCAAAGTGTACTGAACTTTCCCCAAAGGTGTGGTGGATGACGGGCTGAGCTGTTTGGTTCTGTGTTGTCTCCTGAATCCACGATGGATGCTGTGTGAGCACTCTGACTGTCCATTCAATCGTGATTCTGCTTGACAGAAGAAACAAAATGCTTTACTGTAATTCACTAGTGTGGCACAATTAAAAATATGGACACAGATGAAAAATGTAATATTACAGTGCCTATAAAAAAAAGTATTTGCCCCTCCTTAGAAGTTTTAATGTTTTATTCTTTCACAATATTGAATCAAAGTTGATTTAATGTGGATTTTTTTACACTGGTTAAAAAAAAAAAAAAACTTCAAGATCAAAGTGATCTAAATATAATGCCAAAACGAAATATGTTTCAAGTATTCACTCCTTTCATTAGGAAACACCTGAATTATCACTGGTGCCAAATGGTTTTAGAAGACACATAATTAGTTAAATAAAGATCACCTATGTGTGCTAAAAAGTGTACAAATACCATTTTGTAGGTCCTGTATGTGTAAGAATTGTGACCTTTAATACCTTTAGTGATCTGTTTCCTGCATACTCCATCATAGCTTGTTAATTGATAAGGCAACATAAGTGTTGTCCACACCTGTAAACAAAAGAACATATTACCCTGGATACAAAACGGGATATTGGGGTTAAAAAACAACATCTCTGTCAAAAGCTTAAAGGCCTCTGATGGAAAAAGGAACTTGCAGGTTCTGGTCTCTCGCTCCAATTCGGTGGGCTTCTTTTCCTTGTTACACAGCACCTTGGCCACAATGATTAAAACGATGACAGCTACAACAAATGTCAGGCCTGACACAAGCCAGCTGATCCCCACTGGACTCAGTACTGGATCTGGGTCTGAGGGTGAGAAGAGTTATATGTAAGTTACAAACAGGATGGGTTTTCATAGATGGGATTATAACTACGGATACAAGTACAGTTGCAAAAGAGGAACACAAAAGCTGTACAAGTCAAAAATATTGACATAGAATATCAGTGATTGTTATTATCAGTGTCACCTCTGATAGCTATTGGCAGGGGTTGGCTTTCTCTGGAGACAAAGGTGCGACCACCCAGCTGGACCCGATACAGACAATAGTAGTAGCCCTCGTTGGAGCTCTGGGCGTTGGGAAAAGTGAAAGTGACAGACGGTGTGAGGGCAGGCAGGGACTGGCGCACTGTGCCGTTGGAGCGGATCAGACGCAGCTGGAAGGAACCTCCAGGGTACTGCTGCAGGGTGGAGCAGGTGATGTTAAAATTGTGGCCTTTAATGACGGAACCAGCCGGGGCCTCAGTGGACGTGTTGTACCAGTGTTGTGGAGTCAGGAGTTCCACTGTGAACAATCAAAAAGGAATTAAATAGGTTATTCCAAGGAATATAAAGATTTGATCAGGCTAAAAACAATCCTACCTCTCTTGAAAATATTTGGATTTTGTTTAAACCCAACTTGGGCCTGAACCATAAAACTACCATTTTCCTTCTAACCCTTAAATGTTTTTTAAGAATATTCTAAAATAAAATGGCCTTTTTGTTGGACTTCTACTCCAGATTTTTTCAAATTAATAACCAGTGAGAGTCATATTAACAAAAATCTCATTAAAAATCCCATCAAATGGTAAATGTAATTGCCAATAACAATTGTTTATATGGAAAACTGAAATAAATCCAAATTAATGGCAATTATATTTAAAAAAAAAAACAAAAAAAAAAAAAACAGCTGAAATGAAACAAAGATAATACAGAGTAGCAGTAAAAATAAAAATGTGTGACAAAATAAATCTAAACACAAAAAGGTCCTCAAAGACAACTTGCTTTTTGGAACTTTCAACTGCATCTCACAAATGGAGCTGGTTAAAGGTAAGCTGACTTTTGTGCTTAGATTATAATGTTTGTCTTGTATATTACACATCTTATATGCTGTAAATTAGGAATAAACAAATGTGAAAAAAACGAATTCAAGGTGAGGGACTTAAGAGAAATTAAAATCTAAATTGGTGCACACCCATAAGGTTTACTTGGGCAGAGAATAAAATGTCTTTATATAGATTGCACAAAAAAACTGTGCTATGGTAATGGTGCAACAGACTTATATTGATTAGACAGTGCAATTATATGACGTACCAACAGTGATGTTGATGGAGTTGCTGGGTGGTGAGCTGAGCAGCTGAGAAGGAAAGCCGGTCTTGATCCTGTACTGACAACTGTAGCTGCCCTGGTGGAAAGTATCTATGTCAGACAGTGTCAGCTCCGCTTTTTTCTGGGTGTGGTCTGCCCTCTGTGTAACCAGTGGTGTAGACACTCCATGCTTGTACAGGTGAAAGTCACTGAGGTGACCCTGAAGAATACTGCAGCTGAAGCGAACGGCCTCACCAGGAGAGAACACAGTGTGAGGTGACAGCAGGGTGAGGGTTGGCATTAAAGGGGTACCTGTGAATAAAGATAGGTTAATCACAAAATGTAAATGACATCATGAAGTCATAAAACATGAATAAGGCAGTGGCAGTAATCCACATGCTATAAGCCTTCTGGTAAACTAACTGGATTGATTACAAACTGGCACACCTCAGTGTCCCAGGTAATGTGTGTCTATTCTAGGTATTTGTCTAGACTATCAAATTTAGGATATAAATGTCCAGGTTACTCTACACAGGATTTAGGGTTTATATGTACAGTACCAACTTAAACATGAAATCCTAATATAATCCTGGAGAGTGTATGCAGTGCATATTTGAATTTGTATGCATATACTGTATGTCCATCTGGCACTGCTCTTGGTAGATTAAATTCCTAAACAGAGTGGAGCCTGACCTGAGCATTTCACCACTGCATCATTCTCATGGGTGCAGTAGGCATTACTGTGGAGGAAAATAGCACAGTGTGTCAAACTGGACTCATGTCCGGTGCACTGGACATGCCGCAGCCAGATATGTCCACTGCCTGCACCATATACTGCACTATGAGGGGTAAAATCAGCTAAGCCACAGCCCAGCTCCAGGCACACCACATTAGCCTCCCGGGGGCCCCAGCCATGGTCACAAACAGTCCCCCACTGGTCGTGGCGGAGTACTTCAACTCTGCCCGAACACTTGTTCTCCCCATCAACTAGTCTGACCCCACCTGTGAATCAGAGAACAAATACTTAGTGACAGAAAGTGTGGGAACAGCTATGGATGCAGCAGGTTTATATCAATCCCAGGCTTACCAAAAGCTGTAACTCCATCTGACAGAAAACCGAACAGGCCTGTCAGGAAATTACAAACATGGAATTATCATCAGGTGAATACAGAATCAAAAACATTGAAAATACCAACAACAGCCACTATTCACACCAAGTTGCGTTTTTATTAGGCACACCTAGGTAACTCTGGGCAAAATAATATGGTCTAATACAACAGCCCTGCAATTATTTATCACGTTGTTCCGTTTTGGGTGAAACTTTTTTGAGAGGTGTTTGATTAAGGCTCAATCTGGAGGCTGTAGTTTGAGATGTTTAGCTATAATAGATTGGTCACCCCAGTTAGCTAGCGATAACATTAGCGTTAGCATTTGGTTAACTAGTATAAATAGTACTAAATAGTATAACACAATTCAACCGCACGACAAACATTACAGCCTTCAAAATAACCATATATTTAAATATTTCTAAAACAAACACTGACCATTATAACCTCCATAAGGGAAACATTTAATAAGGGGCTATTGTATTAGACTGCTTTATTTTGAACTAACGCTAGCTAGCTAGTTCCAAATAAAGCAGTTAGCTAGCGTTAACATTAGACCCAATGAACTAGCAACATTAACCAATGCAATAGTTAGTTAGTTGTTAGTTAAGTTAATTGCCAGTTATTATCCCGTTGCGTAATCACACAAACCAAGCTAACGTTAACCAAGTTAGCTGGTCCTGCTTAGCTAAGTGTTAGCTGGCAAACAAGCTTAGCTAACCATTATTAACTGCTCACCTGTTAAAAGGATATGGAGGAATCTCAGCATCGTTCCCCTCACCCTTCCATCAGACTAGCGGTGGGAAGGATGCCCATTGTCGTAGCTAGTGATGATGCTTACAGACGTTGGAAGCTAGCTAGTGACCACACAAGACATTAGCTAACGGCTAAGCAACTTAAGCGTTAACCAACTGACACTTACGACGCGGGTGTAACGTGAAAGACATGATCGAGAGCTGTCCGATGCTAAGTCTTTGACAAACAATTAATTATATCGAGAATAGATAAAGTGAGTATGTTGAGGACTCCGTGTGACTGTCACCATAACATGATTTTCTCCATGAGACTGTTAGGATAACGTTAGGAAATGACATACCGTCATGCCGTCAGGGAGATTAGCTACACGTCCCGGTGGTGAAACGTTTCCCCTGCGACAGGCAGAGATCACCACAACCCGCAGCGCTACATACAAACCTATCATTTAAATCCGTTAGCTTTATCCTGGAGGGTCACTAGCTAATCGGGACAGAGCCAGAACAGACAAAGTTATCGTTTACACCACGTTTTTACTGTGTCTCGAGTGTATTTGACTTCAACGCCCGAAAGGTCGGACTTTAGCTGAAACGCGTTAGTGTCAACCACGTAACCTAATGTTCAAGAAATATAAAAAAGTTTTGTGTAACGCAAGTGCAGCTGAATCTGAAGCTAGCCCTCTAAGTCAGCCAAGTGTTCAAAAATAACTATTAAGCTCAATATTTGGCATAAAAAATTTGTTAATTATGGACATAAATACTTTTTTGACTAACATAAAGACTGTTTGACTGTAGGCACAAATAGGGAATTTCATACTAAAATTCATAGCAGACATTTTGACTTTTCATAGTAGGAAAATCACAGGTGTTAGCCTACTAACACTAGCAATGGCTCTGTTCTAATTATGTGTTCCAGTGAGAGTGACAATAGTACAAGAAACCTGAACTCAAAGCATCTTAGAATTCAGTCATTACTTTCATTATTTACCTGTATTATTCCCATTATGACAAATCAAAATGTCTCTGGGCGAAAGTCCATTTATTGTAATGTCATTCAGTAACATTTACTTATTAGGAAGAAAAAGGACAGCAGTAGACAGAAGGGATTTTTCCCCAACCTAGCAGCCTAAAATGTTTTCCTGGTCATGTGCCTGTTCTTTCTAGTTGGAGACGACAATGTGGCTCAATCAACCAAAAACCACCCCAGGGAAGGTATGATTCATGTCTAAGTTGAGGAAAGATTTCACCTTAATGCAATAAATACATGCTTCTTATTTTCCTGTAAGAGATGACTAGGCTTTCCTGTGTTTTTTTGTATTGTAAACAAATGTATTTGCATATTAACTACCTCATTTGTGTCTGTGATGGTCCACAAGTCATCCAGAACAGAGGCACTTCCTCTGAGGCCGGTCCTGGCCTGGGGAGCTTGTTAAGGCAGTGGGTAAAATAAGAACAACCCCAGGTTTCTTCTTAGCACTGTAGCCAGGCTAACAGAGTTGCCGCTTTAGCCTTGTATTTGTATAGCTCTCAGTAGTGATGACTTAATGGACTTCTTTAATGATAACAATTTAACTATTAGAGATAAAATTCATCATACCCTCAACCAGTAAAATTACAAATGACCATTCAATTGCTTCAGACAAAAGACTTGTCTATTTACTTGTCTTGTTGGATCTTAGTGCTGCATTCAACACTATTGACCATCACATGTTATTACAGAGACAGAACATTTAATTGGCATTAAAGGAACCACACTAAACTGATTTACTGCAAGTCCTATTTATCAGATAGATCTCAGTTTTGTTGTGTGTTCCACATGGGTCTTGATGCAATTATATGCCTACTCTAGGTAATTTAATTAGGAAAACTCATCAAACCCATAAACTTTCACTTTTATGAAAGTTATCAAGCCAGAAGTCAATCAGTTAGTTAAACTTCAAGCATGCATTAAGGACATCAAACACTGGGTTACTTACAATTTACTACAATGTTAAACTCATAAAAAACAAAAGTGATTGAACTAGGCCCTAAACACCTCCGATGCTAATTATCTAAAGATATAACCAGTCTGGATGGCGTTGCCCTGGCCTCCCATCCACCGTAAGGAATCTTGGAGTCATCTTTGAAAAAGACACATCATTTGAACGCCCACATAAAACAAACTTCAAGGACTGCCTTTTTTTTTACCTGCGTAACCTTAAAAGTTAGGCACATCCTGTGATGCAAAGATGCATTAAGTGTGGCAAGAGTAACTCAATAATCCCCAAATTGGTCCAGTCGGTACACGAGAAAGAAAGAGTTCTAGGAGCGTTATGTTCTAGAATACCGTGGGTGCTCCGGGGCTCAAGCACCCATTGAAAATACTAAGTTACATGTCAGTTAAACTTTTCATCTCCAATCTTATCTGTATTTGTGAGAAGTTGCGCTGCCCTTAGATGAACGATAGCCTACTTTACAGCTTTATTATCGAGTTAATAGGCGTATGTGTTTGTGTCAGCTGCTGTCCATTTCCTAAGGTTCTGAAATGTAAACATTTTAACAAATAAGAGGAAAGTTGTTTTTTTGTCAATGGTGTTTTGCAGTTTTACCAGGCTTTTTCAACAATCCTCTAAATGATTCCAATAAAGAAACAATTCCATTGAAATTGTAATTTTTGAAACAATTCCAAGTAGGAATCAGTTCTTGCTGCCCAATCCAAACTCCCAGGTATTTGTAGTCCTCCACTATGTCCACACAAACACCTCGTGGAGGACTACAAATACCTGGGAGTTCACATAAACAATACATTTCCAGAGATAACTTCTACTAATGATTTGACAATATAAATAAAATTGAATTAAAAATGAAATTCTGAAAACCTGCTATAGCCTGAAAGAGAACTCTGGCTTGGGAGATTTATTTTCCATGCAAGCCACAAAAGTCCCAAAGCAACAATGTTAAGAGTTCTGTAAATCAGCAATTCTGAATCCAGACATCAAATCAATCCAAAATTTGGAGTAAATTTTCTTTTGATTTAAGATTCTCATTCATCTTGACAGACTTTAGTCAGTTAAAAAAAAAATAGCGACAAATTGTCTAGATGTGTATAACTTACACTCCAAAACTAACCTATTATATTCACTGACTCAAGACTAATTTCTGCCAAGGTGGCTTTATAATTTAATACTAATTTTAAGGTGATTACATATGCATCCAATTTATATTTGTATTTAATTTAGATTGTGTACAATTATTTTTCACTTTGGCATCAAATATATTTTTTATGTTCATAAAAGCTAAGCTATGAGCTCTATTGTGATTCAGTGTTGTAAAACAATAGAACATGAAGTCCAAGTGGGTGAATACTTTTTATAGTGAAGTATAGTTTTTTATGTGAAAGACCAAGTCTGTGACTGTATGGGTAGCACGCATAACTGAAAAATACAGTAACACATCCTTATGTTGGATGTTCACAGAAAAACAAACTACCTTATGTTTTGTTAAGTAGAGAGAACAGGAAAGCCTTTACTGTATATTTTAGACTGGAGAAATTAACAATAGTCTCAAAAGTATGATGAACTTAAATTCCTTAAAGAGAGCTTTTACTGAGGACACTTTCTTTCCAAATGTTTTTTCAAGCCAAATCTTATCATCAGCAGATAAGAAATCCCTGATAAATTTAGCTGCTCAGCTCAGAAAATATTGATTTAAGAACAGAAACAGCCAACTATTCCCTCACATAACCCTAACCCTTGTGCTTTCATCCCAGCAGATTTTTATTAACATAATTCCTTCAATATTGAGGTCAACCACCAACTGATGCAGTTTCTTGAACCATTGGTCAAATAAGCATTGAAACTCTCATTGTATTGCAAAAGGTGACTTTTTTTCCACAAAGAAAACATACAGATAAACCTGTATTACATGTCTATGTGTGTGTATGTGTATATATGCATGCATACATACATACATACAAATTTCTCTGTAATTCAACCTTCAAAACCAGAACATGTAGTTTTGAAGCATAAATCTCAAAAATGATCTGTTAGGTCATTACATTGCTTCCCTTCATTAACTAAAGTCAACCTGCACAGTCACGTGTGTTGGTACATTTACCAGTAAAATAAGGAAACAAAACAATAAAATAAAATAAGTTAGTTAACTTAACACTAGTACTCTAAGTAGAAGACCTTTTTCACATGTCAGGAGTTTTAATAAGTACCACGACTTCAGTTATTTCAAAAACTCCAACCTACAAACTTTCAATAAAATAATGCTTTTAGCTCTTTGGATAACAGTACAACCTGCTTTAATTCTACCATAAAAGTCTCTGTAGCACCACATTAAAACAATGTATGTGCTGCATTCTCAAAAGTCTCTTGCTCAGCGTGTCTTGGGTATTGTTAGGCATCCACTGTTTTGTCAGGAAGATCCCAACTTTTGAGCATTTTCTTCATTTGGACTCTCCCAGCAGATGGATAATGAGTTCATACGTGGAGAGGACGATGGCTGTGTTCGGGATTTGTCTAATTAGCTGTGGAATGAGTCCTCTATAAAAAGCTGCATAGCCTTCCTCCACCGCTATTAACCTCCCTGTCTGGAAGAAATACTTGTACTTGCTGCCTTCCTCACGCAGCCTTGTCCGAATGACCTCTGGGGAGACAAAATGATAAGTAATTTAAATGAATACTTCTGACATTAGGTGGTTGTGTTGCAACAGACAAGCTAAGGATGTTGGTGCTTACCGTGCGGATAAGCAATACAGGATGCACAACCCTTTGAAAAAGCAGCTGCCATCATCAGTCCCAGGAAGTCTGATGCTCCTTTCTCCTTTTCACCATTCCGGGAGGTGAATTGGTTCTTGGCGAAGTGTTTCTTCAATGTCTCATAGATGACAAAGCAGATCATGGTCTCTGAGATGCCAGCATAAGATGCAGTTAGGCCTCGGTAGAAGCCCCGAATCCCTTCCGTTTTGTAAACATAGCGGGCACACTGCAGTGCATTCATCTTCTTCTCTCCTTTGGCTCTAAAAGTCAAACAGGTCAAGGTCATCAGAGCTAAAACTACATTTGGGGGCTTTTACTGTTAATGATAATCTGATTTTTATTTAGTATATTGTGTCTCAAATTGCCAAAAATAATGAATGCCCACCACTAGAACTTTTTATTATTTTTTTATTATAAAATGAAAAGTTTTAAATTATATTTGGACTGTGCAATAAGGCAAGCCTGCACAGTTCTTTCAGTAAAATTTTAAAGACTTTTGATTTGTTTATAGCATTTACTACCTAAGTGGGGCGGTTTGGGGCCGATTGGAGGAGATTGCTGTTAACAACGTGCACACGGCGATATATTGGTAAGAGCAAATTTAAATATTGTATGTGTCCTTTTCTTTTGTGGGGCAAATATTCCACCAAATCATGTTCCTTACCGAGACCATTTTGCAGAGCTACCGTTGATGCATCCAGAGTTTAGTGCTGCCCAAGACGATTCTGATTGTTTAAAACTTTAGTGCATAAACTTTTTATAATTATGACCGACCGTTACATTGAAGCCCTTGTCAAATGAGTTGATACAAAGCTAATTAAGACTATCAGCTTCACAAAACACTATTTCTCAGCATGGCTATGTTCAGAAATTGGTGTCGTCCAGCGACTTTCATGTACATAAACTCAAGCGAAGATAATTACCTCTTCTGAAGAGACAATGTTTTTTAAATCCTCTGTGTTCTCCTTGGTTACGTAGAGTTGGGGGTGAAGCGCAATCACAAAAGGCTTGTGTCATGTGGATGCACCGACAGAACTGTTGTCATTACTTAAGATTCCTCATTGGGGAAACAGAAACTACACACTATAGCTTTAAAGAAATGCCCAAACAACCCAAAGCGGTTTTTGTCCTATCCCAGAATGTATGAATGTATGTAATGTACAGTATGTGTGGATAGGTCTTGCAATGTCAGCCTACCTAGAGTTTCCTTATTGGGTTGAAGGAGTGACTAGTATACTGAACTGATTCTGGTGAAAGGTATTCAATCACCCCCCCCCCCCCCCCCCATCCCCATTCATATTGTCACTATTTTGTGCTGCTGGACAGGTGTTGTTTAAAGACACAGTGAACAGACTGGTTCTTGTATCCTCACATGATACTACTGCCCGTTACTCAATAATGTAAATATAGACTGCACACAGGACAGCGCATCAGCACGGTGTATTTATGGAGCCAGGTCACATGGTCAGGCACCATTTTCACCTGGTATTAAAATCTGATCTGGGTGATCCCATCACAAAGTACAGGACCCAGGCGAGTCTGAGTGGTCAAAGCAGCAGCTGGTAAACAGATTATTTCCTATGAAATTCTTCATAATGTAAGTCTACTGTTTTGTTATTTTAAAGCTTTTATGAAACACTGACAGAATCACATTATTTGATAATAAAAATTGAATCAACTGTAAAACAGAATTTTCAAAAATGTGGATGCATTTTATAATAATCAAGATTTCCCTAAACATTAAGCGTTTTTTGCACAGTGCCTACGGCAAATGAACAGATGGGTGACATTTACGGGCGCGCCATTTCTGTCCTCTGCTCTGTTTGTGTTTCACTGAGGACAGGGTCAAACACACACACACACACACACACCTATTATTCAGAATATGACAAAATTCCAAATTTGATACAGGTTATGTTAACAGCACATTCCGGTTGGATATTACAAATAAGGCCTTTTCCCGAATATAGCATTTTCC
Organism: Etheostoma perlongum; assembly: GCA_026937815.1. NCBI lineage: Eukaryota > Metazoa > Chordata > Actinopteri > Perciformes > Percidae > Etheostoma > Etheostoma perlongum. The sequence goes on from CM049377.1 coordinate 18,017,565, forward strand.
AATTAAGACGTAGGATATTGCGGTATTATTCAGGGTTTAGAAGGCATTGTCTGGACATGTATACAGCGCATTCAGAATATGAGTCTCAATTTAGGTTTTCACCACAGACTTGTGGTCAGCTCTGTGTGTCACAGGGCCCTACGTAAATTCTTTAAAATAATTCTGACTATTTAACACAGAACACTACATTGTGTTAGATCTGAAAAATGTACACACAGGATAGATGAAATTAAAGTGTACACACTTTTTCTCCAGCTGCATCCTGGTCTTTACCATCCAGATGGGGTTCATCAGAGAGTTAGTAACAAAAGCTGTGGACGGGAGACAAGAGAAGCAAATTCAGATTTACACTGCAGTGTAACAAAATATCAATTTCATCCCCTCAAAGTAACTCATGGGTGTTGTTGCATTCTAGTTCATTGAAGGGAATTACAGGAGAACTACAAACAGTATAAACATCTGCAAAAATAACTAGATATCCATATGACCTTTCTGAGGTCTACACAGTTCACTTGATAGACTTCAAAAAAGGTTCATGTTGGCATTCTGTTATTTTACTCACAGTGTAGACACAACCTACAAGCTTTAGAAATATGTTTGTAGGTCACTGGATTGCATTACATTCTACAGCTGTTTTACATGTACAGTATGTAACATCTGCTAACATGCAGACTGCTCACCTGCAGCACCAGCAGACGACATGTGCACTAGTCCACTATTAGGGACAAACAGCCCATTGAACATCTCTTTAGATTTTGAGTATGCAGCAAAGTAAATGGCTCTGAAACACAGAGGACAAACCGGTAAGAACTCCACACAGAAGCAATTATAAAGATTAACACACAGCGATTAAATATGAATGTATTTTCAATATGTTAATGTGGATTTATAACTGCTGGGTTGTTATGCAAATTATTGCATTTGGACTTGTGTTTGCCTTTGACAGAGTCTGTCCAGAGCAGCCTGCTCTCTCCGTTTGGCTTCTGGAACCAACTGTAGAAGCACCAGAATGGGCTGAATAAGCATTGTGCACCACAGCTTCCCACAGAGCTGCTCTGAATGTGAACATGTCCAAGTTGGCCAGTGAAATGGAGGGACGGTGAAGTTACTGGTAAAATAATTGTGCTGCAGCTACTCATTAACTATGGGAAAAGTATACGCAACCATGACCACCTTTTTTTAAGTTTAAAAGTCTCAAAGTCTAAATCAATAATTTGTGGAAAATGTAGTAGGACTGTTCAATGTACAGTTACGTGGACATAAAAACAGGGCACAGTACTGACTATTTGTTGACACTAAAGATAAAACAAGGTGAAAATGTGACTTCAAATGGTGTACCTACACTACCGGTCAAAAGTTTGGGGTCACATAGAAATTCCCATTGCACTCCATTGTAGACAGAATACCAGCTGAGATCAGTTGCATTGTTTTTTTAACCAGGGCAGCCGTTTTCAGATTACATTATGTGCTTACATAATAGTAAAATGGTTCTCCAATGTTTTTCTAGTTTTTTATTTTTAAATGATAGATTAGTACACAGAATGTGCCTTTGGAACATTGGATGAATGGTTGCTGATAATGGGCAATGTAGATATTGCATTGAAGATCAGCCCCCCCACCCAAATTAGCAGGTATTCTGTCTATAATGGAGTGGTATGGAAATGTATAAGTGACCCCAAACTTTTGACCGGTAGTGTACATAACACTGAACTTTTGTCTTGACTTAAGCCAGAGCAATTATTATCCAGACATTGTCATCAACCAATCAATCATTGTCTGTTAAACACTGTTACACTAAAACTACAAATATAGTTACTTATTTGGTGTGCTTTGTGTTAAGAAGTCTAATCAACTACAAGTAAAGAGATCTTATGTTGACAGACGCTGTAGTCTACACAAATAAAACAACTGACTCAAAGAACTGCAAGGGGGGGAGACATGGAAGTTGTTGCAATGACAACCGCTTTCTTCTTATACGACCAGTTAATGCTTTCAGCCCTTAAAATTAAAAATAAGCACAGCCTCCTCCTTTTTTGTTTTCTTTGGTTAGTGGCCTTGGTATATTACCATATTGTTTTTAAATACACAACGACACTTCATTGTGTCTTTACCAGACTGTACACCAACGGGCAAGTATCAGTATACCCATAGTTTCAGGACATGGTTAAACAAAAAGGAAAGTAGGGAGATAGAGTGTAGTGCAGTGTAGACATTGATTTCCCAGTACCTTGAGGGGGCCACACCAACAAGGTTTGGCCCTAGACCACGGAAAAGGGATCTTGGACCCTCTTTTTCTAAAATCGATCTGAAACAAAAGCAAACAAACATCAAAACACTAAAAACTTAAAGTTGTATTCATATACAAGTTAAACTGCCTCTACATATCTTCAAAAGGACTATGTAAGGTCAGAGTAGGACACCCCCCCTGCCCCCCATATCTCAGGGGAATGAATGTGATGTGTCTGCAATCATCCAAAGTGTTCTTCAAGTCCTGTTACTTAAGATGGTTTTGCGTAATTCATACATGAAACCCAGTGCCCTTTGCGGTGCTTGCCTAGTCACGTCAGACACATCCCCACAGGTTTGTTTTTTTTATTTGTTAACTCTTTGTATGTTCTCCAGATGACAGTCTGGTCTGCCTGGGGCCACACAAAGGGGAGGGTTCAACTGCAGTTTGTGTGTTGGTGTCTGTCATGCAAACCTCTTCTCTCAAGCAGTCTCAAGCATCTTTCTCACTGATACCCAATACCTCTTCTTAAACAGAGTTTAAAAACACAAAGACTTCTTTTGCGGGTGAAGTAGTGTCCAGTATTGAGGTTTTAATGATCGAAGGAGGGATTATAGTTAGTTTTAGATATATTTACACTCTAAATGTAAAGACAACCCTCTTACAAATCAATCTGCATCAGCTAAAGTAAGTTGAAAAAACTAGTATAAGATCCAAATTAACAAGAAAAATGTTGTTCAAGACAAAAAAAAATTGTCTTAGGCATATGTAACTTAAAACAAGTAACAGCAACAGCCAAAAAACAGTCTAGACCAATTCAGTCTGTGGCCCCTGTCCTCTGAGTATAATATAACACTGACCCAGCACCCTGGTTAAAACCGTTGCTCCTTCATCCTGGCTCACTGGAGATTGTGGTGTAAATAAATAAATAAATAGGATACGTTCATAGACACCACAAAAAAAACATTGTTTACGCATATCCTAAGAACTAGTGAAAAAAAAAGTTTTGTATCACCCCAAACAGCTGATTAATGACACTAAATATGGGATACCAGGCCCTACAAGGAAGTCCTTATAAACAGCAAAGTGCATCAGCTGTAAGTACGGAACACTTTGTTTGCAGGTAGAAAAAATACAATTGCCTTAAGGGATAGCCCACAGCATGCTACAGCACGGTTTTAACATCTTAAACATGCCATATACCCAAGGTGGCGCACCAATGTGCCCTCAAAATGACGTAGATCTTGTTGGCGTGCCAGGCTTTATAGTGCGCAACCAGAGGTCACACACCACTTCATTTTTTTCCAATGGAGCACAACAAAGCGAAAACAGGAAGCCTGAACAAGCTTGACGGTAACTGGGTGCCAGGACACTGAGTGACTGCAAGTCTCTCTTGTAAACTTGTGTTAAAATAAGTTATTTTATCGTGAATGAAAGGCTTGATCCGACAAAGTAGGTCATTGAATTAAATCATAGCATTGACGGCAATGCTGCTGCCAGTTCTGCCGTTGTTTACATTTTTTCTTCTTCTAGTCTGTTGAAATAGCAAAGTCGGTAGCCTTTTCTCATTAGTGCCACCTCTGTTCAGGAGAAGACTACAACTAGTGTCAGCACCACCACGCAAGTATAAACAGTTATGGGACTCTCATGATGTCACATTTGCCCGCGCCAGCTCGGCTGCTATTACTGAAAAAAGGCCTTTACCGTAGGACCTGCAGCAGCCCCGGTGTAACAGTCCCTGGTCGGATAACCCCGGTGCCGTTTAGGGTGCCCAGCTGGACCTGGAAGATGGGTCGGAGGGCAAGACCAGAGGACTGCAACCGTGTCTTCAACACCTCCAGGGGGCATGTGACTATGGCTCCCACCGTACCACTACATCTGCAAATTGATCACACAAACATAAGGATATGGGACTTGGAATTTGTTTCAAATCTTACTAACAAAATAGTCAATATACTAATATAATAGATGTTTGTAATATTATGTAAAGTGGTTCTATTATATGCAAGGTTACTTGCAGTGTTTTTCCATCATAACACAGCTGAGAAGCTACAGGCCAAATGTAATGAACAATTATGGTTAAAGACCTTACTCTGGCTCCGCAGTGGAAATACTCAAGTGTTAACCCGACACATCTGGTGCATAGGGTTTTACAGCTCAGACACTACACTTGGACAGCATTATTTGCCCAACAAAAGACTGTTTTAGATAATGTAAAGTACTTACATTGGTGCATCATTTATCAAAGTTAATACTGGTCTATGTCACCTTGTTAGTGACAAGCTTAGTCTAAAAAAATAGGCTAAGCCTCTGTACTGTTTGTGTCTAAAAAGGACAGAGTCAAACATCTTACCAAAAGTAACACTTGACCTAAGATCCATTCACTGATCACTAATAATCCCTAACTAATAGAGTGTTTTAACATTTCATTATAGAAAAGTAAAATTATAATTCCTATATCATGTTCCACATTGCATAGCCTAATTTAACAAACAAAAACACATTATGTAACCATGTTGAAATAATGTGTTGTGGAGTTAGCCATGACCTCTGACCACAAAGATAAGAAATCTAGGGGAGCGGGTGACAAAGTGTGGCCCCTCTAAAAACTACAAGCCTAAACTACAAAAATGATATTGTGTGCATGAACGCTAAGTATTGGTGTTGTTTGGAAATCGACCAAATGTTGTCATACTGGTTCGGCTGGTTTACTGAGTAACTGTCGAATTGAGTGGTAAACATACACAATTTTCGTCTGCGTTCGACATACTGTATGTTTTGAGACTGCCTTTGATGTGATTCAGCCAAACAAAGTGGTCAGCGTCCTTATACATTTGACTAATTCAGAATTTTAAAATCATAGTTTTAGTTAAATAATAATGTAAAGACTCATAATAACGTTTCAAGGGTAAAATGGCGTCATTTTTTACAAGCTAATGTTTACATGTGACCTTTACAACAGCAGGAAGACATCAAAGTTGTTGTTATATCACAGGACAAATGTCATTATTCGGAGTTTTTAAAAGCCATTTCGGCCAAGTGGTGATAGCTGGCATGGAGCTGTTGTTGGCACAGTGCGTTACAGGTTCACGTTATGTAATACCAAAGGACATAGCTAGCTAAAGCCCTACTACTCGCATGACTGCGCCACGACCAGCCATAACTGCGACGGGCACTTTGCTAACCACTAACTCGCAGTCTTGAATTACAAAAAGGGTTAACGTTAACGCTACACATTAAAGCGTCCGTATTAACATTACTCGGAGTACGAATTCGACCTTCCAGACCTACAAATATGTCAGCAAAATCCTGCTAGCTTACGGTAGCTAGCTAACGTTGCAAACTTCCGCACAGATGTAGCTAGCTAACGCCGGCTGATAAAAATAAAAAATGTTGCCGGTTGGTTCATTGTCCACAGCAACGTTGTTAGCTAATTAGTTTGAGCTAAATGTAAAAAAGCTAACACAAAAGTCTTTATTTTTAAGTAGTAATTTCAACACTAGTATTAAGTGAGCTAGCTAGTGAAGGACACAGTGAAAGAAACATGTTACCTTCGGTGGATTGTGCTATGCTAAGACGAGCTAGCTTGTATTTCTATACCACCGGTTAGCATGTTGGCTTACAGCTGCTGAAAATGCGTTATAATAATGAGTGTATTCCACCTGGTTTTATACAGGATTTTCAAAAGAACTTATGTAGCAAAAAAGTGTAACCCAATATCGCGTTGCCTCTTCGTGTTGCATTAGTGAATCTTTGAGTTATTAATAACTTTACTCTGGTAGAACCATTAGCATTAATGTGGCTCAACTTACCCCCCGGCGAAGAGATTTAGCAGAGTGTCTTTCTGTGCCATTCTTTTCTTTTTCAAACAGCCACCATACTTGTGTTAAGCAAATTGTTGAATTCGCGTTTGTATCAAAGAGTAGGAACAGAGCGATTCCAGTAAGCAGGGAGCGACGTGATTGCTCACGATTTACGTCAGTGGGCCGGACGGGGGTGTTGTCTGTGACGTAGAGACATGTGCTCACCACCGCGCATACGGGGTGCGATTGGTTCAAGTTGTTGCATGATAATAACCAGCAACAACGCTTAAAAATAAAACAGAACTTCCGAATCCCTCCTGACCTTCACATGTTTCAGTATCAAATAAACTGTTCTGCCTTCAGCATGATTTGCAACAATATTCTAAACCAAACACAATCAATTACTCACACTTCACTTGTAAACTAGATATGACTCAAATCAAAAAAGAATGTGCCATGTTTATTACATTAGGTAAATAAACTTTTCAGGTTTCTCAATCAAGGTGTGGTTAGACAGGGGTATAGGCGCAAACATGTTTTTGATGTCTGAACATTCTGATGAAATATCCAGCAAAAATGGAACTAGGCCTATTTATCTATCTTTGATTAGGCGGTTCCATAAGAAAGGGACAAAAGGAGATCCAGATAAACAACCTAATCTTTTCATCAGGAAGATCACAGAAAAACAACAACAAAGACCTTAATTTTAACTGGAGACCAACGATATGACTCCATGTCTGTTAACTGTGACATAATTGACACGTGATGTTATGTGGTGTGTCCACTGTCCACCAATGAGCTGTGTGTAATAAAAACTGGTAGTAACTCCTACTCTTCCCTGAGGATATGCTTTGGATCTACAGGAGGATAAATTACTAGTACCTTGTTTGGCTGTAGGCCTACAATACCACTGTGTCAAAACCAGCTGCTCTTGCCTTTAGTTCTATATTTGAAATCTAGCAAGCGGTTTGTCATCCTGTGTTGACAGTCTACATTCTATTTCTGTGATTAACATATAAAGCAGATAAAGCAAGAGCAATAAAGCTTATTAAGCCTATTGCGTAACAAGGTTTGAGTGTGTTTGAATAAGTCTTGCCTACATGAACTCCTGTAATGGACTGGCCAATGTATTTCACTATTGCCAGCAGTGGTTAAAAGAAACTATTTACTCAAGTACCATGCTTAAGTACAATTTTGAGATTTTTTTTTTGAAAAATGTTTTTTCATTTGTTTTACTCCACTATATTTATTTCACAGCTCTGGTTACTGGTTCCTTTTTGGATTTAGATTGACACATTAAAACATATGGGTTTATAAAATATATATTGACCCATGGTTCCCAACCTTTTGGATCGCGAGACATAAAAATGCTGTGTCTGGTTGGAGTTCCTTGTCACAATTCAGATATTTACAATTCACTCATAAAGACATTTCCCCTCCTCTCAGATGGTTTCATTTAAATATCCGTGTGAGGCCCTAAAATGTAAAATTATGCAGTATTTCACAAAATAATCAAAGATCTAGTCCAAAGACTAAAAAGTGAATACAGAAGTGTATAGCAGGACTGTTTTTTTTTCTTTTTCGCTTCATTAATCATATCACCAGCTACAACTGTAAAATGCTGCTTACACATTGATACATAAGAATTAACAATCTAATGTAATTTTTAATAGTAACATCAGTTACAAGGGCAACAAGTACATTTACTTTGAAACTTTAAGTATATTTTATTGATAAGTCTAAGATAAACGATTTTGAAGGCAGGAACTGTAATTGAATACTTCTACATTGTTGTATTGGTACTTTTTAATACTTGTTCTACCACTGATTGTCAGTCACACTCATGCTGTGCTCCTAATGAGACTGGATGATCTTGACTGGGCTTCATGATTATGAATAAATTGGAAATGCTGCCACCAAGGGGCCAAATATAAAACCTACAGCTAGAGAATAGGTTTATTTTACTTGTCGTTCTAGCTCTTTTGTCTTAACAAATACTATAGAGACGTTTTTGAACGTGTTTTTTTTAATCTACTGGCCTTGTTTGGTAATAGCTACTATTTAGATCCCACTTGTGTGCCTTTTAAAATCTGGGTTTATTTAAATCATCTGCTGAACATGACGTGTTTGTGTGTAAATTTAGTTAAACTTAATCCTGTGCCTCATATAAAAAGATAAACCATTGCAGGGATCAAAGTGTCTCAGTTTCTGTATCAGCAAAACTGTTAGTAGGTGGAGACTGATGCAACAGTAAGATTTAAAGCCTGGCCCCGTGTCCCTTAAACCACTTCATGCCCCATCAATGTTGGTTTCCCTCATTCCTTGGCTCATGTACAGAAATCCAGAAATCCCAATGTATGATTTTTTTAACTATTTATTTATATGATACAGCTGCAAATAAGCATTTGAACCCTTGTCTATCAGCTACAATTCTGACCCTTAAAGACCTGTTAGTCTGCCTTCAAAATGTCCACCTCCACTCCATTTATTATCCTAAATTAGATGATAGACCTGTGTGAGGTTGTTAGCTGCATAAAGACACCTGTCCACCCCCTACAATCAGTAAGAATCCAACTACTAACATGGCCAAGACGAAAGAGCTGTCCAAAGACATTAGACACAAAATTGTAACCTAAACCCAATAGAGAATCTTTGGAGGGAGCTCAAACTCCGTGTTTCTTAGCGACAGCCCAGAAACCTGACTGATCTAGAGAAGATCTGTGTGGGGGAGTGGGCCAAAATCCCTTGTGCAGTGTGTGCAAACCTGGTGAAGAACTACAGGAAACGTTTGACCTCTGTAATTGCAAACAAAGGCTACTGTATCAAATATTAACATTGATTTTCTCAGGTGTTCAAATACTTACAGTGAGGAAAATAAGTATTTGAACACCCTGCTATTTTGCAAGTTCTCCCACTTTGAAATCATGGAGGGGTCTGAAATTGTCATCGTACGTGCATGTCCACTGTGAAAGACATAATCCAGAAATCACAATGTATGATTTTTTTAACTATTTATTTGTGTGATACAGCTGCAAATAAGTATTTGAACACCTGAAAAAAAAAAAAAATCAATGTTAATATTTGGTACAGTGGCCTTCATACATTGTGATTTCAGGAATATTTTTTTTAAGATGTCTCTCACAGTGGACATGCACCTACAATGACAATTTCAGACCCCTCCATGATTTCTAAGTGGGAGAACCTGCAAAATAGGGTGTTTAAATACTTATTTTCCTCACTGTTTAAGTTGTTTGTCTTATCTTTGTCTTAAAATTCTTGGCAATTTTTATTTTTTTTACTATTATGGCAACATTTTTCCACAGTAATTTCTGCCTTCTTGCACAAGACAAAAATAGAAATAGATTGAATATATGTATAATAAGTCACTATAATGATTACAAATAATTTCCCAACAGCCTTAAATTGGTGTGACAGAAATAGGATTTCTTTGTTTTTATTGTTCAGCTGCAGCAGAATTTCTCTGCTGGGGGTTAATAAAAGGTGCATTTTAACTTTTGTACTTTCTACACAATAGTGTAGTTCTGCTCACAACCGGCTTTTACTGTACTACACATTTTTAAGAGTAGCAGAAGACTGTTTGCATGGTAAATGCTGTGTTTCTTTCACACACAGTTTGAAGGCACCATATAAGCAAAACCTTACCTTGAGAGGTTAAAGACCCTGCACATCCACACAGAGAGCTTTAATATTCTGGCTGGTGAGACCTCTGAGTGAGGTCACCACACTCCAGCAATAATAGGCCTTTTTCAGGGAAGACATGTTGACTTGTCACAGTAGAAAAAGTGTGTTTTACTAATAAACATTAATGATGGCTTCATTCTATTCTATTGGCCCAGTGAGCCAGTCTGCACAATACCAGGACTCTGAAACTGAAGCAGCAGCTAAATGGAACTCAGCCAGTACCAACCACATTAGAATAGTGTATCAACTCAATCTAATGTAATTTCACTATAAGTTAGAAACTGCCTTAAATGTTAATGTTTAATTCTACTTTATAGTAATTATTGAAACCATCATTTGCATGTAATGATATTGCCTAAATACTACAACTACTATTTCTCCATCACCTGTAGCTTGTTGACATTTAAGAGATTCAGGTACAATGCACTTTGAAATAAACTTTAATAGATATTTAACAAATCTACAACATGGAATACAAATAAAATGGAAGCTGCAAGGGAAATAAGTACAGTGTGTCCACATCCAGCTGAGCACTGAATAAGGAGCACATCTGCACATTAAAAACTAATAGCTAGACAGGTCTATGATATGGCATTAAATATGTTGGCAAGCCGATCTTCTATTACATTTGTGCAGCACTTTGTGGATTGTCTTGTCGTTATGGTGCCTTAAATCTAAAGTTTGCTGATTCAGGCACAACGCCGTTCACCAACATAGTCCATTTCCTCAACCCCTTTGTTTTCCCCCCTTTACATGTCATAAACACTACATCAATGGTTCTCAGCTATGTGCCAGTGAGACCCAAGAGTAGCAGCTGTTTTCATTACAAAGAACCACTTAAGTGGATGTCATTGGTTAGTTTCCATTCTCTGACTGAATATGTGCAAACCAGTGAAATCAGCTGATGGAGACTGGTTGAATAAAAAAAAAAGAAAAGAAATGATATATATATTAAAAAATGTGGCACTCTTGGGCCCAGACAGCATGTGGTTGAAATCTACTGCACCAAAAAAAAAAAAAAAAAAAAAAAAAAAAAAAAACAGGAGTGACAGAAAAGATTTTTTTTTTTTTTTAAATACGTGATTGTATTGAGATAGATTTCCTGCAGATGCATGCTACAAAAAAAAAAAAAATTAAAATCACAGTGACATTATCCTTCTGTTAAAATTCCTGCTGATGTTGTTCCTGACGGATGCCTTGATGTAAGCAATGGGGTAAACTTCCATATCGCAGAGAAACCTGATAATGCAGCGAGTGGTTGGAGCTGCCTATCTGTGCATTCCTCCACACTGCAATAAATACTCTATGGAGTGGTCAGCATCTCTTCTGTGTTGTGTGAACCGCAATTTTATTTAGTATCCATTTAAAAAAAATGATCTAAAAGCAACTAGGATTTCATGTTATAATTCTCAATTTGAGAGACTCATGTACAGGTTGATGTCTGTGTGCTGCTACCTTGTGGTCAGAGGCTAGCAGTGTATTTCTGCACCAACTCTCAAAGTTTAAATTCCATCACACAATTTAGTTTTAGCACAACCAATAACATCAATTTAAAAGGCTACAAGATATAAATTCATTATCAAAGTCTGCTGCGGGTCACAGCAGAGAAACCGGCCACACATGCCACATTAACCTACAAACTGGAGGAGGTACACCAACATGGTGACTGTCAGGCCATCGCCTGGATCAGCATGTGCATAGTGCTCAGTGATTCCTGATTTTATAAAGTTAGAGAATACAACTGCAAAGAGTCATAAAAATAAGATAAGAAACTCAAAAAAGGTGTCCAGCTACTGACACAGAAGCATACTTGTCAAAGGCTGAGTCAGTACTGGAGGCTTGAGCAATGTTGTCAAACGGGTTCAACCCAAGAATGATCCCAGAGAAACGTGAGAAAGAGACGAAGGCGTGCCGAGTGTGCTGTCACCGTCAGCGTTGTCATTGGTAGAGCAGGTAGTTCTTGAGAGAGGCCGGCAGTGGCAGTCTATGGATTTCACCCAGCCGGTCTCTTCCTAGTGCCACCCTCACCGAACGCCGACACAGGTCCATCAGAGAGAGAGAGGGGTTCCGCTGCAGGGGGGACAAGAGAGGAAGAGGTGAGGTTCTGTGTGTTAGCAATGGCTAAATCTCATTTCAGGAGTGTGTAAATGTCAAGCATTCAGTCTAAGTGAACACAGAGGGGGAGTGAGCGACAATAAAAATGAGTTCAACAGTATTATAACCTTTATCCTCTATGACCAGAGAGAACACAATAAGTGACTTTATGCCCGCAGTTTGCAAGATAAACATGGCATGCAGCTCCCATTTAGAGGAAGGATATTTAAGAATAAAGTTTACACTGATGTGGAATCCACTCTGAAGTAAAGAAATGGACCAACATTCCCTGCGGTGGTACACATCAGGGTGCTGCAGTAGATCAGTGTGTGTACTAGGCAGAACATCAAATTAAACAAATGAAATTCAGCACGTCTGTGTATACTGTAGTTTACATAGATTACACAGTAGCGTAACACTTCAGGTAGTTTGCTCTCTAGTAGGTCCTACAATTTGTCCAAAAGGAATCACATTAATGGATTTTGGTAATCTACTGATAATTTGTCAAAGAAAATTTTTGTACCGCTTTCCTGACAGAAATGTAACATTATTAACAGTTAGGGTTGGGTATCTTGAATAATCTAAATTGCTGTGCCAATTTGATATCAAAGTTTTAGTGCACACACACACACACCTTGTCAGAACCACTTTCAATGCAAAGGAGCAGTGGCTCTACTAAGAGTTATTCTCGGATGACTGTGCTTCTCACCCCATCTCTAAGGGAGACACCAGCCACCCTCCTAAAGAAATCCATTTCGACCGCTTGTACCCTGCATCTTATTCCTTCGGTCATGACCATAGGTGAGGGTATGAACAAAAACTGACTCGAGCGCTTTGCCTTCTGGCCCAGCCTTCTTTGACGGTGCGATAAATCTAATGTAATACCGCCCCGCTGCGCCGATTCTCCGACCACCATTTGCACCATTTTCCCCTCACTTGCGAACAAGACCCCAAGGTATTACCTTCACTTGGGGTAACGACTCATTCCCTACCTGAAGAAGGCACGCCATCGGTTTCCTGTTGAGAACCATGGCCTCAGATTTAGAGGTGCTGGTCCTCACCCCTTGCTGCTCCACACTCTGCTGCGAACCGATCCAATGAGTGCTGAAGGTCACAGACCGATGACGCCATCATGACCACATAGTCCGCAAAAAACAGCGATGAGATCCCCAGCCCACCAAACTGCAACCCCTACCCATCCCAACCACGCCTCAACATACTGTCCATAAATACTACCAACAGGATTGTTGACAAAACACAGCCCTGGCGAAGGCCAACCCTCACCTGGAACGAATCCGACTTACTGCAGAGAAGCTGGACACAGCTCTCGCTTTGGTCATACAGAGGTTGGATGGCCCTAAGAAAGGACCCCGTCACCCCATACTCCCGCAGAACCTCACCCAGTATCTCCCGGGGGACCCGATCATACGCCTTCTGGCACACGCAGACCGGTTGGGCATACTCCCAGGCTCCCTCCAGGGAATTGCTGTGGAATTGCTTAACTACCTCAGCGACTTCCACCAGGGAAATTGACGACAACAAATAAGACATTCAGTGCAAAATTTTAATACTCAACTTAAAACTAATTTACTTGAAGCCATGATCTTCAGCTGCAGTGCTAACACCGCATACTGACTCCAAACAGCCACAGGATTAACAACATTTTGAGAGACAAACTGCTTTAACATCAATTTATAAGATTAAGGATTTTCCCTCTCTACATCCACTAAGAGGAATGTCATAAAATTGAAGCTGGCTTTTATGCATATCACTGCTGCATCTGTATTGCTTCTTTTCCACAGGCCTAAACTAGGTCGAGGGATCTGAGCTGAACATAAAAATCTAATGAGCAAACAGCACTTGGGACATGCGGGTAGTACAACATGTTTTGATGAGGACCTACGTTTCCTCATTTAAAGCCTCTAGACAACCACACACCTGTTTTCAGTTATTCCGGCTGATTAGACTTCTTTCAGGTTGAAGGTGGGACAGAGCTTTAATGGGAACTTCTAACAAATTATATCTACCAATAAGAATGACAAAAGGTGTCATTCGTCCCACTATAACACTAACAGTGGACTCAGAAAGATGTCAATCACTCAGTCTAACCACACCTACAGTCATGGAAAAGGTCCAATCAGCCACAATAACTATAAACACCTGTGTGGGTTTTTTTTTTTTATTTAAATTTAATTTAAAGCTTATGGACCTTTAACCATGGAATAATTCATCAAATCAAAATCATTTACCAGTTGTCTGGAGGGGGGGGGACAAGCAGCTTGTTTTTTTGTACATAAAAAGAGGACCACTGGATGTTTTGAAAACAATAAAACACCAACATATATAATGGAGGGGCCACCGCACAGTTTAAAAACAAAAGCAAAGTACAGTTGTTGACAAAAGCTAGGGCAGGTTACAGTGAGACATCTTCTCTGTTAATGCCTTACCAAGAGTAGGACACAGTGACATAATTCTTATGAGAAAAGGTGATTCAGGGATGTAGTTAAATATTAATTCATATGTAATCTGGACTATCAGGAAAGAACACAAATAATGTGCTATCAGTGCTTTACATAATTGTTAGGGAGGCAAAGCTTCTGAAAGGTCAGCTCTAGAATAACCCTCTGCAATAATGTGTCCTGCTTAGACAGTATGACTAACACTTAACTGTCACACATTTGTTCATTGCATTAATAAATGCAGCCACTGGTTGTGTAAGAGCTGAACACAAGACATCATCACGGATGGCAAAACACCCTTGCTTATGAGAGAATGAAATAACCGGAGTATTTAAAAAAACATTTAAAGTTTGTACTTACGATCAAGTCCATTTATGTACCGGATTCTTATTTCACAGTGTCCCCACACGGCGCTCACTACTGGGTACAGCTTCCTGCCCTTAAGTCCTCTGAATGCCACCCCTAGATAATGTCCATCTACTATATAACCCAGAGTCCCCTCATCCATGTCTAAGACTACTAAAAGGGAGTCTGGTATTATGAAGGTGTCATCTGGCTCAAGGAAGGCCGGATAGGTTTTTCCTGGGTGATTCTTGCCATCGTGGTAGAGCTTACTCCTGCACAGGTCCCAGCCCCAGGACTCTGCGTTGCTTCCTACCAAAGCTGTGTAGCCCACTGAGTGCAGCGGGGCGTCACTTGTCGCCACTCCAACCACAGCGTGTGTGCCCCTCTGACGCATAGCCCAGCTGATCTCCCACACATGCAGTCCCCTTGTATAACCAACATGGCCCCGGATGGCGTCCGTGCTCTGCGCCACAGGGTGCCTGTGAAACACCAGCTTGTTGTCGTCCTTGACAAAGATGTTTAGGGAGCGGTCATCGTTGTTCCATGAGTTTTGGATCTGGACGTCCACTCTGGCAGGTGGCATGTCCAGCAGCAGATCCAGTCGAGACGGCTTGGTGTGACTCAGGGCCTGTAGCTCCAGCTTCAGGGGGCTGAACGCCGGATCCCGCATATCAATGGTTTTAATACCACCTGGGACTTTTTGCCCCATGCTCTGGGTGGTTATAGCAGCTCCCTCTTGCTCCTCCTCTTCCTCCCCCCTCCTCAAATACTAATGGGGGGAGTAATCAGCCTCAGACCCTCTCCTCCACCTTGCTCCTGCAACCCAAGAAGCAGGTTTGTTGCTCCCCCTTGTCACTAGCTGCAGACAGCGAAGCTCACACAGGGTGTGTTTTAAAGCCTTCCTGGAGATATTAAAAGAGATGCAAGCAGATAAGACAAACAAGTTCATTATTACCCTTATCTAATTTATCTATCTAATTAGGCTTATTTCAGTTTGAGCCAGGAAACATTAGCATCAGATTGTAGAAAACAGTTAGCTAAACATGAGTAAGATTGTAAGTCCATCTTTATCATTCCCTTTGATGGTGACAAAAATGATACATCTGCTGTAATTACATTATCCTGCATTTATTGGAAATGTTAGTGTGTGTTTACATTTAATGGTAAATTTACTCAATGGTTTAACTAGACTCATTTGGTCATCAGTGGACAACAACTGATATTAAATGCAGGGCTGTTAAGCGGCATCAAAAGTTGTTCCCCCCCTCCCCCCCCCCGCCATTGTTCTCATGCAAGGTTTAGCATATAAACATGAAGAAGGCAGTGCTCCATGGCCTAAGATTTCTGAGATGTAAACCAAAAAACTGATTTACAAAAACAGCATTATCACAAAGCAATAGCAAGAAAACATGCATCTGCTGACCATGGCAAAGATGTACTATATCAGTGTGACATATTTTCTCACCCAATCTCAACCATCTGAAGTTAATCTAAAGTCTGCAGCAGTCAGACTCTATGGCTTTGTTTTACTTTCCTACCAGTTCACTATAATGTCGAGCCAACCAAGAAAGACAAGACCAACAAGTTTCTGCCACTCAGTCAAGGTTGAAACGATTATGTATAATGATTGGACTTTTTACAGAGAATACACTGGCCACAATGTCTGATTGAAGGGCTACAGTTCAGCATGTAAGAACTGACAGGTTTTAGCTGGCTGTATAAGATAAGGCCATATATCATTAATCATCACCTTTAAGAGATCATCAGCTTCTACGGTTTATAAAACAATTTTAATTTAGTGTTTAAAGCTCTAAATGGTAAACACCCATGCTGTTATGTGCTCCTTTTGCTAAGTAACTCATTTAGGAACATGAAGAAAAAATTAAATTAAAACCTGATTTGATAAGTTGTCCACAATTCTACGTATTACTTTTTCACCAGCTTTTCTTGATAAAGCGGAGTCAATCCTAGAATTTGAGATAAAAACACCCACACCCCCAATAATAACACCAACAGGTGATTGGGTTTTATGATAGAATTAACAGTGTTGGTTTCTCAAAAGCTAATGAACATGAATAAACACACTAAGCAGCACAATAGTAAATCCCAGGCCCTCAATGAACTGACACGTTACTCAGTTACTATTCCCACATCTCCAAAAATAGGAGAAAAATAAATAAAACTAAATCCAGCCATTTCTTATGGTTGTCTAGTCAGAAAGCAACAGGAAAAACAGTAATAAAATGTACTGCCTAAATAAATAAATAAATAAATAAATAAATAACGCTTGTCAAGTTTGAGGTGCTGCGGGACCACAGTTTCAGGAACTCAGAAACTTGAAAACAAAAGCCTGATGAATACCTGTGGTGTTATACTTCACCGGCTCCATTCAGTAACCAATAGCTGTGACAGGGCATATTCTGTGAACCCAATCCAACAATATCTTAGCTTATTTTTACATTTCATTTGAAACTTTAAAAGACATCTGAAAGCCAATGGGACAAGTACAGGTCAATAGTCAAGCCCTTATTCTATAGTGAAATCCTTGGTCTGATACCCGACACTCAATTAAATATCAATATACCAAAGACATAATGGGACTTTTTGAAGCCGCAGGTGTGACGGCTGCTGCTCTTTGGTCTTCGTATTTCAGCATGTATTGCAGCTATGCTATACAGAGCATTGTGTAATGTGGAAAACTATGCTGCTGGGAAGGCCACTCTAATTGAATTGTAGACAAGAGTTCATTGAGAAGGGCTTTTGGCTCTTCTTCTAATGCAAGTAAACAACCATTTAAATGGGTCATGTCTGTTCAGTGATTGGAAAACAGCAGAGAAGAAAAAGCAAGCAGCAGGTGGCCAGCATCTAAATGTAAACAATCTCTTTTTCAATGCCTGTCCAGCATTCAGGCGGAATGAAACATTTTAATTTGCACACTCTTTGAGCCAGGAGTTCAACATTCCTCTCCCTGTGGAAAAGGGCCACATTAGTTACAACGCACACAACATGCAGTAAGTAAATTAAAAGTAACAGAACAATAAATAGATATTCCCACATTCACCACAGACTTCAAAACAAACATACACATTAGTAGTATAACAAATGGCTTGTGGAGGGATATATGTGGGCTGGGATCCTGGACTGGCCGGCCTGGTTGGGGTTCCTGGGCCCCTGGGTTGGTTTGGAGCTTATTAACATGCAGGAGGAAGGGGTTGCTGGATTTGCTGCGCCAAGTAAACAGTTGTCTCTATTGTAAGGTCTAATTTAAACCGGTCCCACCTGAACTTAAGCCCTAGCTTGTTTGTTGACCTGCTGAGTGCATAAAGTTTAATGTTTACTAAAAGACAAAGTCATCCATTGTACTAAAAAATTGTTGCTGAATAGTATTTTCTGTCTTACGATGAAATATATCAGAAAACACCTCCCATTATAATGCAAGCAAAGCAGTACCACTGAACACCTCTCTGAAGCAGTTTAGAACAAAACCGTATATTAACCTTAATGAAAGTGCAATGTATTGTCTTAGTTTAAGGCAAGTATACCTCATAAACTGCCAACTGAGTTATGTAGGCCTTCTGGAGAAGTTAACCCATAGTAGCTTGCCATGCTAGCTAATGTGAAAGCAGCCTATTCTTCAAGTAAGCTCTCTTGGGCCAGGTAGCCGTGTGCTCCTGGCTCAAGGAACTTCCACGCGCGACAACAAGACAGGAGCAGTGCATAAATCAAGCTAACAAGACTTGAAACGTTTTTATTTACTTGAAGCTCGACCGCGTTCGAAACGTTAGTTACACAACAAGCAGCACCAATCGTGTTAGCATAAACAGCAACCAAACAAGGCTAATGCTAATAAGCGAAGACAAAACAACTCGTTACTCCTTCTATACTGAACTGTTTGGGAAGTGACAACCCCTCGTTGTTTTCGATATCAAGTATGTAAATGCGATGTAAAGAAAAACACAGAAATCGAAACAAACGCTTCAGCAGCCACCATATGAGCAGAAAACGGGGAGAAGCTGATGAAAAGCACACATCAAACCGACCTTGTTGAGTTGGGAAACAACAGAGAGGATGAGACCAGGAGAGGATGGCACGCAAATTCGAGAGGATTCAGAGTCTTCCCCTACTCCATCTAGTTTTCCGTTTCCTTGTCGTCTTACCTTTTACCATTTCAGGCTGGACATGAATTAGATAGAATGATGATGGCTGCTCTCTAACGTCTCTCGCATCACGTGATAAAATGCTCCCAGCTGCTAGCGCTATGCTAGATTAGGACCTCCCTACTGACAGTCTGCAAAATCAGCTTCAGGTTGCTATTGCAGTTTTTGCGTTGTTTTTGTTTGTTGTACATTTATTTATTAAACTATACACAAATTTACATTTCACAGTTGACAGGTAGCTTTAGTAGTTTAGTAGTAGGTAGTTCAGCTTAAATTAGAAATTTACAGCGATTTATATGCTCATGGCAGGTTCATACAGTCTATGGTTCATACTTATTCTACTTATTCTGGGTTTCTATTAGAATATGTTCACATGCTTCAATAAAATAAAAAAATAACATTATCTTTCTGAAACGCTCCGTTTAAGTGGCTGTCGCTTTAAACCCCCCGCCTGAAAAAGCCCAGTCTGCACTGATTGATCAGTGTTTCCGGGTCTCCTGCATCTGCACTCTCGCACTATCATTGCAGCTGGGGCATGACTGTAATGCAAAGTTCACACTACGAGTGTCAAAAGATACAAAATATGCTTTCGTTTCACATTTTTCCGCCCAATACACAAAAAGCTAGCATAGCGTCAGTTAACTTTTCTAAATAACACAGTACCACAGTGTACCTTTACAAAATATAATTGGTTGAGCATCTTTGGAGTGCTGAACGGCAGCACAGTCACAAAGTGACAAGTGTATGTCAGTTTGTAGCTTTGTGTCACAGGCTTCCATCGAAAATGACTTGTAGCCTGTTGCGTTGTCACTTTTATTGTCAACACAGTGTGGCGGCACTTTCTACCTATATGTAGGCCTAATATATGACATCTGCACACATATGGGCTGTGTGCATTTCTTCATGGATTGAGTTATTTGATACTTTCACAGAATTTATATACTGTACTGTAGCACCTGCACCTGTTTTATAATAAAAAAGACATGGAAAATCTCACTTTTACAAAATGTGACTTTAAGTGACATTCACTAACATTTCTATGCAAAAGGCTGCACACTATTCATAAATTTTCTGATTTAGTACTTCTAAATTGAAAATTAAGATTTTAAAATGTTTTTCACAAAAATTATTTTTTCTTAAGTGGTTTCATTATCCCAAAACCCTGGCCGCTAAGTGGCTATACTAATAATAATAAGAAGAAGAAGAAGAATAAGAAGAAGAATATTTAAAATAAATCATGAATGATCCTATAACTAATAATAATGTATGGTAATTTTATAAAATCAAGTCAGACTGTAAAAGGTGCTGTGTTGACACAAAGTATAAAAAAATAGTCTTTTATAATTGTCATTGTTTATTTTTATGTTAAAAAAGATATAAATACACATGACAAATTTGGCTTCACAGCTGTAACCCATGGGGAGAGTATTTAATTAATTTAGAATATGTGACTGTAGCTACATAGAAATATCTATTTTACCATTACACTTCACACAGTCTTGACTTTAATAGAATAAAAACAGAAAATAAAGATAAAATCATATTTATATTGGCCTTTTCTCATTGAAATATACATAGTTATTTATTCATTGACTAAAATTAAACTAGTTTACTGAAGATTGAAAAATATCCACCCTTTTTCCAGTATAAAGCTAACTTTAGTATAGTGCATCACCAGCAGAGGATCCTTTTAATGTGTAACCTAAACTGCAGACTACACTGGGCTCACATGCTGAACAAGTCAGGTACAATATCACAGGACCACTGTACTTTCACGTCTTTGTTAGTTCGACAACAAGGCAAGTTTTACAATAATTCATAGTCTGTAATACTCTCTGGTGGGTTCACATTCCCTGTGTGTGCTTGCTTTATAATGGCTATTTCAAAAACAGTGTCCTAAAAATACACACACACACACACACACACACACACCCCTGACCAACATCAGAAGGGGCATGACATTATCGACACCACCAGTGAACCATGATCACTCATAGACTGACACACTGGAGCACACTGTTGTTGTTAAATTTGACTTTCAGGTCTTCAGTCCCTCGCGGACCTGGTTTAAAAAAATGCTGAGAATGACATTAAGACGAGTGGAGATCCTCAACCTCAGTCACTGCTGCTCAGTAAGTCAGAATCATACTCCACCGACACACTGACCCCAGGGGAATGTCAAGTATGGTGAGTGATAATCAATTTGGACCGACAGTAGGCTACATGCACCCTGCACACAACCTTCATGTGCCGAACAATTGATGCAGTCACTTATAATCTTTCAAGCAAATTTCTTCAGAAACAAGAGCTCCTTTAGTTAATTCCATAATAGTGACCCTGGTAAATAATTATCAATTCCTATTTAGTTTTAGTTTGTGAACCAGACACTAGCAACAATTAAAAAGCCTGCTTAGAATGTCATCTAAATCTGCATTGCTGTGTAAATCAGTGCACACACATGCACCAAATTTTACCTGAGAAATATTAGGGCACTGTTGCCATCTAGTGGTTTCTCCGGAATAGATACCTTATGCCTGAGGTTTAGAGCCTCAAATTAGGTTATTAATTCTGTCTACATAAAGCCCTACTTCATTAATGTATCACTCATTCAGAATAACATGATGGCATATGTGCTCATCCTGAACAAGTGCTAAAACTGACAAAGATCTAACTAAACATCCTCTTTATCCTCATTTCCTTCTTAACTTTAACACTCATACAGAGTTTTCCTTTTGGCACGAGATTTCTCTGTGACAAGGACTGGAATTAATAACACATTTAAAATGACCTTATTTGTCCACTGTGTAAGGCGTCTGAAGGTAATATGGCTCATTTTACACCCTTGGTGGGGAACAGCTTGGAGGCTTAAATTTCCTTCTTCTTAGCTCATCTCCCATGAAAATCCTGTTTTCCCATGCACTGATGGTGCAATGTGCTGAGCTTGGTGATATCTCAGGGCCCTCCACAGTGGAGGAGGGGAGCGCAGACATGCTTACTGCCTCCCTTTTAGAAACCATCATTTCAGCAGGATCGATAGTACGTCCTACTCCACGGCAGGAAAAGTGCACTGCCTCTATGGGGTGGAGGGTTTTGCTGGGGGGTTATGTGTGGACAGCTGCACCAAGGCAAGTCCAAGCAGCAAGGTGAATGATTGCATGCTGCGTCAGACGCTCACCTCCTCACTAGTTCTGAGATGCAGTTTCTGAGGAGGACCAGTGGGTGGATGCTGTCCTCAAGTGATGGTTGCCGTTGCAGGCAACATACTGATGAAGCACAGAACTAGTTTAGCCGTCAGGGACTTTATGCTCTCAGTTTTTTTCCTCTTAGCTGGCTCACAAATCTGCATTGAGATGAGTAGATCTGCAACCGATGCAGCTTGCATAAAACACTTCTGCTGCTTTTTTCTGAATCATCCTACAGCTATTTGACTGTAGAGGTTGAGCACTCAAATAGATTCATGCTGTAGGTGAAAAGACATCTCATATTTCAGTAGATGGCTTGCAATTTAATACCTTTGCAGTCCAGCTTTGTAAAGCAGAAATCTTTTGACAGCAATATTCAGTTATTAAAGTAGTGTGCATGGACATTTCTCCAATTTATTTAACCTTAACACAAACTGTTAATCTCACTTGTGTACAAGTAGAGCTGCAACTAACCAACCAACTAATTATTTTCTTAATTAATCTCATTTAGTCTATAAAAATGCCTGTCACAGGTCCTCAGAGCCGAAGGTGATGAATGATAATTTCGTGTTTTGATAAACTAAAAATCCAAAAGATATACAATTTGCAATGATACAAAATGGAGACAAGCAACAAAACCTCACATTTGAGAAGCTGCAAGCAGATGTTTTTTATTCTTGCTTCAAAAGTGGCTTAAATAATTATAATAGTTGCCTATTCGAATAATCAACTCCAAAATAAAACATTCACTACTACGTTTACGCACTCTTTTAGCCATATTATTGTTTGTATTATTGTCAGCAAGCATGTATTTAGCGTGTACTGTGCTGGTGGGAGAAGAGCGCTTGAAGATTTAGAGAAAGGAAAGGGCAACAGTTAAAAGTAGTGCACCACTGCGGGACATGGGGGATGTGGTTGGGACAGGATGTGTGGTGCAGTACGAGCATCCACTCTGCTCAGATCGCTGCTCATTTGTCAAGTTGCCTGCTGACTTGAATGGTGCATTGCTGCTAAAACACAGAGGCAATCAGCAGAGGAACAGCACACCTCCAGGGAGGGGTCCCAGGTGGACGAGAGCCACTTTGGGTGATTTGCAGATTAAGGGGTCTTTCCCTCTGTACATGCCGTAGGGTTAAACTGAAGTTTTGTATTTTTTTAACTTAAAGAATTGTTTCATATTGAGGATTTTTTTTAAGGGAATAAAAAAGAGCAGCATGGCTGGCATATTCATCAAATCCACCCATAAGCTGCAGAAAATGTTTGTTCTACTTGCAGTTTGCTTTCAGAGATGGACTAAACTCTCCAAATCACAGCATCCCCTGAGCACTGCAAGGAAACGGAAAGCACAGCAAGGAGTGCAATTGCTATTACAATGAAACATCACTTTTTCAGTGTGGTTTCAATTATCCATCAGACTTTATTGCCATTAGTCATCACTCAGACACTGTCCTTGCGTATTAGCATCACTGAGATTTTCTCCATACTGGGACAAGCAGAGAAGCCAGATAAGGTAACAGCGTTAATGATGGCCTGGCGTTGCTGGTTGTCGTGGCAGTGGATGGGCAGACCCACAGAGCCCATCCTGCGGATAAGAGCCAGAGCCAGAGCCAGGAGGTGGCCGGCCCGTCTGTAGGGGTGTAGCCATCCTCAGCTCACACAGCTCATTAGACAGCATCCAGGACACAGGCCGGGGCGACACTTCTCATCTGTCACACAGGGGTTTGGCAGATTGGCGTATATAGATTCTCACGTGGTCGAGGTTTTTCTGGCAGTTTCCATAAGGCAAATGTGTCGACGAGCTCCGTATGGGATTTGGCCAGAATGGGAATTGGCAGTGGAAATACCTTCCTGGTTGGCGGAGAAAAATGTGAACAGAAATCATGACCATAAAGTAAGGAAATGCATATTATATTTGTTAATCTCTCAAAAATAATGGTGCTGCCTTGAATTGAGGTCATGAATACATTTCAGAAACTCACTCTTGCCAGTCCATATTCTCTGGCCTGTGGTAGATGAAGGTGTGAAACCCCCATATTCTGTGATATCGAGCCCACTGCGAGAGGCGAGTGATTTGATGAGATGACAATGTGAGATTGGTATACCTTTCAGAGACACATAAGCAAAGTGATGATTTGTTTTGATTTATCTTCATTATGGCCCTGGATCCACCGATCCATCTTTTTTCTTACCCAATACTGATGCCCCAACTCAAAGTATCTACCAATACAGAATACTAATCTGATATCTCCCTTTTCCCACATTCAAAATCTGTATACCTCACTGCATGGAACTCATACATATGGTAACATGAGTTGATGAAATGCTATGACTGAAAGAATGTAACTCATAGCATACACACAAAATTGTCATAGACATTGACAAAAACACTGCATTTAGTGTAGCTCTGTGGGACCTGATCCGCTTTATAAAGGTCAGTATTGCAGTCAATATTATTCCAAGATATCAGATTGGTGCATCCCTAATCATGGGATGGGCAAACAAAATTACATGTTACAGAATCATCTGACTTAGTTGTTGCTTAAAAATATAGTATTGATAAAAACGTCTGCTTCTTGGAAGTTTTAATAAGTGACAACACATTATTTAAAAGCACAAACACAAACATGTTTGAAAATGCAAGGCTATGAAGCGTGACATGACTTTATGATTCTTATTGTCAACATATTTCTTGAAAAGACCAAAACCAACAGTGAATTGATCTAACGACCCTCTCATTAAGCAGCAGACTTCTCACAGTTTCTGGGTTCTTTGTGAAGAAGGTGCAGATGTCAGGAATCCCCCCCAGAGCTGCTGCATCTGAAATGCTTCACAGGCAGATATACATCAACAGGCCACTCTGGAGGAACCTATAAGTTATATATGTCCCCGTGTGCCATACCTGTTTTTGATGGTAACAAATGGCAGTAGTGAATGTAGGCCAGGAGTCAACACACATCTCCAGGTGACACGGATTGTTGTGGAGGATATGCAACACTCCTCCAAGAACCTGAAACACAGAACACAATGCAGCAGGGAAAAAGATCAAGTGAAAACTATATTCAGTAGAGTGGCACATTTCATATTAAACACAAAGTTGGTTTCTGACTTACAATCACACAAATCTTAATGTTTAATAAAAAAAAATTAAAAAAGAGCAGCATTACATTGATGGACCGGGGCAGTTCCCTGTACAGGATATTTTTCATCAAAGTGAGATCCTTGAGTGCTTTCAAAATGATCTTTGTTTTTGTCAGGGTAAATAGACTGTCTGTCACCTTGCCTCTGCTTTGAGTTTGTTCAGCGTAAAGAAGCGCAATTCAGCCTTGACTATTTACAGGTGTAATTTAGCTGGTTTACAGCTTCAATATTACTGCCACAGATACGTTTAACACAAAGTCCAAAGTCTTCATTCTCTATTCAAATAAATATTTACATAACCTGCACCACAATGTGCACTATTAACTACAGTCATCCTAAATACACAAAATGCTGAAGCGAAAGCTAAGCCAAAACATAATTTATAAAACAATTTTTTTTACTGTTCATCTTGAAATATTACATACTGTAGGGATGCTTGAAATTGATATTATAAGTATATGAGGGCCCAAAACTGGTCTGTGTGCTTCAACACCTCTGTGGAGAACAAACTAGCTGCTGCTGATGGAGCCGCTGCTCATTCACCACAACAGAGCAGCCAGCTGTCAGAAGTTTAGCCGCTCACCAAAATGTCAATCCATCATAGATGTTTTACTACTATACCTCTTCTACTAAGGGAGAAACTGATGACTCCTCACACTTCATATGTGTCACATATCGAGCTCTGCCTTTCAAAACGGGATCTTTAACATCACTGTGAGTAATGTGAGGGATTCTTTGATAAACAAGTTTTCTTGTCAGTGAAATGAAATATCTCTGGAGCAAGTCATCTGTTGTGAATTCACAGTTCGAGATGTTTGTGTGCTTACAGTTATTTCTGTACAGCTATTACGGTTTCACCTGTTTAGTTGTCGACAGTGTGTCTTATCCACTCTTTTGGCCTTAGGAGGAATCTGCTCAGCCTTACAAAAATGCAGTAAAACACACCACATGCCATCGTCTACAGAATCAGGATCCCATTATTCAGTCCATTATCCCAGACTGACTGAAGTGAGTAGAGAGAGAAAGATTTTTGTGAAGTGAATTAATTGCTAGCTAGCCTCATTTACCTCCCTTGACTACATCTTCAATTGGAAATGTCAGGTTTCCCTTGAGAATATCCTTGATAAGATCACTAATGCAGAGAAATCCTTTTTTCATTTTACATCTCGTCAGATTTTCAGAAATAAATTCTGCTATGCAGTATACCCAAAAGAGAGAAAATCTTCACAGCATGCCTTTTAAATCTACAGTTTCAAAGCGCCAGGAGTCAGTCCTCAGTCAAGGCAATTTCCTCTTTGACTGAGGACTATTGAGAATTAGTCTAAATTGATGTGTAAACCAAGCAAGCTGCTGAGCTTGTGAATCAATGTGTCTTTTTTATCTTTTCCGGACAGATCAATGGAGCAGAGGAATGGGCTGTGAATGGCAAAACAAACAAAAAAGACGCAAACTCACCAGCTAATGGTTAGACTCTACTCCATTATCTGTATGCGTCAAGACTATACATACCTGATAGGTAACCCTTTTCCTTTAGAGATGCATTAGGTTTTCCTATCAACTGCAAAAAATGTTAATAGTCAGGTAGCTTTCCCAGACCTTAATGCAAATCATAAACATGAGTAAGAGTTGTGTTCATATGACCTATAAGCCTTAACACACATTTATACACTCTTCCCTTGGCTGGGGTGAACACCGAGAATATTAAGAAGAGTGCGGAGCCAGAGGAGATGAAGTGACAGTAGCCAGGTATAAAGCATAGGGAAGTAATCTAATAGGACATGTAAAAGGGCCCCTCCTCATGGCTTATTCATCATTGGGGATGCCATTACTGAGAATTGCGTTGGCTATGTGAGGGATATGCTGGCGGGAGCATTTTCCCCTGGTGTCACAAAGCACAGAGGATCGAACAGATGCTGCGAGGATCAGCAGACTGATGCAGTAGCAGCACTGCATGCAGACTGTACATGCAGGGAGAAATGTTTTACCCTCAGCTGATGGATAATTTGCACGATGCATGCCAATGATTTATACTGACACTGAGTGATGGATGGTCCCATGTGGCTAATCCCTATAAGTGAGAGATGTTCCTTTATATGAGTTTTGATGATTCAGCAATCTGTTCATCTTATGTGCCACTGCTGGCAGTGATACAAACGTATTAGGGTGAAAAGCCCTGATATAATTCACAAACTCTAATTTAAGCACACACCTCGACTTGATAGATTCACGGTTAATATGTTAATATGAGATGCAGGCAGCTCCTAATTTTGCACCGGAGGACAAAAGATCCCAGAGTTCAAATGGGGGGCCCAGGCAGAACAAAGTCATGATGAAAAAAAAAAAAAGCGTTGCTCCTGCAGTGAGAAGCCGGGAGCGCTGCACTGCTGCAGAGAACAGCCTAGCCACGCTGAAGCCTAAAATGCACAGTTGCACACAATTTATAATAGAGCCACCATTATTCATACAAAGCCAATGCAGCTAACCGCAAATGTCATCACTGGATGTCTACCACCAAGTGTGTTTTTGAAGTTCAACCTTATTGGCTGACTAAATGATGGATGATCTCATTCTCACAGAGTTGTTCAACGCGCAAAAGACAAATTTGGTTGGTCAAGTTATTTCTATATTTCAGCGCACTGCAGAACAGCACAAGGAGAGCAGTGCACCTTGGGTAATGAAAGGCAGGTAATAGGGATTGCAGATTAATGACATTTCACTTCACTGAAGGGGATTTTGTATCTTTAAGAATTGCGAGACTTTGAGCGGGTGTTGAGACACCAGCTTTTAGATAGCGACATTCACTTATTTATTGCATGACTAGTGCTCATTTGACAAAACTTTGTGTGGTGACGTGCGTGCCATAACGCGGTGGTGTGCCTTGTGTTTTGTTGGCACATTTGGTTGAAATATGATTCTTAGCGATTCCTTATGGGTAAAATAAATAAATTAACCACTTTTTTACTGTACCACAAACTAATTTAAAAACGGTGAAGTCTGTGATTTTCTTAATTAAGCTTGAAGCAGTGTCACATCTTTTGATCTTACATGTAGTTTTTAAAATGAAATGGTCGTAAATACATCTTTTCGGCAACTCATTCCTGGATTTCAGAGATATTGTGACAAGTTTTAACGCACAACAGAGGAGATGGCCTCTATACGAAGAAAACTGTTCTTCATTGATGTTTGAGCACACTCATATCTCACAGCAGCTTTTGCTGAAGTGTGAAAATAAAAAAAAGGGAATAGAGAATTATGTGTGTGTGGAGGGGGTCTCTCCTGTGATGAGTCCTTTACAGTGATGATTCTTGGGGGTGGGGGTTGCAGAGGAGAACAGAGAGGAGAGGAGGGCAGACTGAGGATGTGCACACACACACACTGACCCTGGACGTTGCGTTCCCCTTTAAAAGTCCCATCCCACTCAGATACGCAGAGCTCATGCAGGATCTGCTGCGGCAGTGGGGGAACACTGCTGAGCTGTGCAGTTTATGTTGCCAGCAAGCGTGCAAAGAAGAGGAGGGGGAGCCAGCGCGTACAGGAGGAGGAGGAGTAAGGGAGAGAGAGGGAGGAGAGAGAGTGCAAACAATGTCATTCTGTTCAGGAGGCAATGCTGCAGTCAACTTTGCAGTTCCATGAAAGCACATCACCAGCAACCAAGAGGCTCAGAGTGAGTGCAGAGAAGTTTTCCTCCTCTCCACCTCGGGTGAGATGCTGTCCGGGACTCATCTGTAGGTAAACATTTATTTCCTCTCTAGTCTCTTATTTATCTTTTATGTTTTCTTCTTATGTGTCTACCTATTTCCATAGGGACAGTATACTTCTTAAATCAGCCTGATAGGACTTGATGTGCGTATGTTGGTGTTGCATGCCTGCAGTGTTAAAGCTCCCGGCTGCTTCTGTCTCATCAGTGTCAGCCTCCTCTGCACCAGCAATAACCAGGCAGCAGCCAGCCAGACAGCCAGTAGGTTAGCAGTCAGGCTCCAGTGCTCCCTCATCCATGTCTAACACATGGTCAAGCTGGAAATAGCAGCCGGCGTATCAGATAGCTGCTGGTTGAGAAGACTCTGCATTTGACTAAGGACAAAATGACTAACCAGGATGCAAAGAGTTCCCTCCACTAGAGGGGACTTTCAGCTTTGCTGACTTACCTTTTAGGAGAGTACAGACAGTCCCATATGTGTCACATATCGTTTTGTGAATATGATGCTGGACACCAGTATGAAGGATCTATTGTACCAGTGGCTGTTGGTGGGCTGAAAATGGGGGAATGAGAATGAGGATACAGTGGCCTGCATGGGACAGGGGAGCTGTGGTGCAGTCATGAAGTTTTGCTCTAGCTACTAGGACTTTTCTGAAAAGTGGATACAGGGCAGAGTGCAGCTCTGTATGATTCTTTTTGGAGAGTTCAGCAAAAACTGTGTGAGGGAAAGTAGTGAGATGTTTGTGCATGTGTTTAGATATGTTTTTGTTTGTCTGTTAGATAAAATCAGAAATTAAAAGGCAATATCTCTGTGGCAGCAGTATCTCAAAAACTCTCTTGCTCTAAAAGTCAATATTGCTGCTTTAGTCTTTTATGCCATATTGCACCATCCGCGCTCAACTGCAAGCCTTTTCAAAGGCCATGTAAAAAAATTGTTTGTGGGTGAAAAAAGCTTCATACAGTATAAAAGTGAGTCAGTATTCAAATTGTGCTCTGAAACGTGTCTGGCAGGTCTGGATGATGGATCCAGACAGGTCAGCTCGCCAGTATGCAGGCTTGGTCCGCTCTGAGTTCACCTCAGGTAACTGTGCTAAGACCTTGAAAAAGCCAGGCCTGCGTCGTCAGCTTTGCATCTCTCTGGCCTTTCAGATTTCTCCCCACTGCAGGCAAGCGAGTGCAAGGGAACAGATTGATAGCAAACTGTAAATCAGGTCTGCGCCACATCCGGAGCCTGACATCATCTTGGAACATCTGCAGTTGTCCTGCTCAGACTTTTACTGAGGGAGGGTGCTGCACTGCCAGCAAAGGAAATTGCCGCACTCACCTGATGTTCCTTGCACCTCACTTCTGCCCTCCCCCCACCTCCCACTGGCTCTTCTCTTCTTCCCTCCTCCTTCCACATCTCCAATTTCTCTACTGAAGTCTCTCTCAGAGGTACAGTGTCCCAGCACAGCACCTCGCCGGCGTGCTTTGCACCTCTGTGATTCTGCCGCCCCCCTCCCTCCTACTCCACTCACCCCTTGCTGAAAAAGTATGCAGCACATGCTCTCACCATCTTTCAATTTGCCTGAGTGAATAGGGAGAGGAGAGAGAGAAAGAGAGAGAGAGAGAGTCAGCCAGCAGCAATCCTGCAGTGTCCTGCAGCAGCTGAGTTCCTGCAGTGCTGGCCTCTATAGCACACAAACAGACAGAAACAGAGGGATGCACCTCATTCTCTCTCAGACACAGACTGTGCTTCAATCACGTGACACATTGGGGGAGAATGTGAGGGAGAGCAGGCCATCTCACTCTGGACGGTTCTAGGCTCACTTTAGAGACAGAGGAGAAAGCGAAAGACACACACACACGCACACACACACACACACACACACACACTCAAAAACACACACACTGGTCATGGAGCTCCACAGGGGGGCAATGGTGAGATTAGCACCGTGCTCCCTCCCCCCCCCCCCCGATGGTGCATTGTCCCATTCCAGCACTCCTTTTCCGATGATGTAATCAATGCAGCAAGCTTTGAACTTGCTGGGCTAGGGGCTCCTTACCCCCACCCCCACTAACACAGATGCAAAAGTAAGGCCTCAGTTACAGTCTGTGTCCCAGGTACAAAGATGTGTAAATTACACTTTTTGTGTTGATTTAGCCATTGAAAAAACTGGTAAAACTAATGCTTGCACTTTTGTCAAAAGCAGTGCCGCATCATCACTTCCAATAAATTAAAGCAAGTATATGCAGGCAAATACACATCTACTGCTCTTCTACAAAGTTGTACAGCTTTTCCATTGCTGTCAGTGTGGAAAAGACAAACACACACAGCAGCAAAGTGCTTTGAGTTCTTTCTGGGCATAACATCATACTGACTTCGCTCTTGCATTGATAAGGTCATCAGTCTGTCGACGAGCTGCAGTGGTGAGCAGCACCAGGGATGTACAGTTCAGTGCTTTAGAGATGCTCAGGCAGCCAGATTGAGACCATATTGTAGCAAGTGAGTTTTGCTGAGCTGGTTCTGCCGCTGCAGCTAGAATCTGCCTAGTGATCAACTTCCACTACAGCAGTGATGAACTGGCATAAACCCCCCTCTAGTAAAAACCCCAGCTTGCATCAGAGCAGCTCTGAATAATTAGCACTTATGGATGGTGATGATTCTGCACCTTTGTTACGGTTAATGTGTGAGTAGCTGAATAGAATGAAATGTACATTTGTTTATACATATTTATATCTCTGGTGGAACAGATGAAAGATTATTTATCCGTTACAGTAATGAGTTGCTTTTAAATTCATATTTTACATTTAACATCAAAAATAGAGGAACATATTCATATTTCACAGGTTATCCATATCTTTGCATGTCCTAAGATGTTCACAGTCATGTAATTCAATGAGCGTCATCTCTAATAGATGTGACCTCCTGCTGTATAAGATGATTTGATGAATCAGCAGCTTTCATTAGGATGCTGTGCTGGTGCCCGGTTACAGCTTCTGTAAACTACTATTTCTGCATTGGTAAAAAGAAAACAGGACTACTTGCTAAAAATAGGTATTATTGAAAAGCAATCTTGTTGCTGATTTTAAGATATTCATTTTACTTGCATTCTGATTCTAGCAGTAGACTTAGCAGTAGACTTAGGTTTTGGCATCAGCCAGAAAAAACAGACAACATTGTCAAGTGCTTCCACCCGCTGGGCAGAGAGGTTGAAAAGAGAGAAAGAAATCACTGCCTGCAGGCAAACTGTACTTCACTGCTGTACTTTATGATTTTGAACATAGCAGCGATTATCTGACAACTCAGTCCAATTCAAAAATGCTCTTCTCTTTAAGACTTTTTCAGTCAGTTGCCGCTGTCCCTCATATCATCTCACCACCTCTGTTTTTGTAAAGAAATCTACTTCACCATGTCACACAGAGAACCAATCTTAATGCATATTCAAATAATAACTCAGTCATGTGTTAAAGTGCTCAAAGTAAAGGTAGTGTATGTTAACCAATTGAAGCAGGCTGAGTCATGCTGTTTTTTTTTTCTGGGTTTCCCCCCTCTCTGATCCTCTGCTCCTCCCCCTCTGGTCTAGGAGCAGGCTCAAACAACCAGTCCGGCTGTTGGTGGCGTGTTGGAACATGCCTTGACTTGTTGTACTGCCTGAGTCAGGCAGAGATAGAGTCAGCCACATAGAGAGAGGAAGAGAGAGAGAAGATGCTAGTGGTCAACAGTTTTCCAGTGGGAAGTGACCCACACAAAGAGAAATCCCTGCTGCACCATGGACAGACTCCTGTTGATGTCAACAACAGAGTGCACTCCCTGGAGAAGAGTGTGGATGGAGGAGCTCTACTGCAGCCTCGCTGCTTGGTGAGTGTCAAAACTGTGTGACTTAAAGCCTCTGACATGTAATATCACAACTGGACACTTCTGTGAGCGTCCAGGTTAATTATTATCTGAATATTACTGAATGCAGAGAAGTGTGATACACCCAAACACTGTTACCAATCATACATTGGCACAATAACCTTTGCACAGACAGAGCACCACCAGAGACATGATGACCATTGTCTGACCACAGTTTGATGCAGAGAAGGACAACTGTTTTTGTTGTTTTCTCCTCTGTTCAGACTGACAAGCCGGTTTTCGTCAGGAGACCCAGCAGGCCGCCTCTCCTTTTCTTAAAAGCAGAGGCCAAAGAGATAAAGAGTTCAGAGTTCCTCATGTCTGACTACAGATTTGGGTCTGGTTAAAAACAGGCATGGAGTCAGATCTGATGAAGTTTCCTGCTTACAAAATGTCTGTATGTTTGACTGGAGGATTATACTTACTGTACATGGAAAAGCAGATAAAGACAACTGTGTGAGACTATCCACGTTGTCCAGCTGATTAGCTCTACAGTAAAAACCTTGTATGTCAAAACTCAAATACATTAGTCACTCAAGTGACTTGAGAATAATAATCATTTAGTGTTTTGTACTATGATCTGTGTATTTTACTTGTGTGTGTCATCAAGTCTGCAGGTAGTTACTGGGGCAACTCTGTTTTCTGGTAACCAGGGCTAGTGGCAAAGTGGGCAAGACTCAAAACCATTGAATTAACACACTGCACCTTAACACACTCCTGACCAACCTTTTATTACTTCTTATCATATTCTATCAACTTAAAATGCCTCTAAAACATCTAAAAAGTTAAACCAATATACGTAATTGTGTTTCAAAAACCTCAGGAGGGGCTAAGCTCCAACACTAGGCATGCCATCAGTGTGCATGTCATGAGTAGCATTGCTCAGAAACTTAGCTCTACAGTAAATACTGCTGTCATTGTTAGCCATAAGATGATTATGTTTGTGGAATGGGACTATAGCAGGGAAGCATGACTGTTTAAGCGCTGTTAACCAACACTGGAACGACCAAGAAATGCACAGCGGAGAAGAGCGAGGAGGTGAAGTATAGTGCACAGGGTTGTTGATGTTGGGTACAGCTGGGTGAGTGTGTTTTCCAGTATCTGAGGCCAGACAACAGAGGGACCCAGCATGTTCAGGAAGGGTAGGTGGGTCTAGGGTTAGGGAGTATAATACATGTGTGTGTGTTTTTTTTTTGGTGATGTGATGATGTACTGAGGAGAATTGTTGCCAGTAAGTTGAACGTATCATGAACTATAGACTTATTAAGGAGTGTCCCATGTGAGAGTTTCATGTTTACTTAAAAAAAAAAGAAAGATAAATAAATGTAAAAAACAACAAGTTAATGTAATGTAATTAATGTGATGAGGCACCTCTATGGTTCAAAGTTAGTCAATAAGATACTTAAAATCACTACAATTACCCAAATACTACTTTTTCTGAATCCATACTTTGCTCTCTAACAAATCATCTAACAAAATAAGCTAAACTTAAACTTAGCAGTAGTGTGAAAAAAAGTGATACGCAAGAACTCCACGCAAGAACTTTTCCTCATAAAATAACATAAAAAACTTTAATACCTTGTGTAAGAATATGAATGAAATAATAAAACTGCAGCTATTATGAAAGTCAAATAATTGTTAAAATTAAACATTTCCTCATTCCAGTTTCTCTGCTGTGAAGGTTTTCCTTGATAATATGTGACAGCAAACGGAATCTCTTTGGGTTCTTGACAGTTGGTCGTACAAAAAAAGACATTTGAAAACTCCACATTGGAATTAAGGAAAGGTGATCAGTGGATAAATTGGGAAAATAATTGGCAGACCAATCGCTAATTAAATGAATTATTGGTTGCAGCCATAATCATGTTGTTTCATCTGGATATCTCTCTGGTTCTCAATCGTATGTGTGCCATATCCCATTCCTGCATCAGCAGACTTTAAGTGATGAATATTGCCTATTTTAGGACAATTATTCATCCACTCCCACACTAATATTTGAAACAAATTTACCACTACCCTTTTCTTTGTTGGGCAAATAGTGCAGAAATAGAAAGACAAAATTCTGTCAGTAGAGCTGAACCCAGCCTGAGGCCTGAAACATATTCGTGGACAGATTTGTGAGTCAAGGCTTGTTGCGGCTCCTGCTGCTGCTGTTTGCTGTTTTGATGCAGTGAGGCAGCCAGCCATTCACTTAGTAACAGGGTATTGTTTTCACTGGCATTCCTCAATCCTGTATTAGTGATTACATCAAGCCCTGAACAGGGAATAATCCCTCTCATTATGTGTTCAGTGAAGGCAGCGTCTGGCTTGCCACAAAGAGACACGGATGCAGCCGTTTAGCAAACTAAAGGAAGGCCAAGAGGTGTTTCTGTGTTTATCACTTGTGTCTGTGTGTGTCAGACACAAGCAGATAAATAAATACTTTGTGTTATTATAAGCACATCACAAACATGTGTAAGAAAAATATAGAAAACTCTATAGACTTTCTTTGACATTAGATAAGGCCAAGATGTTCCAAGCCCCTATCACGAGAGGAACTTCCAGTTATACAACCAAAAATGCGTCATAAAATGCACCAAAAGCAGACATGGAGAGCTACAAATAGCCTTGCTGCAGATTTAAACAGTAAAGATACACCAGATAGAGGACGCTTATCCAACTGTATGTCATCCAAACATCCCTCCCAACACCTCTCTATCTCTTTCATCAGCTCTGTTTCTTCATTTGCTAGTGACTGCAGATTGCTCTATAGTATCCATGTTGTCCTGTTAGCAAAACAAGAAGAGTCCACAGGGAGAGGACAGTATGGAATGGTCAGCTGGCCCAAAATAGCACTGCAGCGAGCAAACGCAACTGATAGCGAGGGCATTTTGGTCCTTTAATTACATAAACACACAGGTACTTGCATTATATAGTACTCATGTGAACATATGGCCACACACACATACACACATATACCCACAAATAGATGAGAGCTAAAGCAAACAGGGCTTTTTGTTGCAAAATCATGAGTCATGGCAAGACTATTCTTAGTTTGAGGGTGTTTGGGTTTGACCAAGTTGTGTGCATTTAAAGTAAAGTAACTTAAAGTAATGCTGCATATGGCTAGAGAAGTCTAGGCTATGTTTGGGAACAAGCTTTGGGTCACTTTGGGCAGCAGGAGCGTAGAGTTAACAATGCATCACAGTTACTGTACATAAAATTGAGTTAAGCAGTAATCTTAATTCAATTCTTAAATAGAAACCAATATTTATTTAAATTTACATTACAATGTATTAGGCCAAATTAGGTTTAGTACATGGAGCAATTGTTACTGAATCATTATTTTCTACTTCTCTTATAGAGCTTTTGGCTGTTGGCATGGGACCACGCCACCCCCCAGGGGCTTTTAGTGCGAGGCTATTGCCGTCCAACCACCACAACAACCAGGAAGCTGGGCATGAAAAGTGTGAGTGTCCGTAGTGCCAGACTCACAGGTGGAAGTATACAACAAATACCAACCAGGCCCAGGATCCTGCTCAGGAAAGGGAGGCTGTGGGGCAGGCAGAGGCGGAAAGATAGGCGGCGGGACAGGCGGTTGGACGCGGCTGCTGTGGGTGTTTCTTTGGCAGTGTCTTAGCTGGTTGTTGTGAGGAGTGAGAACGAAGCAATCAGCAAGTATACTGCCGCAGAAATTCTTCGCAATAGAGGCCCAGGGATCAGCCATCACGAGAGGGAGGACAAGATGCAGATCAGCATTGTAGCAAACATGGATCCTGCTGCTACTGTAAGTTTTTAAATGTTTCCGGACAATGAAATTAACAACAGCTGAGGACCTGATAAAGAATTAACTGAAGATAGATCACCTGAGTGCATGGCCTTTTTGTTAACAGCCTCCACAATATTTATGATTGGATCAAAGCATCAAACTTCTTCACAATGTGTTGTACTTTTGTGGTCCTCTGCTGCCATCGTGTGAATGAAAGCAACCTCCCAGCATGCTTTTGGCACATTTAACACTGCAGCAATTTGTAAAACCTACAATAACAATCTAAAAACAATCGCTTTTATTCGGAAAATATAGCTCGGCTCACCATGACAGATTCATTTTTTTCCAGTTGTATTTTGTTTTTGTCACCAATTTAATTTTGTTTCATTAACAAGAAATAACATGTACTTTTTTCTATGTTTGATTCCTAATTTATCAGTTGCAGTGTAATGTAAGTTATAACTGTAAAAAAGGGATTAATAAAAGTTACTTCAAGACTGATTTATTGTTTGTTTTCACTGTACACATGCATTTCGTAATAATGACTAAATTGTGTTGTGTAAACCACTTTGCATTTTGAGACCCTTGAAAAAATTAACGTTACCATGCGAACACAGTAGACCTAATGAGTGCCACTGAGGGAGAATGACCTCAATGCCAGGTGCACACTAATTTAGGGTTTCACAGACACACAGCACATCTGCTGAATGTATAGTGTGCTCTTGATTTAAGATACAGAATAAGGGTTTTGTCTACAGAATCACAAAATATTTATTTGATTTATTGTTAACACTTGATGGAAAAAGGTGTCCCTTGTGAAATGGATTGTTGGTCATGTGCGATTCTGCCGATAATGCGGATGTGTTTGTTGCAGACTGCAGGAAAACGAGAACGTCCCACTGCATTGCTGCCAACTCAAAAAGGGGTTGCAGTTTTTTGGACTGCAGCAATGCAGAAGCAGTAAAATCCTGCAAGGTCACTGCTTTGAACCTTCTGGTACCACAATGACAAGGCCACCAAAGAATTCACAGCTGCTTGACTCAAAGCATGGCAGACATTATTCATTGCTTTGAGGTAATAGGTGACCAAAAGCACATTTTAATTAAAGTTGTAATATAATTAAATTTAAAAAGTCTTATTGCCCAGCATGCTGAGCCAGTCTTATGTTTACTGAGGGTAACAGTCTCCTACGATGGAAAGTTTACATGTTGGATGGGTAATGCAATAGGTTACTGTGGACTGCCTTTCAAAAATGAAATATGTGCTTCATCTTCATTGTTTAAATCTGATGTTTCAGTTGGGATTCAGTCAGTTCAGTTAGCACAGGGCTGAGGAATATGAGAAATTCCTAATACAGTAATTCTTGCGGATGTGATTAGTCAATTATTAGTCAAAAATAATTCATTATTCAAACAAAGAAAATTAATTGGCAACAATTTTGATACTCAATTAATCATTCCAACCATTTAAATCAGGTCTTCCAACTGAAGGATTTGCAGTTGTTGTTCCAACAAAACAAGCAATTTAAATACATTACCTCTGGTTCTCAGAAACTGTGGCGGGCATTTTTCAATATTTTCATTCCAGTTTACCCAAAATGAATTAAAATATGTATTGCTTATGAAAGTAATTATTTTTTAAATCTTATATATTTATATTTGTTGAGAAATTCCAACCATGTTCGGATACACTTTTATGTGATTATTTTGTCCTTTTACTGTCTTAGCCGATCTAACTTTACCAAATTAAGTTTTTATGTACTATTTTTACTATTGTAAGTTGTTTCTTTTATAGCCTATGACTGTTTTATTACCATTCACTTTGTAAAGCACCTTTACTGCATTGGCAAGCTTTATGTGGAGTGGGACAGTTGTTATAAGGTCAATGAGCACTTTTTGTTCATTTTCCAAGTGAAAATCTTATAATATAAGCTTATAAACTGCAATACTCTGCATGACTGCTGATCTGACTAGTGCTCTGTGTTTAGCATGCTTACATTGAATTACTATATATATATATATCTATATATATAGATATATATATATATAGTGAGGCCTGCATAAGAAAAAAGTACACGTTTTCATCTGTTTGTATGTGACAGATTTGTTATTGCTTTACTAGGGTTACTCAAGTAAAGACCAATAGAGTCAAAAATAGATTATGAATCTGCCCATTAGCTACCAGCTGACTGACTTCTGCTTTGGGTTCCGGTTGTTGCAGCGCGGAGTAGAGCGGAGGGGAGGGGAGGGGTTAGACACTGAAAGAAAAGTTTGTTTGGCTGCCTCAAAAGCAATGGGCGACGTATGTAAAGACTCGCCTGCCTTATGGAAAATAATGCGAAGAGAGTATGGTAATGAAAAAGATGTATAACAAGGATTAGTCTGCTCGTCGGAAGAGTGTTTACATACATTGTTGCACGTTAACAGTGACAGCTACTCGGATCCATCTAATCACATTAAACTATGGCAGATAGAAATCAGACAGTTGTGTACTTGTCTGAGCAGGTGGTCGTTTTGTGTTCATGCGGGCTGTCGTTTCTGGGTTCCTCGCTGATCATCTTCACCTACGTTATTTGGTCAGATTTAAGGACAACTCCGAGGAGACTGCTGGTCTATTTGTCGGTCTCTGACTGGCTGTCCGCCGTCTCCTACGCTTTCGGAGTCTGGAGAGTTTTCCACACCGACTCGCTGGACTGCATTGCTCAAGGAGCCATATCTACTTTCGCCAACACCAGCTCTTTTTTCTGGACCGTGGCCATTGCTGTTTACCTGTATGTTTTTATTGTAAAGTCCAGCCAAAGAGTTGCTGACAGCTTGGTGTTATTTTTCCACCTTGTCAGGTAAGTAGCTACGTGGGTTGGGTTTTTATTTTTTACTGCAATGCTAACTATAAGCTCAATTCTTAATATAAGTTCATGTAGCTAAGTGGGATACCGCCGAATTGGTACCCTGAAACATCTTGTGATATTATTTTGCTGACGACTGCACGCTCGCCTAAAACCAAATTTACGTCGTATTATTCTATTGATTTTTGACAGGAAAATCAAAGAAGTTATTCAATGCTTCTTAAAAATAGAAACTGGGAAACGGTGCTGGCTTCGGCTTTGTTTATGTGTTACACTGGTCTAGTTTGTTCAGAGAAAAAGAAAAAAGAATAAGTTAGCCTCACTAGCTACTCCAGGCTATCGAAATGCTAAGAACTGTTTCCATGGTAACACCATCAGTGGGGCATTGGGCGAGTTAACTTGATCTCTCTGCAGGTTAACCATACCAACCGATCTCTTAAAGCTTCACCCTGACCATTGTCGTTTATCTACAATAAGTCAGACAACTAATGGGAAGAATATTTTAAACAGCCTAGTATTTCCACTCTGGTATCATACTGAATTTAAATTATCTAATTTGTTTAAACTATGCTTGAATAAGCCTGTCAGCTCTGGGTGGTCTTTGTAAAATGGCCTAAACCTGATTTTTCACAAGGCAAGACATGGCAAAATTACTTGTAGGCCTATATCATCATTCAACAACAAAACAATTCTAAGAGGTTTGTATAAAACATAGCAAGACATTAAGACAAGATATCAGACAACACAGGGCAATATAAAAATAGATAAAGTATTCAATAAGAGTAAAATAAAAGAGAAGCTGAAAAATAAGCCTATTTCTTATATACATATACAGTACAGGCCAAAAGTTTGGAACCACACATTGAATGAGAAGGTGTGTCCAAACTTTGGCCTGTACTATATATATATATATATATATATATATATATATATAAATGCAGGCCAAAAGTTGCTGCTGGTATTCATCTGGTCTCTAATCTGACTGCTGTTAACTTGCAATTTCTGAGGCTGGTGACTTAGATGAATTTATCCTCAACAGCAGAGGTGACTCTTGGTCTTCCTTTCCTGGGGCGGTCCTCATGTGAGCCAGTTTCGTTGTAGCCCTTAATGGTTTTTGTGACTGCACTTGGGGACACATTCAAAGTTTCCGCAATTTTCCGGACTGACTGACCGTCATTTCTTAAAGTAATGATGGCCACTCATTTCTCTTTACTTGATTGGTTGATTTGGTTCTTGCCATAATATGAATTCTAACAGTTGTCCAATAGGGCGGTCGACTGTGTATCAACCTGACTTCTGCGCAACACAACTGATGGTCCCAACCCCATTAATAAGGAAAGAAATTCCACTAATTAACCTGACAAG
This sequence comes from Etheostoma perlongum, assembly GCA_026937815.1. Classification (NCBI taxonomy): domain Eukaryota; kingdom Metazoa; phylum Chordata; class Actinopteri; order Perciformes; family Percidae; genus Etheostoma; species Etheostoma perlongum. The sequence continues at coordinate 18,058,204 of CM049377.1, forward strand.
GCACACCTGTGAAGTGAAAACCATTTCAGGTGACTACCTCATGAAGCTTATTGAGAGAACACCAAGGGTTTGCAGTGCTATCAAAAAAGCAAAGGGTGGCTACTTTGAAGAAACTAGAATATATAAATATATAAGACATGTTTTCTGTTATTTCACACTTTTTTGTTAAGTACATAATTCCACATGTGTTCATTCATAGTTTTGATGCCTTCAGTGATAATCTACAATGTAAATAGCCATGAAAATAAAGAAAACACATTGAATGAGAAGGTGGTTTCAAACTTTTGGCCTAATCCCTAATTAATTTAGGCCTGTCATCTTAAAATCAGTTTTTTGTTTTTATGTTGAGTGAGCAATGTGAAAAGTGTGGCAAAAGCAGACTTAAAAAAACTCTGATTCATTAGTAGCTTTCTTTTATGTGTAAGTGAATCCTACACTGTACTGAAGTCTGTAAATTGTTAGTGAGATGAGCACAAATAAAAGAATGTAAAGGATGTTTTTACCCCTGGGTAATACGCCTCAACGCAGTGTCTGTGGTTGACATTACTTATCTGTTTCAGTGAATTCTCAAATGTCACACAACAGAGCCATTAAAAAAGGCTTGTGTGTATATATAACACTCACATGATTGATTTTTGTGATTTTGTTTTACATTGAATCTGGCCTTATGCATTGTGGTATTTAAAGTGATCAGCCATGTATTGCTATGAAAATATATTTTTCTTTTAAATTGGTGTTTTACGGAAAGACGTAATGCTTCAGGGGAAAACATTGCTTGTTAATGTGAAATCATTTTGTGGTTTTATGAAATACAGAAAAAGCAACACAATAAAGGCCTTAAGCATAAGATAATCTATCACACGGTGTCACATGCCTTTGCAGCATTTGCGATTGTTCACTTTGTGATGTCTAAAGATAGGATGTTAAACTTTTGAGGAAGTTAAGTTTAAACCTCTCAACACTCTGTTTTGTGGTCTAGCTGGGGCGTTCCTCTGGCCATCACTGTTGCAGCCGTGAGCCTGAACAAGATTGGCTATGATGCGTCCGAGGTGTCGGTGGGCTGGTGCTGGGTCAGGATCCACGCTCCTGACCGGGTCCTGTGGATGCTGCTGACGGGAAAGATCTGGGAGTTCTTGGCTTACCTCACCCTGCCTGTCCTTTATATCCTGATCAAGAGACACATCCACACAGCGGTGAGGATATCTTCCAATATTAAATAAAATAAAGGCCATTAAATAGAGCCTGGGACACATTCTTTAACCATTGTAGCAATGGGGTACGACACGTGCAATGTAGCTGTAGCGGGCACCAGCCAATGAGCTATTGAGCCTTTCGGCAAGTGCAGACCGGATACTACTGTGCATGTGTTGTACCCCAATGATGACATCTCTTTTTTTTACCCTTCTATGGTCATGTCTGTCTCAAGCACCTGCCATCTTGTAAGGAAATTATCTGCTATCCTGGATGACACATTTCATTCTTTGTATTCTGAACTTTTGAATTTTTGCTTTATCTTTTCATGTTTTAAAATATTACAAATTTGTTTGCTATTGTGCAATCTGTTCTCACTATGTGTACTCTGACACAGCATGCTGCCCTCTCTGAGTACCGTCCCATCTTGGCCAACAGGCCTCCGTCACACTCCTTCTCCTCCATGGCAGATATGAAGCTAACACTTATTCCCATCATTTTCATCATCCTGCGAATTTGGAGCACTGTGCGCTTCATAATGCTGCTAGCCGGCTCTTCAGCCAGACAGAACCCAGTGCTGGTCACTCTACATGTGAGTTTAAAGTTTATGTGCGTGCATGCAATAACAATAACAATAATAACAATTATGATGTAATTATTTCCTGGACAGTTTAATTATATGATATTAATCATGTGTGTGTAAAATATTTTTAATTGATATAATAATACAATAGTTCGTAATAATGTGTTATTTTATTAGTCAACACACTTATGACAATATTGAGCTTAATATACTGTCATATATTTGTCAGATAATAATATGAAGAAGTTTTGTTAAATTTCAACCCATTAAGGGACATTTTATTTCAATGTAATAATCTATTAGAATAGAAAATACATTATTGTCTACTTTTTGCATGCAAAAAGGTAGAAATGTGTCTGCTATTAAAAAGAGTACATTAAACACACCACATCCAGACAGGACACGTTTTCATAAAAACACAATACACAGTTACTGTTACACTCTCCTATTAAATGCTTTTGTTTGGACCCAACAGGGAATTGGCAACACCTTACAGGGAGCAGCCAACTGCATCATGTTTGTATTGCTTACTCGGCCAATCCGCACACGCCTCTGCGCCGCGCTCTGCTGCTGCTCCAAGAGTCGAGCGAACATGCAGCACTCACATGACGCCCCTAACAGGCTGCTGCCGGGACAGGACACCTCCACACAGAGAGAAGAAGACAACACCAGTCGAGCCGGGACATTCTGTGGATTAGAAGATAAACAAAGGTTAACATGAAGGGCGTGGGGGAGGTATCTGCTTCACATTGAGCCTCAGAACAGCACGTGCCTCCTGAGAGAGGTTGGAGATTCTGCAGGTGAATGCACATCTGTATGACTGCAAAAATCACACATGTCTGCACTTTAGGTGATGAGGATGCTGCTGTATGGTTGTGCACCAGCCTTTGTTAAAGCATTTTGAGTGTTGCATACTGAACATGTTGCACATAAATATTGTAGTTTCATAGATGTGCTGTACGTAAAATTTCAAATTGTCATTTCACTTAAAGTTGTTCTTTGTTGATGTTATCTGATTGCATTTTAAATAGCTGTACACTCTGTGTAAGACAGTTTAGCAGCTTTATTTATCAGGTATCAATGTGAAATAAATGTTCAGGTTTTGTCTTGTTCCACTGAGTTTTCAAGTATTGTATTTATGGGGAACAATGACCTACTGCCTGTACAGCATTCTCACTTTAGGTAATAAACATAAATTGTCACTCTTTTGGAACTTTCCCAGAAGTCTCTTGGCTTGAAAAATGGCTGCAAAAATGTTTGTGGTCAGCTTGAGTTCATGTTAGAGTTTATTCACTCAGTTCTGTAGGTCTCTACTTAGTCATTGTTTTGCTATAATATGGCTAAATTCAAGGCCAATATAGAGCTGCGGAGCTTTGAGAAAGGTGATAGCACAACACGGAAGCAGCGCATGATGAATCAAATAGTTTTTGTAACATACTAATTAGTGGATGAATGAAATATAAGGAAAGGATGCTGGAGGTGTGATTTGAGAAGCTTCTCAAAATCCTTGCCCAACAAGTGTTTGATGATGTGTCACCAAACTTAACTCAACATCATTACTGTCACTGTGGGCAGGATGCATGACCTATCGTCACATGTTCTACCTTCCTCTTTGAAACCAGAGCCCTCCCTTTGGGCCTCAATTCTCCTTTGACCTCTGCTGTTGTCGGCTTCCTTTCCCCTTTGAGCTACAGGCCGAACACATACCAATAAGGAGTGTGAACCCACTGAACCCCACAGGAATCATGGGGCTGACCTGGTCTTTCGAACACAGTGCCACTTCCCATAGTTCCTTTAACGCTTGAAAATATTCTCTAAGATCCATGTAGTTTTAATGAGCCTGCCTCTGAGATGATTTGGTACATTAAAATTAGATTCATCACTGTGGTGGGTCATTAAGAAGGTGAGGAAAGAGAAATTCCACCTTGTTGACATCCATTTATCTCTTATCCTTCAGTGATCATTGTTTATTCGACTCTCACGTGGGGCAAGCACTTATTGGGGTTGTTAGATGACATCAGAGTAAGTAGATGTATGGCTCTTGTACAGTCACTGTTGGTCTGATGAAGTAGACACTGCAGAAGTGACTATATAAGGACAGACTTTTCATAACACTGCAAAAACACTGTACACTTATGAGGACAGTTAGTTCTCAGGCATTATTTCCAGAACATGGAAACTTTAGGCTGTTTGTACTAAAAATATGAACAATATAAATACAAAGTTTTTATGCGATAAAGAGTTTTCCTTTTATCTAATTGTATCTGTGGTCTAAAGTAATGTGACACAGTGCAGAGGTCGTTCTCTCAGGACCAAATGACACTAAGTGACAGCATTGGATAACATGGCTGGAAAAATGGAGGAAGTGAATGCTGTTTATGCTAGTGATATCCAAACTGCCAGTTTGTTGTCCTTGAGGAGACAGAGGCCACACAGACAACTGACACTTACTGTATTTCCTACTGGAATTAATCCATTGTCTCAGTTGAGAGATTTGGCTGACATTGAAGTAATTTGAGCCTGTGGAAACACTTAAGAAAGACAATTCTGTATGCTCTCCTCTGCTGGCTCCCTGCCCACTTAATTCATTAGGTTAAGGAGTACCAGAGGGCCGTATGTCACTGCATGGGGTGACCATTCACCAGTCAAGATAAGTGATGTAATGTTTTTCTTTTTTCATACACGCTGTTCATTTGGCTGCGTGGCAGTGGTTCTTTGAGCCAATTCTCAAACTGTTTGGTTTGGTATTTTGCTATACATTTCGTCCTTGGGATTGTGTTTTTCCGTCTTGTATATGTTTTAGTCCTTGGTTGCTCCCTTGTCTTGTCTAGTTGTGGTTTCTGTCTTATGGTCTCTTCTGAGTGTCTGTATATTCTGTTTCCTGTTTTATTCTGATAGTCTGGTTTTCTGTGCTGTCTTGTCATTAGTTTTACTGCCCGCTCTTGTGATTACCTGATGTCTTCCACCTGTTTCCCAGCCCTTGTGTCACCTGCCTCGTGTTATCTCATTACCCTCTGTATTTAGTCTTGTCCATTGTCAGCTCATTATAGTGTTACTGCACACTGTTTTGTTAGTCATCCTGGTTTATGTGAGTTTTTTAGTTTTTACTTGGACCTTATTTTTGGTTCCTGTTTTTTCCTGCTTGTTTCCAGGACTCTTTTTGTTTTTGTGCATTTCTGGATTCATTAAATCATCAAAACTACCTTTAGTTTCTGCCTCTGCATTTTGGGTCCGCCATTCACCAACCTTCCATAACACAAACATACTGTCCACTTAATGTAATGGGCAATAGTTAAGAGCTGAAACAGCATATTTAAATTAAATGACTATACCTCCACTCACCACTTGTTAGAAGGTACTTTCTTCTCAGGAAAGATGATTTTGGAGGGATAAGAACTGTTAGGGAACTTATTCTTATCATCCATTGTCCCTAGAGTACCTGCAGTAAATGTGTGTTTAGCATTACGAGAGGAACATAGACTATTACTTTAGTTTGTCACACAACAGAAACATTAAAAACAATAGATACATTTAGGGAGAGGTTAATGGTTTGTGAATAATTAGGCAATACGATATATATTCGTGTCCACTTACATGTGACATGTTCTTCTTCTCCTTCTTCTTTGAATGTTGAGATGCATCCAATCACAACATTAGCTCCCTCAACTGTTAAATGCTAATATTGCAAGCACTGCACATAATCAACTTTTATTTGGCCCTATACTGGATATAATATGTTATTTCTGATGTTGATTAAAATACTTCTCTGTTAAAAAACTGTTTTTACAGACAATAAAAGCACAATATACATGCAGAAAAGTCTGTTGGGTCTTTTAAAAAATCAAACGACTCCATTGTTTAGTTAACTTAATATATAAATAAGTTCATATTTTCCACCAGCACCCTGTTTTTTTCAGTTACGCATCCTTAAAGCAAATAACCAAAATCCAGCTTTCAGACCAAACAAACAGACTTACCTTTAGAGATAAGGGGCATTGCAGCACATGGCAAATGGCACTGCATGACAAAGTAAACATAAAAAATGATTGGTAGATGTGGTGTTTCTGCAGAAAACGAATCTATTCGGTAATCAGTGTGAGATGAACTGTCTTTAGCGTGAGAACAGAGAAATACTTCAAATTGTAGTTCTATGCTGATCTGAAATAAAATGTAATATGTTTAGTGTTGCTTTACATTAATATAATCATTCCATATTATACTGTACGCTATATATATATATATATATATATATATTACACTGTATACACCATTCTGCACTCACACAATCATCCCTATAAAAGCAGTTGGACCCGTGGCTCAAAAATGATCTATACTTAAGTCTTTGCCAATTGTCAGTGATCAGCAGTGTGTCATCATGTAAATTTTTATGATAACATAACTCCATTATGACAGCTGTAGATTTCATCAATTCAACCAACATAGTTGAAGGTGCAGTGCAATAAAAGCATCAGATATCAGCATTCAGCCCAGGGCAGCATTTAATATCTTGAGTGTGTTGCATACAAGATTTCTTGAACCAAAGGGCAAAGTCAGCACGAAAATGATAACTGAAGCCAAGCCGTAAACCACTGATACACTCTCTGATCTTGTCCAAAGGGCACGCAGAATGCAGTGGTGCAGTAATAACAAAGTGTGCTGCTATTACTGCTGAAAGAGTGTCCAGACACAGTCATGGCAGAGAATGAAGAATGGGGAAAGCCTGCGGTGAGGAGAGGGGTGAGTTACACACCAGGTGTGATTATTACCACCATCACATCAGTGATGGCTTTGTCTGTTCTGTGACAGTGTGCAAATGTATGTGTAATCATGAGGCTTCACCTCGTGCGTTGATGTCCCCCGACAGAGATTAACTGTGGTCCTGGTGTTGACAACGCTCATATCTGCATTTGGTTCGTCATTCCAGTATGGTTACAATGTCGCTGTGATCAACTCTCCATCACCGGTAACCCAAGCAAAAAAGCAAAAGCTTAACTGTCACACACAGTGATATAGAGGCAGGTGTCACTTATAGTGGGGTTCGAAAGTTTGGGCACCCCAGGTAAAATTTTTTTATTAATGTGCATAAAGAAGCCAAGAAAAGATGGAAAAATCTCCAAAAGGCATCAAATGACAGATCAGACATTTGTATAATATGTCACAAAATTTTTTATTTTATTTCCATCATTTACACTTTTAAAATAACAGAAAACAAAAAAATGGGGTCTGCAAAAGTTTGGGCACCCTGCAGAGTTTATAGCATGCACCGCCCCCGTTGGAAAGCTGAGACCTGACAGTGTCATGGATTGTTCTCAATCATCGTCTGGAAAGACCAGGTGATGTTAATCTTAATCTTTTAAATGCCCAGACTCATCTGACCTTGCCCCAACAATCAGCACCCTGGGTTCTTCTAAGCAGTTGTCTAGAAAAACTGAAAGTGAAAACAGTGGAAGTTAAAGCAAGATCTGGAAGACCAAGAAAAATATCAGAAAGAACTGCTTGCAGGACTGTGAGAAAAGCAAGTCAAAACCCACGTTTGACTGTACGATCCATCCAGAAAGACCTACCAGACACTGAAGTTGTGGTACACCATTCCACTATGAAGAGATACTTGTACAAATATGGTCTTCATTGAACAGTCATCAGAAGAAAATCTCTTCTACGTCCTCACCACAAAAATCAGCGTTTGAAGTTTGCAAATGAACATATAGACAAGGCTGATGCATTGTGGAAACACGTTCTGTGGACCGATGAGGTTAAAATAGAACTTTTTGGCCTGAATGACCAAAGGTACGTTTGGAAAAGAAAGGGCACAGAATTTAATGAAAAGAACCTCTGTCTACCTGTTAAGCATGGGGGTGGATCAATCATGCTTTGGGGTTGTATTGCAGCCAGTGGCACAGGGAACATTTCACGAGTAGAAGGAAAAATGGATTCAATAAAATTTAAGCTAATTTTGGACGCTAACTTGATGCTATCTGTGAAAAGCTGAAGTTAAAGAGAGGATGGCTTTTACAAATGGATAATGATCCTAAATACATCTCAAAATCCACGGTGGATTACATCAAGAGCCATAAACTGAAGGTTTTGCCATGGCCTTCACAATCTACTGACCTCAACATAATTGAAAATCTATGCATAGAAAAAAAGAGCAGTCTGTGACAGACAGCCCAGAAATCTCAAAGAACTGAAAGACGAATGGGCGAAGATACCTCAAACAAGAATTGAAAGACTCTTGGCTGGCTACAAGAAGCGTTTCCAAGCTGTGATACTTGCCAAAGGGGGCAGTACAAGGTATTAACTCTGCAGGGTGCCCAAACTTTTGCAGATGCCATTTTTTTGTTTTCTGTTATTTTGAAAGTGTAAATGATAGAAATAAAATCTAACTTTTTGTGACATATCATACGAATGTCTAATCTGTAATTTGATGCCTTTTGGAGATTTTTCCCTCTTTTCTTTATGCACATTAATACACATTTTTACCTGGGGTGCCCAAACTTTTGAGCCCCACTGTATATATGATGATGTGTTTCTATCAGTATTGTCCTGCTCTCTTTAGTTCATGCAGCAGTTCTATAACACCACCTACATGGAGCGTTATGGCAGTCCGATGGAGGAGAACCTCCTAACTCTGCTGTGGTCTCTTTCTGTGTCCATGTACCCGCTAGGAGGCTTCTTCGGCTCTCTGATGGTGGCCCCTCTGGTCAACAAATTAGGGAGGTAATATGTCAAATGTATCATGCACTATTACAACTGTTTACTTGTTTGTCTAACATTTAACATTGACTTGAAATGCATCTACCTTGGGCCAGGAAGGGCACCCTACTCTTCAATAACATCTTCTCAATTGTCCCTGCTGTGATGATGGGAGTCAGCAAGATTGCCAAGACCTATGAGATCATCATTGTGGCTAGGTTCATAGTGGGCATCTGTGCAGGTCAAATATGTTCAACTCTTAAAGTAATAAAGATTTATAAGTGTCATTTTGGTAACACTTTATTTGAAGGGGTGTGCATTAGACTGACATGACACTGTCATAACCATGATATGAAAACACCGTTCATGAACATGAAGTAGTCTTTATGAATGTTTATGACTTTGTCATAAGTGTCATTTCTAAATTATGACACTTTTTACACAACGTTAGCCTTGTTTGAGATGTTTGTGTTATGACAACTTGACATTAACAAGACAACAATCTCTGTGTTATGACAGCTTTACATTAAGCAAGACAATAATCTGTCATTGTCTTTTTTATGACAACTTGACATTAACCTAGACAACATAACTATAAATAATAAATATGTCAGCGCAGGCCTAATTATCAGAATTATAGAAACTATTTAGCTGTATATGTTAACATTACAGTACGCTGTCATAAGTGGTTGTTTAATACATTTGCTGTCATGAGACCATAATATTTGTGTCAATTGCTTAACACAGATCAGGGAATACAGTACCGAGATGGTTTTCTTTCCAGGTTTTGCTCCTGTACCCTGGAGCTGAGTCAGCTGTACAGCTAACCGAGCTGACTAGCTAATGGCAGCTAACTACAGTAAGTTGTAACTTAACGTTAAAGCTAATGTTATCTTTCCAAAACACATTAAATCACTTTGGTACTGTATTCACTGTCATCTAACTTTTATGACAAATTGTTCCACTTTACTTGAAGTCAGTGGAATTATTTGACAGTGTAATTAAACTTTATGATAAGTACAAATTGTTCCAAAAACAACAATATTCATGACACAATTATAATGGTCTCATGACAACCAATGTAAAATCCAACTTCATTAATTAGGTGTAATTAAGTTTGATCATTAGGCCTGCTATGACATATTTATGATTAAGGTTCTCTTGCTTAATGTTAAGTTGTCATAACACAAAATCTCAAACATGCTACCTTTGCATACAAAAGTGTCATAATTTACTGAATGACACTTAACAACAACAGTCAAACATTCTTAAAGAGTCGATGTTCATGACATGTGTCACGTCAGTCTTGTACACACCTCTTCAAGTTACAGTCATTTTTATTTATCTGAAGTTCTTTGTCTGCAGGTCTCTCGTCCAACGTGGTGCCAATGTATCTGGGAGAACTGTCACCCAAAAACCTAAGGGGAGCCCTTGGCATCATACCACAGCTCTTCATCACTATCGGCATCCTCAGTGCACAGGTGCTGGGCATCAGAAACATACTCGGCAACAGCACGGGTACATCCTTCATTGGTTAGATGTTGAAGCACATACTTGGCTGCTGATTTTAGAAGACTCAAGGGAGAGCTTTATTGGTTGGTATTGGTAAAAGATGTGTTCCCCCTGTGTCCAGGTTGGACCCTGATGCTGGGTTTGACTGGTATCCCTGCCATGATAGAGCTCCTGCTGCTGCCCTTTTTCCCAGAGAGCCCCAGGTACATGCTTATCCAGAGAGGAGATGAAAAGACAGCAAAGAAAGCGCTACAGCGTCTGCGTGGCTGTAACGACGTGGATGAAGAGCTGTCAGAGATGCGTCTGGAGGACCAATCAGAGAGGGCCGATGGCCGCCTGTCTGTGCTCAGCCTGCTGTCCCAGCGCTCCCTTCGCTGGCAGCTGGTCACCATCATTGCCATGAACATGGGTCAGCAGCTGTCAGGGGTCAACGCTGTGAGCCGGGTTGTACTTGTCCTTGAACCTGACTCTAATTTAGATATAACACCAGATCAGAGAACATTGCTTAAACAGCAATTTCTTCTGTTCAGTTATTTTCAACTACAGTAATGTCTCTGCTAATGTTTTACTACTGTTCTCCAACTATTGGTTAATTATTTAAACATAATGCATTTCTCTCTTCCTCCTCAGATCTACTACTATGCAGATAGCATATATGCCACTGCAGGAGTCAAGCAGAGTGACATCCAGTACGTTACTGTGGGAACAGGTGCAGTGAATGTCTTCATGACCATGGCTGCTGTAGGTGCCTGTTGATATCTAACAGTCTGTTGTTTGATCATATTAGAAGGAGACAATAGTTCTGAACAAGTAATTTGTTTCACCAGGTCTTCATTGTGGAAGCCTCGGGGCGACGGCTGCTCCTGCTCTGTGGCTTTGGGATCTGCTGTGGAGCCTGTGTGCTGCTCACTGTGGCTCTCACCTTCCAGGTACCATGTGAAAGCTGCAGTTTGTCTCACACCCTCAACATGTCATTTTGCTGTCCTCTAGTGGTTCAGCATACAAAAACAATCTATCTGCTGTTAGAATTGTTCAACTTTTCTTAGGGGGGATATGCCTGCAGTCAATAGATAGCAGTCTCTGAGTGGTGCTTTTAAAATTTTAAAAAAATATTTTGAATGAATGATGATAGAATAGCAAAAGAGCCAGATAGGTGAAATTTTGTTATGATTAGATTAGATTAGATTATACTTTATTCATCCCACAACGGGGACATTTTGTTATTACAGCAGCAGCATTTTTTTCAATAACAGCAAAAAAAAAAATACACACAAACAAGTAAGCACACAAGAAATACAGGCAAACAATAGACAATGATTATATGGTAGACTGAGTAAGCAAAATTACGTCAAATAAAGGTATTTTAAAGTGCGGTTGCCATGATACAAGAAACAATATTGCAGTGTAAGTGACGTTAAAATTAAGTTGAATGTGTAATTAGAGTAATGAAGCAAGAGTCGGTTGCATTATTTAAATTATATTAACCTGTGACCATAAATATTGAAAAGTAAGTACATGTAATAAAATAATATAAATACCGATATTAAAGATAAACAGAAAGTGTGTGGTGTAGATGGGAGAAAAACAGGAACAGAAACTACAACATTATCAGGTAGTGCAGGTGTTGTAGAGTCTGACAACGGCCGGGATGAATGACCTGCGGTACCTCTCCTTCTTACACCGTGGGTGTATCAGTCTGCTGCTGAAGGAGCTGATCAGGGACCCCACAGTGTCATGTAGGGGGTGAGAGGTGTTGTCCATGGTGGCTGTCAGCTTGGCTAACATCCTTCTCTCCCCTACTTTCTCTATGGGGTCCAGAGGACAGTCCAGGACAGAGCTCGCTCTCCTGATCAGTCTATTGAGTCTGCTCCTGTCCCGGCCCGAGCTGCCCCCCCTCCAGTAGACCACAGCATAAAGGATGGCAGAGGCCACCACAGAGTCATAGAAAGTCCTGAGGAGAGTCCTGCATTCTCCAAAGGACCTGAGTCTCCTCAGCAGATGGAGGCAACTCTGGCCCTTCTTGTATAGAGCATGGGTGTTATCAGTCCAGTTTAGTTTATTGTTTAGGTGAACACCCAGGAATTTGTAGCTCTCCACTACCTCAATGTCCGATCCCTGGATGCTCACCGGTGAGAAAGGGGATGTTTTCCTCCTGAAGTCGACGATCATCTCCTTTGTCTTGCTGGTGTTAAGCTGAAGCTGGTTAAGCTCACACCTGATGACCGTCCTGTATTCCAGAACGTTCCCTTCAGAAACACAACCAACAACGGCAGTGTCATCGGGGAACTTCTGGATGTGGAAGTGGGTAGTGTTGTGCGTGAAGTCCGAGGCAAAGAGGGTGAAAAGAAAGAGGGAGAGCACCGTACCCTGAGGGGCACATCAGACACACAGTGATGGAGCCTCACATACTGTGGTCTGTTGGTGAGGTAGTCCGTAGTTCATGCAGCCAGGTGTTGGTCCACTCCAGCACTCTCCATCTTCACTTTGAGCAGCGAAGGTTGGATGGTGTTAAAAGCACTGGAGAAGTCGAAAAAACATGACTCTCACAGTGCTCCCGCTGTCCTCCAGGTGGAGCAGCGATCTGTGCAGCAGGTAGATCACTGCGTCGTCCACCCCAATTCCAGGCTGGTAAGCAAACTGCAGGGGGTCCAGCTGTGTGCCCACCAGGGGTCGAAGGTGGCGCAGGATGATCCTCTCCATGGTCTTCATCAGGTGAGAAGTCAAGGCAACAGGCCTGAAGTGGTTTGGCTCTCTGGGGCGCAGCGACTCCGGTACCGGGACCACACAGGAAGTCTTCCACAGGGCTGGGACCTTCTCCAGGCTCAGGCTCAGGTTGAATAAGTGCCTGAGCACACCACAGAGCTGGTCTGCACAGTCCTTGACAAGACTTGGGCTGATGCCGTCCGGGCCCCGGGCCTTCTTTGCCTTGATTTTCTTAAGTTGACTTCTCACCTGATCATCTGTCATGGAGAAGGGGGTGGAGGATGACTGGAGTGTGGGGATGGTGGAAGGTGAGAGCTTCAGGGAGGGGAGAGGGGGGTGAACTGATGAGTGGGGCGAGGGGGGAGGAGCGGGCTGGTGGGCTTATTGTTGAGGGTCGTTGAAGGTGGCAGGCTGAGGACGGGAGGGGGGGATTAGGCCAGGGGAGGTGTGAAAGGTGTCAAAATCTGTTAAAAAACAGGTTCAGCTCATCTACCCAGTCCTTGTCTCCGCTGGCTTGGTTTCTCCCCACACCTTTGCTGTGGCCTGAGATGTTTTGCAGCCCTCTCCAGACGTCCCTGGCGTTGTTCTGTTCCAGACTCTTTTCTAATTTCCTCCCGTAGCTGACCTTCCCCTACCTGATCCTGAGCCTGAGTTCCTTCTGGACTCTGCGCAGCTCCTTTCTGTCCCCTGATGCAAAGGCCCTCTTCTTCTCATTTAGCAGAGCTTTAATCTCAGAGGTCACCCAGGGTTTGTTGTTGGGAAAACACTGGACCAACTTGGAAAGCACAGTGTTCTCCACACAGAAGTTGATATAGTCTGTAATGTATTGTCTCATACTGTCAATGTCGGTGCCATGGGGGGTGCAGCGTGCTTCCCAGTCTGTAATTTCAAAGCAGTCTCTGAGCCTATGAATTAGCCTTCATCATGACAGAGAGAAAATAGTTTTAAAGATAAAAAGTTTGCACTTTAACCTTGTCGTCCAGTGTGCTGGTACAAAGCCAAACAACTGTGCTACAATTTTTTACTGGACTGTAATTTTTATTTATTATATATTTAGAGCTTGGTCTGGAAAATGAATGTGATTACTTGACATCTATATTTGCTGGGGTCATGAGAACTTTAAGACAAACATAACAACAGAGTCGTCCACCACTAAAGTCTGAGAAACACCAACTATTAGACAACTTTCAAAACCAGTGCTGCCACCTGTTACCCTGTAATTTCAGCTGGACCCAACATCTTCAGACATGCTTTACTTTCAGTAAAGTCTTCCCACACAATGCAGCCATTAAGAAGATTTTGTTACGTATCTGTTCCTGTTTGAAAGCATCAACATGACGTGTCAATGATAACAGCAGTTTGGGTTCACAGGAGAGCGTGACGTGGATGCCCTACATCAGCATCACCTGTGTCATCATCTACGTCATAGGACACGCCATAGGACCCAGTGAGTCTGACCCTGCTGGTTGTTATTTTGTACACACCCACACCCACACACACATATACACACACACAGATTACAACAGGGTACTCCATTAGCTGAAGTGTTGTTTAGAAATAACCAGACATGTAATAATATACATGGTAAATCTGCACTCAGTTGTCTGAGACATGAGCATCCTCCCTGTGACCCTGAAGAGTAATGATGTGTCTCGAGTGTTTTGGTTGTTGTTAACCACATCTGTGCTTTTCAGGTCCTATTCCTTATGTGGTCACCACTGAGATGTTCAGGCAGTCGGCCAGGCCCGCTGCTTTCATGGTAGCAGGCTCCGTCCATTGGCTCTCCAACTTTACTGTTGGCCTCATCTTCCCCTTCCTAGAGGTCAGTTACACAGTTCCTAAGAACTCGAACATTGGGGGAATTAAAGATTATTACAGTTTTTTTTAGATTGCTATACAACAGTGGTCACAACTGAAGTCACGTGTGCAAAGCTCTTACTATAGTTTGAATTACCAACAGTCACCTGAGCTACACAGTTCACATCACCTGCAAAACTCATTCCAAGCAACCCAATTCTTAATACACGTCTCAAAACAGGCTCAGTGCAGCCAAACGTGTGTGATCACTAACAACAAGTCTAAAACAAGACACCTACTTAGGCTTCTGCTGAAATTGCAATCAGCAGTGTTTGAAAGGCACCGTGCTGAAATCCATTCTGTTTTGAATGTGTGGTTAATAGTTTTGACAGTGTGTTAGCGTTTGACCAAAATATTGTGCATGTTGTGGTTAAAGCTATGGGATAAGAGTTTTGAAAACTGTGTTCAAGCAATACAAAACTAACTAGAGTTTGGTTGACATGAACTGCTGCTGGGTTCTGCACGTGTCTCTAGTTGTGCCCACTGTCTTTTAGCAATTGAAAAAAACTGTATTAGAAAATGTAATTGGTTACAGATGTATTTAAGTGTAAACAGCAAGGCAATTCAAGTCACATTCTGACTGTGATGACAATGTAGTCTTTATTTGTACCTACTTTATTTCAGTATGTACTGTACAACTGCAACAACCAATCAAACAGGAGACAAATACACCATTACTAATAATAATAAACATAATTAAAATGAGAAAAACAATGATTCTTAAAATAACAGCTCAACATTTTGGAAAATATACTCGCTTTTTGGTAGATGAACATAGATAACATTGATACAGTCTTGTTGTCACCATGAGTTTGCAGGGGAACCAGCGAAGACTATAGGTACACTGCTCCCAGCGACAAAACAGTTCTCAAAACAACAAAACAAGTTCTCTTTTTTACCTCTTTTTTTATTTTTTTCATGTATTAAACAAATAGAACATTACATGTTAATCGCTGACCTTTATGGTGCAGGTTGGCCGATGTTGTTACCTTTGTACAGAGCCAGACAAGATGTTTCCCCTGCCTGTTTATTAAGAGCACTTTTGTCATTGTGTCTTTTTCAATGGAATGAATGGCGTAATCTTAAACACAACCCTTGTACTTGTTTATTTCCTCTCAATAATAAGTGAAGGCATATTCTTCTTCAAACCACAAAGCAAACAATGAAGGAATTTGTTTGAGTAACAGAAACCAAAAAGAGCATTCCAACAAAAGTAACATGCAAGTTCCCCTTACCTTAGGTGCTGTTTATGCCAAACCAACTGTTTCTGGCTAACATATTTACAATGCATCATCCTGAGGACACACTAATCACATATCCTCTTCCTCCTTCTCCCTCCAGAGAGGTCTGGGCTCCTACAGCTTTATCATTTTTTCCTTCATCTGTCTGGTCACGCTGATCTACATCTGGCTGGTGGTCCCGGAGACCAAGAACAAGACGTTCCTGGAGATCTGCCAGATATTTGCCAAGAGGAACAATGTGGAGATCAGCCTGGGTGATGGTGATCTGCCACTGAAAGAGAGCAAAGAAAGCCTGGAGGATGCAGTGAGGGTCACAGCCTTTTGAAGACAAATGTGAGCTTTCAGAGGAGAGGAAGTCTTCACTCTGGGGAGGATTGTAATGGTCTGGGAATGTCTTAATTTAGCCTGTATCTTCTATTTTCTATTTTCCAAGGAACCTTTACAGAATCTCTTTGTATATAGTTTGTTTGTGGCTACTAAGATCTTTGTGCAATTCAATTTCAGCTACAAATACAGTGAAACTTGATGTGCGCACTGCAACGCCACCTTATAGAGGTGTGGATGGGTGCATGAATCATTAAACAAACCAACAAATAACTTATAAGCCTTTATTAACGATGCAAAGGTATGAAAACAGTACATGGCTTAAGCTATAAGATACAGTTTGCATTCAAAATTTAATTACAGGAGCCTGAAAGACATTTTATCCTTAATTCCACGTGTCAGACACATTTTAACCACCCACCATCACCACAGATATTTTGGTTTAAAGCAGCATTTTAATGCACATGTGAACATAAGCCACTGAGCCTCTTCAAGAGCATCTGTACTGACTGTCCAGCTGCATCCCTCCAAACAGACTGAGTTTGGTGGTTCCCCAGCTGAACACATTTCCCACCATGGTGCTGTTTGTCTCACATGACATCTGGTCCCGGATATCTGCTGTGGTCAGCGCATAGTCCCAGATGTTGACATCAGTCATCTTACCCACAAAGGCGTCTGCATTGGAGATGCCCAATAATCCATCCTGGTCTTTGCCCAGGATGAACACACCGCCTGGGCTGATTGTGTAACCGCTTTTCAGGTACCGCTGCTCCCCCACCATGCCATTGATCCACAGCTCTGCGCCTCCAGTGTGGGACCTCCAGGTGATGCAGAAGTTGGCCCAGTCATGGGACTTGAAGTTGTATGGTAGGTTGACAAACTCGTTGCCAATCCAGAGGCCCACCTCTCTTGCATCTCTGTCTTCGCTGATGGAGATCATCATCTCATTGTCGTTGCCGTTACTGGCGTAGGAGATGACGGTGTGGATCCCCTCAAGCTGAGGCAAGACATGCATGCAGACTGTGAAAGAGTCCAACTCCATGGGATGGCTGAGGCGGGCCAAAGCATAACTTCCAGAATTCTTCTCCGGGAAGACGAGCACCAAAGGAAACAGACCATGAGGTTCTGAGCAAAACAGAAAAAACTAGAATCAGACTGGAATGTACTTTTAATCATCCACAGTCACAAATACCAGTTAAATCTCAAATTCAATCAGTTGGAAATCAAGGACTCACCATGTCTGTGAGACCCTGAGTTGCGAAATCCACCTTAAGGGAATAAGTAAGAAAGAAGAGTAAATATGGGCATTTTCATTTCACATCCAGCCATCTTCAGCAGTTTTTACGACTTACCTGAAGTGATATGCTTTCCAAGAGATGTTATTAGACCCTCGATCTTCTGGAGCTTGGATTCAATCTCATCTTGCCGACAAAATGCTGAAAAGACAAACAGAGAATGAAAATGATGAGGATTAGACTCAGGCCTCGGTTGCCTCATGTCAATTCAGAAGAATAAATGACATTGCTCTATTGTGTAATCGCAACATACTTCCTTTCCCTAAGCGTGGCAGGAAAGATGACTCCACCACCCGGCTGTTGAGAGGCTGAGCAATACGGTAGTCATTCCACAGGGTCTTGTTGTCCATGTCCATCAGAGTACTCTCCAGTTTCCTGATCTGAACACAACAGAGAAGAAGAGAAAGACATGACATTGCACCACATAATATTTCAAATGAGCCAATATTCTTCTCATGGTGACAGTTTGGTTCCATATATGACAGAATAGTTGAACGTTTTATTGATTTTTATCAGCTGTAATATAACACTCTTTTTCTACCTCCTGTCCACTGTACCTGGTTATGTGAGAGAGTGATGGGAGTATCAAACACAGTCCAGAGGATGCTCTCGTAGCAGGGTGGTGTGGTGAGGGAGCCCTCGTATCTGAAAAAGTGGTTGAGGTTCTCAGGGAGCATAGAGCGCACATCAATGCTTGATATGTTCATGTTCTGACCTGTCAGGATCACATCAACATCACATTAGACTCATACACTAAGGGTGGTCAGTTAATTTGTGTTTGCATTAAGTACCTGCATATTTGATTTTGGCCAGGTTGGAGATAAAATCACTGTAGTACGTGTTCTCAAAATGCCCGTCCTGAAAGTAAACCAAAGGTGAAGCTTAAATGTTCAGTGAAAATAGAAAACAGTGTGTGTAAGCACTTACAAAGGCATAGTAAGGGGGACTTGATTATTCTGGTTTATTATAACTTGAGCCTTGTTGTTTTCAGGGGTTAGGACATTGTATCTATATGTTATGATAATATTCTATTCACAGAAGTAATTTTTAAAATGTGGGAACACAGCAGCATCACTACTAAATTCTGACAAGGCAAAAAACTTTGTCAGATTTTCTAAAATACTGTATTTGGAGTTAATAGGTAAAAGTAAGTGCACATAAAATGTCCTTATAATGAATATGAATATATTATGAATATGAAGACAGACACAGTTTTACAGGCAAAATACAATCGCTACTTCGTAAAACAGGAAGGAAAGCTGGAAAAAAACAAATCTTGCTTCATAGTACAGGCCTCTGCTCAAGGAATGGGATTTGAATACTCTTAAGAGCAGAAAATCTTTTTTTTTTTGCTAGGTCAGTGTAAACTATTGTTAAGCAAAGGCTGTAACACAAGGCTATAGACCGGACCTCAGGGAATCAGCGATGCTCAGCTGTGTTGAGAGTCTTTCCTGGCACTCCATGAATGCATGCCATAGAAAGTTCTATATACACTACATCCAAGAAGGAAAGGGACACAGACAGACAGGTCATGAGGTGGTTTCCCACGGGTTTCAATAATTTTCTTCGCAACGGTAAGTCCAGCAAATAGAGCACGTTTTGGAATTCCAGGCAACTGAAAGGCTTGTAATGGGTGTTTTAATGTATGCCTTCACTTTTGTTCTCCTTTCAGAATACATTACATATGTCTGATAATCTGACTCTTGGTGTTTTGTTGCTGAGTTCCCATATGTAATTAAACAGAATCCTCCTTTAAACTTTCATGCAAGTCAGTCTAAATCATTTGTTACTAATTGAGTTTGTCCAAATAGCAATAACTCTCTGCTACTCTGTTTGGCTGTTACAGCAGATGCCAGCGATGGTGTTGCTGCAGCGATGACCCCTTGCTGACCCCAGCTGAGATCCAGAGCATTCCTCTGGAAACAAGCACTCATTCAATATGTTGGCATATAAAGGAACACTCCTTAGAGTTTTTACCTAGTAGGATGACCAAAAACAAGTCATCAAAGGGCATACTACAAAGGCTTCTTGTAAACTTGAAGCAGAACTGATGATAATTTATCAAAAATAGTGCGGGTATCCTGTGTAGGATCTTGGTCAACTTTGTGGTGAGATAAAGCAGAACACAGAGAAAACGGAACAATTTTTTTTGTTGTTGTTGTTGAAAAAACAAAAGTGCAAAACATTTGTCCAAATCCAAAGTACACTACACACACCAAAGAAAGCACAGTACACCTTATCCACAATTCTTCCTTGTGATCAAATGTTTCACTCTAAAACAAAGAGAGGGAAGGAGGGACACACAAAAAAACACAACAGCAATGCAATACAACAATGCCCGAAAACTCACAAACAAGACACACAAAAACAACATTTAGTGTTTCATGTTATGCATTTTCAGAGGGGTGAGATATGTCCTATGAGTGAAATTGTAGTGGATCTGCTGGTGGTCTGGATTACATAATACTTCTGTACTTCTGCATACATCATGCCAGTCAAGATCGATACTCAGTCCTGGGCAATCACATACCCAGGTCCTCTCTATAGGAAGGCCAGAGAGGCCAGATATCACCAAGAACTGATAAAGCCTTGATACCATACCACAGGTTTTTGGCTGCATAGTAAATAACTTCCTGATAGGATGGATGGGCAGAGCCCTCTGCCAGCGGACAGCGTAAGCCTTGAGTGCTTATCTTAATTGAAGGTAAAAGAAAAAAGAGGAACATGGTAGATTGAATGCGTTTTGTAAGTCAGAAAAGGGCAACAAGCCAACCTCGCTAGAAATTTCTGTGGAGCTGTTATAGGCCTGTTATAGGAATGATGGAGAAAGTATGAGCCAGTTACAAGCTATATGACAATATGTTTCAGCCAATCTTCAAGTCTTGATAAGATGAGAGATAATAAGGCCAAAGAATTGCTGGCAGTGTTTGTTGGAGATATTGGCAAAACGAACGTCATGGAGTGACCAAGGCTCTGTCGTAGAATTTTCTAGGGTATGCCAGCAAACAGACACAGCTGGGTTGAACCAGGTAAGGAGGAGTTTTAACACAAAGGACCAAGAAAAATGTTTAAAGTTGGGAACTGAGAGGCCACTTTCCTCTTTCCTAATCTATAGAGTAGACTTCTTAAGTCGCGGCCATTTTCCTTTCCAGATAAATTTAGATACTTCTGATAGTATAGCAATAGCCAGCAGGAGGGTAAAGAGGTAGCATAGAGCTCACAAAGTTAATCCTGGGTAACACATTCATTTTAACCACAAAGATACAGGCTTGAATTGACATGGGGAGACCCATCCATTTTTTTATATCTTTCAAAACATTGTTTAGAGCCACAGAATATTTATGTTTAACATGTATAAGCAAGGGAAGACCTCAATGCCTAAATATTTAAACTCCTTAACAATGGGGATGTCGCCAGAGATGGTTGAATTGCAAGCAGGATCATTTAAATGAAGCAGTTTAGACTTTGACCAGTTAATTTTAAAGCCTGATAAGCTTCCATACTCCTCACTAAAGATAGAAGGTGAGGAATAGACTGAGAGGGGTGACACCATAATCGACTGGCGAAAAGCTTGAGCCAGAGACGCTAAAGAGAGGACAAATAGTGCAGGACTCAAGGGGCAACCTTGGTGTGAAGATCTAGAAACTGGAAAACAAAGAGGAGGAGTTGCGTCCAGATAAGACTCAGGCTGAGGGGTTAGAATACATAACTTTAATCATACCAATGAATGTATTACTAAAGTCCATCACCTCTAAGACTGACCATAGAAATGACCACTCAAGTCTATCAAAAGCTTTCATTACGTCAAGAGAGAGAAGTGACATCGGGGTCTGCCGCATCAACAATGTGGAGAAGGCGTCTCACATTATCTGTTGCCAGTCTCGTTTTTACGAATCCTGTTTGGTCAGCGTTCACTAATTTTGACATATGTGACTCCAAATGACGGGCTAAGAGTTTTGCAAATATTTTTAAATCTGAGTTAAACAGGCTCAGAGGTCGATAGCTGGAGCACTCTGTAGGATCCTTATC
Organism: Etheostoma perlongum; assembly: GCA_026937815.1. Lineage (NCBI taxonomy): Eukaryota > Metazoa > Chordata > Actinopteri > Perciformes > Percidae > Etheostoma > Etheostoma perlongum. Next base: position 18,079,632 of record CM049377.1, read on the forward strand.
CTTTTTCAAGAGTAAGGAGATCAAGGTTGTGTTAACATCCCTTGAAAATCCACCCTTGTCAATAGAGAATGAGCATGTCAAGATGGAATGGGCCCAGTTGTTCCCAAAAAATTGCATACAATTCCAGGGGGATCCTATCAAAGCCCCCTGACTTTCCCTTTTTACATATTCTGTACTGCCAAACTTAGTTCCTCTAAAGTGATCAATTTAGTTAACTGATTCCTCTGCTGATAATTGAGGAAAGTCAAGCTGGTTCAACCGGTTGTCACAGTGGGTTTTTATCTAAGTAATCTTTGATTTATACAAATTGGAATAAAATGTCTGAAAGGATTTATTTATTTCAAGCTGCTGGCCCATAATTTCAGCACATTGGTGGGTTGTGCCTGAACTGCAGTTACCTTAGCGTTCAACTGATCAATATTTGGGTCCCACGCAGCATTGAAGACCACACCAACAACACAAGAACAGTCCGTCAAACTCCAGCATCTGATTGGTGAGCGTACCATAGAAACTGCCATCAAAAATATTAGACGCATAAGCTGACGCAAGTGCAATTTTCCTAAAACTATATTGTAGAAATCACAATTTTGCCTGTATTGTCTGACCAAGAGGACAAAACTTTAAGCGGAAGATTCTGTTTGACAATAATAGCCGCTCCTTTTGTTTTTCAGCTTGCTGAGGAAGATGTAATTGTTTGATAGAATCTGTTAGCTAGCTAGTATCAGTCTGTAGCAAGTGTGTCTCCTGTAATAATGCAATGTCTCGCTTGTGAGGTGCATTCAGACCACCATAGTTCCAAACTAAAAATGTAAGATCACCCATTATCAAAAAAGCTGCGATCTAAATGAAAGTAGATGTGGAAAACATGCTACTGCTTTTCACTTAGTTAAAGGAGGGGGGAGGGGACCTTGCCAGAAGGCTAATACTCAAAATAGGTCTGTGATCAAGATTTGACACAAAGAAGCAAAAAGGAACAGCAGCCTATAGTTACCTGGTTGCAACAGCAACTGGTTCTGCACTAAATTGACTTTAAGATAAATGCATTTCTCGTCAACAAAACCAGGAAACAAAAACCACAACATAGCAAGCACATTGGAAAGGAGACACTAACCTAGTAGTGGCCTAATTAACCTATGGAGCACAGGCTATATTAAACAGGACACATATGTCATTCAAAAACACAGTCCCTGTAATCATATCAGATAACAATGCAATGAGACTTGGACACATTAAGAGATTAAGACACACCAAGAGTCCATGTTCATCAGCCATGGTTTGATAGAACCGTGACCGCAAAGTTGCTGTAGTCGGGGGAAAAGCGAATCTTTCTGCCCCAAACCATGGGCGGAGATTTCTGTGCAGCCTGTAGGATCACTTGCGTGGTTGTGTAGCGGAGGATGTTGAAAATCAATGTGCGGTTAGTAGTGGTGTTCTTCTTTGGGCTATCACGGTAAATTCTGTGGGCTCTTAAAATCTCGATCTGAACATCTGCCAATTTGGGAGCCATTTAGGCAGGGAGCATGAGAGATACTGAATAGCATTGGAGCCTTCTAGCCCCTTTTTCATCCCAACGATGCAGATATTGCATCTTCGGTTTCTTTCCTCCATTTCTGCTTTTTAGATTGTCCACATCAGATCTGATAGAGCCAAGGCTTGCAGTTAGAGATGCTAGCTGGGCATGGGTAGCATTTACCTTCTTGCCGTTGTCGATCCCCATCTGTTGAGTCGGAAACTAAATCTGAGAAAAACGTGGTTCGAGGTAGCTTTTCTGTTTCTCCAGTAATGTCTCCACAATGGCATCTGCATCGTTGTGTTTGGTTTTGTATTTGTTTGCCATTCTGCTTCAAATGACTCTATCGAGCAAAAAGTAATGGAATATCGGAGTTGGAACCATATAACGCAACTATTTAACAAAATTGGACCAGGAGCTAAACCTTAAGCTGCCGTCTCTGTCGAGCCGATCACGTGACTCCAAAACAAACGTTTTTGTGGTACTGAGTGTATACCCAGATTTAGGTGTAACTCAACTGTTTAGTGGTCACTATTGTTGAGTTTTAAAAAGTTAAAATATCTCTGTCCCCCATTTTCCCCCTCTTTTCCTCTGAATGTAAAGAACCACAGGTCAGGTCTGGCATTTAACATATGGAAAGGGGTTTCCTGCTACGCGACAAAAGGTGACCTTCTGTTTCCTGTCCCCTGGGGTCTTAGTCTAGGCTAAGACAATACAATGTTGATTATGTAAGAATTTCACATTTACACGACAGACCCATTTGTTCTCTAACCAAAACGACCCCCAAAGGGGCAGAGTTTAGCGGCAGGTTTATTCTTATTGGACAGCGAAGATGCACTCTACGTGCTGCCATGACGACAACGGACCAATGAGAAAGGATTTGAATGCACAAGGGGAAAATGAACCGCCCCAAGGTGTAGGGGATAAAACTGTGTGTTTTACAAATATTCAGAACTGGTTTCACGTGACTCCATCATGGGGAAACATGGATCCAGTCCGCTGTCAGCTGCAGTGTTATTATGTTTGTTTGTATCTGTCTTTGTCTTATCATCCTCCTCATTCTGCTGCATTAAACCTTTTCTTAATTCTCAATTAGACCCACAGCCTCTGACTTGATGGTTTAGGCAACAGGTTTAAAGTCAAATTTCTAGTAAAGTCAACTCATTCAGGATAACAGTGTACTTACATCATAGAAAAAGGCGAGTACTGCCAGACCATCTGGCTTATCTCTGGCTTCAGTAAAGCTCTTGTACTTGTCAGAATTGTAATGGACAACATGGAGCTGAAAGACAAGATGGAAACGCAAAACAGGTTAGGTGCCAAAACATGCCCAATGACCTTCCATGAGGCTAATACTACTGATCAGTTGATTTGTCAGGGACAATACATATATGCATTGTTACATCTAAAGTGCAACCGATGTATGAGGGACTTCTAGCCATATGCTAATTTGCAGTCCTTGTCCTTGTAATTAACTTTCAATAAAAATACAAGCAAATTAAGGCTAACTTAGAGGCAGCAAAGAAATATATTACATACAGAATAATATTCAGGAGAAAATTAAAGGCATCTGTCAAATAAATGTGCATGTAGGTGGCTCATGTTAGTTGTTAGTTGTTCCACACTGTGGAAGTGAACTGAGGCAGTGTAATGATGTTTTTACAAAGGCAGTTTCTGTGCTTCGTTGTAACTTATGTTTATAAATGCATTTAATAGCCGCACAGGTTTCTGTTTGAATAAGTGCATGCTTTCATGAATAGAGGATGTTTGAATTGTGCATTAAAGACCTATTATCACTGCAGTGGTGCACCAGCTCATCCAGCTTGTGGCATAGTTAGTTTCTACCCTGGCTTTCTGTTTCAAGCCAAACTCTCCTTTTCAAACTTTCAAGCTTTTTTTTCAGCTAACCTCTGCCATGTAACGAATGCCGTCTACAGTGTGCTCCGCCCCACTGGCCTCCAGGTCCCAGCCGCCCCAGTGCAAGTGCATCTGGACAGCTGTGTATTTTCCTGGGAGGCCCTTGGTAATCACCATAGTGGGAGGCAGGTCGATTTGAACTAATAGAAACACAAAGAAACATAATTTTCAGAATGTTTTTTAAAAAAAACACACACAAAAGTGTCAGCATACAAATCACAGATACTGTACATAACTGCTTTTGAATTTCAGCTTTTGAAATGTATTTCCTGAATTTGAGGCAGCCATTGGCTTCCATTTAATTCTTAATACTTGTTTGAGTTGTATAATCTACCACAGTGGACATTAAGCCTGTAATCATTATTCATCAAAGGTATATTATTGATAACAAGTAATGCAGCACAAACCTTTCAAATCTAACCAATACCATGCAACAATACTGGTGCTCTGCTGGAAAATGTGCAGTATTGATGTTTACTGTAATGATTTACACAATTCAAAAAAGGTTTACAAACTCAGTTTAACACCATAAAGAAATGAATAAAAATCAATGGCTAACTAAAAAGATTGAAAGAAACTTTCAAACATTTTACATTTCTGGCATTAAAATGCAGTCACATAAAGTTTGGTTCAGTTCATGGACTATAACAGCAGAAGCAGTGGTATGGTCCTTTAACAGTGAGCTAATATTGAGGGTAAGTGATATAATATTTGTCATACTGGCTTACCGGAGTGCCCATTGTTGGACATGAGAAAGTGTCCTCTCTGAGTATCATATCCGCTGAGTTCCAGCTGCAACATATCTGGGTTGTGTCTCACGCTGCGCCGCTGGATGTCTATTGGGGACTGCTTCTCACCGCCACATGCAGGGTACTGTGTTGGCCAGTGCATCTGGTCCAAAGCTCCCTCTGTAGGAAGAAGTAAAACCCCGAAAACCATAATTACATGGTAAAGATCACCCCGAAATAAATCATTTAGGGAGTGACATATTGCAAGATATATGCTCTTGTTTGTGGAATAGTATGGGCCTAAACTACATCACACATGCAAAGGACTTGTTCTACTGGATATTGTGGCAGACGGAGTGCATTTCCTCAATTGTATTAACCCCCAATTATGTATAGGCTAGTCCTCCGGTGCTGTGTAGACTACACCTAATAATGTCTCACAACATGTGGTTGTCCGAGGTATTTGACCAATGCAACGCGTGCCACCCAGAAAATTTACCGTGCCTCGGGTTAATGTTTAGAGACATAATAATAATAATAATAATAATAATAATAATAATAATAATAATAATAATAATATTCAAACAACTTGGCGGCTTCTTCTACCAAAACAAATACGCATTTGATATGTTGTTACGCCCGTTTTACGCATCAATCATCTTTAAATCAAATTCAGTTCTATCACTTTTGTAAATGAGTGGTAAGTTAAAAATCATACTACATTCTTTAAATAAAAAGCCTACCTGTGTAAGTCCAGTGTATTCCATCAGGAGGAATCTCATCACTGACAACACAGACCAAAAAAGCGGAGGTAAACACCGAGAAGAACACCATCGCTTTGCCTCTTCTCCTCCACGCAGGCTATTTACACCTCACAGAGGTTTTCGCTCCACATTTAAACTGCGAGTAGAGGGAGGTGTTGAAACCTCTGCTAAAAACGCCCAGAGCTCTGCCCAGCAGCTCTAAAGTGGCTGAACTGTCAAAAAGACTCGAGTTGAAATGTTATCTCTCAGTGTGAAACAACTGATCAGACAGAATAACAGATTATTCTACTCTTATTGCAGAATAAAACTATGGGTAATCACGTAAATAACCCAAATAAATCGTTAATTTATTTAGTCTTTGAGGACAAAAGTTAGTCTCATATTTGACTTTAGAGTATCATCAAATCTGTGTAGACAAGGAGATAAAATATTTTATATCTTGTTGCTTCAGCATCCCAGTCATACCTCAGTAGGCTGACTAACAGATTTCAACATTTTTATTTGTAAGTGTCCTTTTGAAATAACTGCCACCTTCGTACAACCTTTTTGCTTGTCATTTGAATTTACAGGAAATCATGATACAAGTACATACATGCTACTGTCATTTAGCTGGTAAAGCAAGTTGCAAGTAATTCTTAGAAACCTCAGATGGTTTCTGCTAAACAAAAACATGAGTGTCAATGGTAGTAAGTCATAGCATATTGTATTATGTACCACCTGTTCATGCACACTAGTCACAACATGTCCAAAACTTTCACTTTACATGCCAGAGCTGTTCAGCTATAAGGTGTATGAGTTTGCGGGTTTGCTTCACAAGAACATGTAAATAAGTGAAATGAAAAGCAGTTTGTTTGTCTTCAGAGGGATAATATTGGTCAGAATTGTAAAAATAGTTACAAATTTGGGGAAATATACTTATTTACTTTCTTGCCTGGAATTGAATGAGGAAATTGATACCACCTTTATCTGTCCATTAAATAGGCTACAAGGCTTCACCCAGCAGCCAAAAAAAAAGTGTGTGTGTGTGTGTGTGTGTGTGTGTGTGTGTGTGTGTGTGTGTGTGCGTGTGTGTGTGTGTGTGTGTGTGTGTGTGTGTGTGTGTGTGTGTGCAAAGAACTGATTGAGTTATAAAATGATCAAAGGACCCACCTTCATTTAAGACTCTCATTATTGCACTCACATCCTTCCTCTCTGGACAGGAGTTATAGCCTTTTGGCGGCCTGCATTTGATTGATACCAGTTGCTTTTGTTTAGTTATCATAAAAGATGATAATACAAACTACTTTAAACAAGCCCAGGTGGAGAAAACAGAACTCACCATGGTGGAAGTGACAGGAGAGCATTTTCAACTCGAACAAAGTCTGAGATCATTGAGAAGCCACAGGTTTGATGCCGCTTTGCACTCAACTTGCACCTAACACCAGCACTTAGAAATGAACCTTAGCTTTCTTCTTCCTAAATCACTAGTTTTATCTTTCCCTCAATGACAATAATAGTTTTTAAGGTCTTAGGAGCTTAAATGACGTGGTTGTGCTGGCTAAGAGCAAGCATAAGCCTAGTGATTTTAGCCCACATATGGTAAGCTTGACATATATGTTTTAGCTGCAGGTTGTATGTACAATGTCCTGTGTTGTTTTTGGTGAAGAGGAGACAAAACAGTTTAAAAATAAATAAAACAAAAGCTATATGCTGTCTGTAGAAATTTTTAAAAAAAAAGTGTGGGATCAAACAGATGAGTCCAGAGTCAGATGAGAATTTATTACACTAAATGTCTCTTTTTTTCCAATTTCTTCCAGTACTCTACTTAATAATCTAGTTTTGATGATGTGTGATGGTGATGCAATTAACAGCCCAGTTCAAATCATACGACTCCCAGTAAAAACCATCAACCATGAGATCTGATCTGACCACTGAGGTGGGAGGAAATGTTGTCTGATGTAATGATTAAATTAGCAAGAATACTATTACGAATAAAGCAATATAACAGAAAATATCAAATAGACAATGTATTTATATCACATAGATAAAAATAAATATGTATGTGCTTATAAATGTTTATCTGCATCTATACATACATACATACACACAGTACATGCAGTAGCCACAGACACCACTATACAAACCAATGCATGCAAACTAAGGGACGACAGATACTATATAGATAATCTACAAATTGTCAAATATTGGGCTCCAGATGGGCCTGCCTGGGCCCGGCTCCAGTCTGGCTTCCTCCAGGCAGGGTCACTCTATCTCCCTCTCAAGATTTTTGAACCATTCTTTGTCTGGCCCCTCACCTGAGACCACTTTGCCATGGGAGACCCTACCAGGAGCACAAAGCTCCAGACAACACAGCCCTCAGGTTCATAGGGACACACAAACCTCTCCACCATGATAAGGTGATGGTTGCCGGAGAGGGCTATGTGTACTGCACGTCACTAACACATGTCTCAACACCAATCCACCCTTGCTCACTTCCTGTGAATGTTTCATTGTGCCTCTGTTTTCTCCTCCACGTTGTACATATAGTATAATTTAAACTATTAACCAACCAATTTGTTCTCTGCTGATTTGACACAATTTCCCTGTATTGATCCCATCTAAAGCTTATCTTATTTTGTATTCTCTTTCCTTGTTTTGTCATTCACTTAATCAGGTACTTAGGTTAATTTATTCACATGAAGGTGATAATGGGATTACACATAAATGGATCAATGAGTACCTGGTAATCTTTTAAATTACTTTTGTTTATGAATGTCAGTGTATTTTCTTTTTCTGCACCAAAAAGGTCCTCGATAAAGAATATATTGTCATGTTTTTTCTGTATGTGGTGATAATAACCATTTCCTGGAATGTCTAACTTTCCAACTTTATTATCCCGAAGGAAATTTGATCTGATGTTTGATGAAATAAATTAAGCTTTTCAATGGCAGGGATAACAGAAGCCCTGGCATGCCTTGTTCTTGTTCTGGGCATTCTGAAACAAGAGGTGACACGCTTACAATAAATATTCCGTTCACCTTACCTGACACTTTCACAACATTTTCTAGCCTGTTTTTACCAGCCAATGGAAGACTGCCCTACCACCCCACCATGCAAAACATAAGACTCAGTAAAACACTGATAAAACAAAGTCATTAAAACATTGCACACAGTGAATGACTTCATTTTTCTCAAAAAGAAAAACCTCTGCTGGACTTTTTATAAACAGTGTCAGTGTTGGGTTCAAAACATAATGTATTATCAATAATGGTTCCCAAGTATTTATATTGACATACAATCTCAATATCCTTCTCCTGAACAAAAGTATGTGTAACGCTGGGCAATACCATAGGGTTCTTTCATTTAGCCACAGTAAAAATGGTGGCATGTTTCCATATTTTAGGAACTGTTTGACCAACAAGGAATTTAAGCACACAGCCACTCATGTTATCTGGACTTGGGCTCTTGCTAACCTTGGTCTGTTAAAGAAGCATACCATAACCAACCATAGAGACATCAGACGTGTCCCTGACAAGTTCACACATGTTACTCTCACAAAAATCATCAGAGTTAAATCTCAAATAAAATCAACTTAACTCATTTGTCAGCTGCACATTTGAAGTGAAACCATTTAGACAGACATCATTAGAGCTTGTGTGTAGACCTGTCATCAATTTCACACCACTCCAGACAGATCTGAGGTCACACTCAATGAATTTGGATTCAATTTTAGCCCTGTAATTCTGTTTATGCCTTAGCCATTTCAGCAGAAACTACTTTCCTAATTTCAGCATAGCCAGTTTTATCACCCCTTTTAAAAGCCTTCTTCTCCCGAAGCAAATTTTTCAATTCCTTAGTGATCCAAGGCTTGTTATTTGGATAGGAGACAACCGGTTGTTTTTTTACTATTTATTTGGGCATTTTTAAGCCTTTAATTGACAGGACAGCTGAAGACATGAAACCTCTTTCTGAGATTCATGTTTCAGAGAGAGGGTGGAATGACATGCAGCAAAGGGCCGCAGGTCGGCATCGAACCCTGGCCCGCTGCGTCGAGGAGTAAACCTCCTGGTCGGAGAATCCAAGAGGAGGACCTGCGATAGACTTATAGGCCCCCTTAATAGAGTCATAACAGAGATCCAATGTCCTGTTTCCACAAGTGGGACAAGTGATGTTCTGGGTAAAGCTGCAGTCTTTTTACAATCAACATTGCTCACCCAGAAAAAACATAGCATAGCGTATCATCAGGTGAGATGGATTGAAGTCGCTTTGACACTGAAAATATCACATCAGTAGCAATTTTGACGCCTGCTCTGGGGTGAATACACATCACTGTTCAGAATATTTGGGGGTGGCCTCTAGCTCACCTGGTAGCACATGCCCCATATAGGCTCAGTCCTCGCCAGCGGCCCAGGTTCAAATCCGACTTGAGGCCCTTTGCTGCATGCCATCACCCCCCATCCCATTTCCTGTCTCTCGTCTGCTGCTCTAAACAAAGAGAAAACCCCTAAAAAATATCATTAAAAAATATTTGGGGGAATCCCCTAGGTAACTAAAATCTTTCCAGACATGAACCTATTACACAGACCATGCAAACTCAGATAACTGGAAAAGTTTGGTTTCCTATCACGTGACGTGAGTGTGGTAAAAATAAACTGGTTGTTGTTTGAGACATCTGGATCATGACATGCACACTGAAGAGAGAGTTGATGGGTCTTAAGTTAATATTTACTATTTTTAACCAGGGTCCACTGAGCATGAAGACTCTTTCCTGGAACACCGTGCTCAGTCAGTTGCAGCACAACCAGTACAACCAGCTGGGCCACTAAAAAACCTCCACTGGAGTGTTAAGCTGAGGGCAGCTCAGTAGTGGCAATGACATTTTTACAAGGCCATACTGTATGACAAAGGCTTTCTCTGAGTAACGAGATATTATCTCTGAGTAATGAGTTGTCATCATTACATGCCATTTCATGGCATGATAGCAATGTATCATCATTGATCACAATAGCAATGGAAATGTATGTATGTCATATTTTCGGACAATATCACAGCAGGTGTAGATTCCTGAACTTGGGGATTAGTTGGAGCCAGAGGGCATATGGAGGAGCTCAAATTTAACCAATTACTAAAACATATGTATCTTTGGCTTAGGCTTGGCCTCCACCCCTCCATCCTGGCTGCCTGACATCCTGGGACTGGTGCTTTGGTTATTGGAAAATATTTCAAATTGACTGACAACAACATGCTATGGATCACCAAGTCATTTACATCATGGTGCAGCTTTCTAATGTTGACCAACAAATAAGCAGAGTGGAAGTGCTGATGCCATTTCACAGGTGGTACAAGCAGGGCCAGAAACAGCCTATCACGCAGGTGGTAGAAACTCCAGATACCGCAGCAGACAGGCTGGAGGCAAATTCAGCAAATTTCACTTTCTAATAAAAGTTAGTAAGTCATTACTAAATTGGTCTAATGGGTCTGCTTTCCCTTGTTTGCATTTTGCCCGACCAGGAACATGGGAAAAGAAACAAAAAATAATTGTTACTTACAACTTATTAATGTTTCTGTTTCAATGTCCTGGTATTGCACATGCTGGCTTACACAGTTAGGGCTTACTGGGACATGTACTCAACAGATCGTTACTTTTATTAGTAACACCTGTGCTTTTCACACTATGACAAAAAAAATGCTGTGAAAAAGAAGAAAACAAGGATTTTTACCTTTAATTAATCTATAAATTGTTGTATTGATTTAGTGATCACCAATTCAGCCTACAAAAAACAAAAATATAAATGCTCATCACAAGTTAACAGAGCGTAAAGTAATATTCTAGTCTGATCAATAGTGAAAGACCCTGAGTGTTTAATGTGTACAGGAAGTACATTTACTGAAGCACTGTAGGCCTGTCTGAAAACAGTTAATAGCTTCTGTCCATTTTATGCTATACTTCAACTCCAATTTCAGAAAAGAATATTCTATTTTTTTACTGCACTACATTTATCTGATGACTGGAATAATTACTATGCAGATTCAACTTTTACATTCAAAACATATGATCATGTTATAACAAATGATGCATTTTTATAGATTAAACAACGGTTTATGAAGTAGTAGTCACATTTTTTCAACCAACTTTAACATCAAAATACTGCTTACATATTAATCCATTCATAATGATCCAGTAGTAAAATAATATAACACTTACAAGGACCCTGAATAATGTACATTTTGATGCTAATACCTCTGTACTTTTACTTAAGTAAGATTTTGAATCCAGAACGTTTACGTGCAAATTAGAATTGTTTTAGTTTAGTATTGCTACTTTTTAATTAAGTAAATGTTTTGAATATTTTTCAACTACAATCCTTAAATTATTTATTCACAAATCTCCACCAAGAGTAGAATACATACATTTTATTTTTAATATTTCCCCATTGCTGTCAATGTAACTGCTATAATACACCAGCTCATTCAAAAAATGCATTTAAATTAAAAGAAAATACATTTTATTTGAAAAAAAATGAAAGAAACGGGTACTGGATGAAAATTCTGAGTCAATATATTCCTCAATCCTTATATTTATAATGACCTCTTTTCAAACGTGCACATCTGCTGCGGGAACATGTTTCAGATGCATTTCAATGAGAGCACGTGGGCAGCAGATGGCGCAGTTGGATTTAACACTGACAGAAGAGTCTCAAGGTCACTACAGCAGCTCTGATCTGTCATGGATGCTCCCATTGCACTGCACAGCTGCATGAAACCATGTCCTGTAATGATGAGACAGATGTGTAAACCCACTTTTCACTCATTTTGATTCATTATTTCAATGTCTACGTGCATTACCAGTGCAGTACCCTTTAAAATACTTCATTGTGCAAATGCAAGTACCTCAATATTTTTATACTCTGAAGGGAAAACAAGTTTCAAAACACATACAATAAAAAGCAAAAACATCTTAAAAGGGTTTATTCTGGGATTATAGTGTATCTTCACACAAGGTTCCCATTAATCACTGATGTGGTGGTTTGCAGATCAAAAACGCCTTGCCTGTATTTAGGCCCAAACTGGGATGCATTTGGTTGAAAAGTGAACGTTTTAGATGTCTAATTTAAACATAGAGCTCCATTTATGTTTCAGCAGCATTTAGATATAGCCTGATTTGTGAAGTCATGTAAAAGGTAGCTAGTTTCCTATAGGCTACAATTGTTAAAATGCTGTTGAAACTAAGGTTGATTTTTCCACCAGTTTAGATGTCTACACATATTCCAAGAAGGTGATTGACATTTTAAGAAAGCACACAGCTTTTTTATATTCGTGATGGGAAAAGAAAAGTCATTGCCAAAAAAACGTGACCACAAGTGACATGTGACCAACTAACCACTGCGTCGGAGATCCCTGCCTGTTTCTCTGCACGTACTCAAAATGCGTCATCTTTCCGCATACTGCCTCTTTCATCCTCACAAGAAAAAAAACAATTTTTCATAATTCACCTAAAATCAAACATGCTTGCCTTCTGTATGTTTATATGTGGGGTTTTTTTCATACATGATGCTTTTGCAAAGATTTAAAACATCCGCATCCTCTGTGTCCTCATTTTGGGATGTGATGTGATGGTGGACGTGCATCCTTCCTCGCACTATTCTGCCTCGTGAGCCAGTCCCAGCCAATGGCGTTACTCCGTTGCCCGTTCCTTCCTGATTCCGTTCACTTATCATTGAGCCCGAAACGTCACGAGCGCCTTCTCCGCTTGTCCGCACGAGAGAGAGTCAGCACTGTCCTTGCACACAGTTAGGCCCGGAAAAGGTAACTTTGATATCGTTATTTCTGCGTGTTATATGCACATTTTGTATAAGACAACATCTATTAAGACTTAAAGAGCCTATTCTAAGACAGTGTGTGCTAATATAAACTAGGCTACTTGTCTTCCTAAATGTGTACATGATATTCCTCTTACACGACGGTAACGTCAAAGTACTGTCTCTGTGTAAGCGGATGCTTTTTATTTCTTTATTATCGTTGATTAGCTTATAGACGCTATCATATTTATTACTTGTTGGTTTTGTGGCTTATAGTTTGTAGCCCATCGTCTATTTTTAAACCAGGCCGTCAGCTGGCGAGATGTCACTCCATTTAGAGCTGCAGGGTGTGTGGGGAAGAAGAGCGTCAAGTTGCAAGTCCAACTTCCAGTAGCCTCCTTCCTTGTTAAAGAACCGCTATCATAATTAACGTTATTTGTGTATTTTTGGTCCAAAGCTGTAAAGGACAGGCTAGACATGCTGGCTCATGCTCAGGCAGTGAGCTAACTCAACAGTTGCTTGCAGCAGACGTGGGGGTGTGTCCACAGGTTGTTGGAAAATTACTTCACGTTGTAAAATTACACTGCGTGTATCTCTTTGTGATGGTTAGTTATTTATCTACTTTACAGACGTAGATTATACTTTTATCAAGTCAGGTTGTATTACTGCAGTTTTAAAGGTATTTTTTTAATAAATGAATGAAACTGATTGTTAACACACAGATGTGGCTTGTTGGCAAATCATAATGTAGCTTAATTAAGGATCATGCCAAACTAGCATGTGTAAACGTATATCAGGTTATCAATCCTCAGTTATTTATTTATCTGTGGGTGCCATTTTGTGCAGCCAGCTTACCTACTTGCTCTGTATGCATTATTCTGGTAGTGAAAAAAAGGAATAAAAATGGTCTGTAAGTCTGTGTGCAGGTGAGACATCCATGACAGAAACATAGTGCATTAGATATTAGGGCTGCCACTAACAATAATTTTCCTTATTGATCAGTCCGATTTCTCTCTTGATTTATCAATCAATAAAATGGCAGAAAATAATTTCTTCAAATAGCTTTTTTCCACAACAAGCTTAACCCAAAGATATTTAGTTCATGATCTCAAAAATAAGTAATTGGGAGGATATGCAGCCTCACAATTGCTGAAAGTTGGAGATTTTGTGCATTTTGCTTGAAAATAACTTAAATGATTAATGGATTATAGTTGTTGATTAATGCGTTCATATATTGATCTAATGTTGTTTCTGTTACCAATTCAGTAGGGGTGGTGAATTTTAGTATGGGGGTTATCAGCTGAAACTTCTGAGATTCGGTTACCATTCTCTACCTTGTTGCATACCATACTTTGTAAAATATGACCATGTTTTTATATACATTCCTCATATTTACAGATGAAGCCAAAATTCTAAAAACAACACAACTTTACAAGAACTTCTCCTACACTAATCCTAAACTAAAAATGTTATTTAAATCATTGACTATTTGGTATAGTATTAGGTCAGTAGTATTAGTATTGAGGTCCAATACCCAGCCCCAGTCAACTGTAAAATATTTCCATTTAGCAAAAGAGGAGGGTCTGTGTGTGTTTGGTGGGTTATTTTGCCTTTTTGCTGTTGCCAGTGGCAAGTTTCCACATAGACTTTTAAGGACAAAGGATTTTCCATTAATTCTGGTGTACTCTAGTTTAACTATGGAGGCTGTACTCAAAGTTCACTCATGCATTCTGAGTGGCTAGATGAGCAAATAAGTGCATGGATACAGGGCAAGTTAGATAAAACAAAGGAAAATCAATGGCACATCAGGAGCCATGGCCAGACTGTCTGCATACATACACTTTTTCTGCCCACCAATACTGGAATTCTGAGAGATAACACTGAGATTACACCACTACTCAGGACTTTAACCCATATTAGTATAGTACAACTTGGACAAAAAGAAGCCAAACATGTATTGTGCCAAGTCCTTCACTAACTGTTGCGTATAGTGACCTTTCACTACTGTTATCAAGAGTTCTGTTTCTTACTCAGTATTGCAAGCATTTAGCAATATTGCTTTGTAATCTGTTATATTAGGAAAACTAAGTGGACTTGCAGACAGGAGAGGTTCTGTAATATTAGGCCTCGAGGGGAAATTATTCATATGCAGTAATAAAATGAAGATTACGACTGAATGAGTATTGTTGTTTATTGTTATATGTATATTGTAAGTCTATTGTAGAACCAAATCTATGGAGGGTTGGTGGTATACAACACTTGTGCTTCATACATTTGATACCCCTAAAATTGCATTTGGCCCCTCTATTTAAAAAGGTCTAGAACCGCCCCTGCTTGCAGAGATTGCTTCATACGCCACGCCCTTTTGGGACTAATATATCTGCTATCCTGGCCAGCTTACATCAGTCGGTTCCGGAGGTGTGCACGGCTCATATATACATGTTGAATTAGAGAATCCATTAGACGGTTAATTCCTCTACCCCCAAACTCAAGCTATAAATTTGGTTACATTTTGTCCAGCGGATGTCATTGTGCATTTAATTTATTGCCAACGACAGTTTTGACTTGAAGCTTAAATTCAGTAAGTAACAGTGCAGCCGTCTGTCTGCTTGGCCTGTGGAGCAGCACTATACTGATGTCTCTTACCTGTCATTTTATCTACAGATCCAGAACCATGTCCATCCTGAAGATTCACGCTCGTGAGATTTTTGACTCTCGTGGCAACCCCACTGTGGAGGTTGATCTGTACACCAAGAAAGGTACTGTACAATTATAAATATGTTTCATCTACTTTATGAGTTTAGAAATGGTGGTCAAGGGTGACACAACTAGATGGCTGAATAACTATATGACAAATAAAATGTTAGCGCATGTTCAACCTCTACACATTGTTTAACAGGTAATTTGAACATATTTATAACTTTTTTGTGTGTTTGCCCAATTACCTAGCTAGTGAAAACCAGTTCAATTGTGGATTAGGATGGCCAAGCTAGTGTGTTGCCCTCCACTGTATAGTGGATCCAGAGTGGATTAGATCAGATGGAGGATGTGTGAAAATAGCTCTTGTAATATTACACTCTTTACAGCACTGTTACTGTAATGGTTCCTGTTTGGGAGCAAAGGTAGCTCATACAGTAGGTATTTCTGAGTTGAGTTAAAATGCTTGATATTGCATGCAAGGTAGAGATGCTGTGTAAATTATATCTACATTATTCCCTCACCTTATTGTATCCTAGATCACATAATGAAGCTGCTGAGCATAAAACATCCAAACTCTGCAATGTTTGACACGTCTGGCTACAGTTGAGATCAATTTATCCAATTAACTAATAGCCTGACTTTGATTGAAGTTTTTTGGCGAGCTGTTCTGTTCTGAGTGCTAAAACAAAAGATCAGCTCAACCCAAAGAAATGTCCTGAGAATGTTAATGAAGCAACCTCAATGACCACTGAGATGGAATTAAGTGGAACAGGCTACACTGTCTTGAATACATTGGCTGGAATCTGGCTGCTATATTCTGCAGCCCTGTCATCTTTTCATTAAGTTGGGATGTTTGCTAAGTGCTTCAGTGTACTGTAAATAGCACCTTTTTATTCCTTTTTTTTCGACAAGATTCCCTTTTAAGTCCGACAGACGTATTTTGGCATCATTAAAGGAACAGATCAAAGCAAATGTGCTGCACCCAGAGCAAATCTGTGTTTTGCTGCGTTATGTAACCAGCTTGCCTCTTGGTCACAGTCATATAAGAAAATCTTCTGTGCTTGTTTAAACGATATTTCAGTAGCTCAGGTAATCTGGACATTTACAGTCACTGTTCCTGTTTTATGCTCTAGTTATGTATTTGGGGCCATGGTTTTTATCCAGATAAAATGTTATGATGTGACAGTATGCCAGTTCATTTTATAGCCTGATGGACTGTTGCCAGCTCCGCCAGCTGCAGCAAGGTGATGTCTTGATGCAGATGATTTGCTAAGCCTGAACCCATGGGCTAAGCGCTAAATCCCCTCAGACTCACACCATCTCTGCCGGTCCACTGAGCAAATACTAAATAGATTTTTACTCATCCCCAATTTCTCCTCACTTGGTTGAATCCAAAATGGCTGTCCTCTTATGTGTGGGTGTGGCTTGGCATCCTTCAACAGATCCACTGCACATGTTCCCTTGGCAGCCTGTCTTCCACTGATGCATCACAGAAGTGTCTGCGGACATTTTTTGTTAATCGGGCTTGTGAGAGCCGGCATTGGCCGATACCGATCATTTCAAAATGGCATTAATCAGCCCCAAACAGTTTATCACTATTCAATATGGACAAGCTCGACAAGCTTTTAATTTGTCACCCACCAGAGGGAGCTTTAATTTGTCCAGTGCGGTGCAGTGCATTCTAGTAGTTGTAGTTTGTAGTAGTTGTAGTTTTCTTGGGATGTTTGCACCTTTCTAATGCATGGACAGCCCCATTTTATTAAAAAAGTCCCTCTTTACAGCAGTAGAATTCTTCTTTACTGCCTTGTCAGACATGTTTATGTTTGCAGAGTCTGTGTTGTATAAGTATCACAGAGTAATCACAGTTATGGTTGTTATGGAAAATTACATTTCAACATGAATCAAACTGCAATGAGACCTTTGCTGGCTTGTTGGACATGACACAGCACTTTAGGAAATGACTGTTGCAAAATGTCCTCTGTGTCTCCAAGGTCTTTTCAGAGCTGCAGTTCCCAGCGGTGCTTCCACAGGCATCTATGAGGCTCTGGAGCTCCGTGACAATGACAAAACACGCTACATGGGCAAAGGTAACCCATCTTCATTTATTCCCACTTTTAACTTTCTGCTCACGTCTATTCTGTAGCTATTTTTCATATCATTTCAAAACTACTATACATTCTGTTGACTGTCCTGGATTCTTTATTTCCATTTACTTTCCATCTTTCTTCCACCCCGTTAGGAGTCAAAAGAGCAGTTAAATATGTAAATGAATTCTTGGCCCCTGCATTGTGTAACCAGGTAAATAAAGTTTGAAAAAACAGGAAGACTCTCTTACATATCAGTGCGCACAGCAGCATGAAGAATGGCTTTGCCTTTGGAAACTAACCTTGACAGGCAGAAACAGATGTTCACAGATCTAAAGAGAAAACATAATGAGCACAATCATAGAAGGCTTAATAATATTTTACTTTACTCTGTGGTCATCTGTCATGCCTCCTCCTCTGCATGGTCTTCTCCTGTCTGAGTCAGTTATGGTCTGCTTGTCCTTGCAGGTGTCTCAAAAGCTGTAGAGAATATCAATAAAACAATTGCACCTGCACTGGTTAGCAAGGTAGGACCATTTATTGTTTGACTAATATTACTGTGTGCTAGTGTCACAAGCCAAAACCAAGCCTTGATCAGTTTCTTGAATTCATTATGTATGTACGAATGTTGAAAATACAACAGAAAAATAAGTGTAACATGGACAGCAATACTGACAATCGCCAAGTGACTATTTGTATGATTTTTAAAACAAAGACATTGCATAAAACTAACACGTTAAGCAGTTGTTTGTTGTTCCTATTTAACATTGACCTCATTGTTTAATTATAAAAAGTGATCTTAACTATCTATTAACCGTTTCATTAGCAGAGCTTCAGTGTTATAATTATTTGATTATAACATTATTTGAGTGGGTTTTTCTGAACTAACTAGCCATAATTAAACCTAGTTTTTAATCTTTTTGTTTCCAAGCGTACACTATAACTTTTCATGTTTTGTCTAATCCAGGATGTGAGTGTTATTGAGCAGAGCAAGATCGACAAGCTGATGCTGGACATGGATGGCACAGAAAACAAGTGTAAGATGCTACTTTATGCACTATAACTGGCCTGCCAATATCAGTGCAGAGTTTTGTGAGATATAATTAATAATATTATAATATCAATACAATACAATCTATTTACTTTCAGGAAGGGTTTGGGAATAAAACAATATATACAGCACATTTATATAGTCATACTCATATATTGTAGTACAGTCCTTTTTTTTTCCAGAGATTTAGCCATACATTTATTAATATCTCTGTGTATATTAGGCCATTGTGAGCAATGTTGCAAGTACAATGGGCAGAACTGTTTCATGACAGTATGATGTCTGCATCAATGTGATGAAGCATTTTGATTAGACATATGATGTTCATTTGAGGGATTAACCAAACAAAACATTCCTCGCTGGTTATTTTATCCATTAACAGGTTCTCTCCAGAAAATGTTTTGTCTTGATATATGTAAATATTGTGATATACTGTACAATTACATATACCGTGATAAATAATTATTGTAAAATGTATCCACTTCATAGGAGAGTGTATTTATTTAAGTATCGTATGGCATGTTCTTTCTGCTAACAAGTGCAGTACTTCACATTTTGTAGATGTGAAACGGAAACTTGCCAGTGAATGTACCAGTCCACTCACTGCTGAACTACTGAGTGTATAGTATGTAGTGAATGTGTGAACAAGGGAGTGATTTTGCACAGACATTTTTAAAATACCACAGAAACATTGATAGGCACTCAAAGATTGTGTTTACGTAACAGAAAAGTTAGTTCTTATTATTTCTACATCATGCATTATTGATTTTTTTTTTTCTCTCCAAGAATATAGATATCAGAAGACATTAATGTTTCATAAATACAGTCTACACACGATATTCACAATACATTGAAATATTTGTCTACCCTCAGCTAAGTTTGGTGCAAATGCCATCCTTGGCGTCTCCTTGGCTGTGTGCAAGGCTGGTGCAGCAGAGAAGGGCGTTCCCCTCTACCGCCACATCGCTGACCTGGCTGGCAACCCTGAAGTCATCCTTCCTGTCCCTGTGAGACAGTAAACTTACCTAAGTCATGTACCGCAGGCTTTTGTAGAAACTCTTAATGCTAATAGGCCTAACAGACATGACCGCTAATGTTTGAGCCAGAGAATCATATATTTGGTTGTGATTCCATTAGGCTGAAAGCCGATCCTCTCTGCTTCCTTTCAGGCTTTCAACGTCATCAACGGCGGCTCCCATGCAGGCAACAAGCTGGCCATGCAGGAGTTCATGATCCTGCCTGTGGGAGCCAGCACCTTTAAGGAGGCCATGCGTATTGGTGCTGAGGTCTACCACAACCTGAAGAATGTCATCAAGGAGAAATATGGCAAGGACGCCACTAATGTAGGAGACGAGGGAGGCTTTGCCCCCAACATCCTGGAGAACAAGGAAGGTGAGAGGAAACATTAAATTAGAGCCATAACCACTGTTTAACCATCTGAGTTCCATTGAAAGACAACAGAGTTGAGATCCAGCAGAATAGATTGTTATTCTAAGACACTGTTGTAGGTTTGTTTTTATTTGCCAGGAATAGGCTTGGGTACCGGATCCGGTACTTTTTTGGGTACCGACCAAATTACGTTGGTTCTACCGAGGACGATTTACGTTCAAACAATGCCAAATTTCGGTACCTGAGAGCGGGTGAGGGTGAGCTTATCTGTCCTCTCTGCATGTTGACAGAGAGGGACACACACACTCAGAGCTGCGGTTCAGATGGAGCAAAACTACGTTTACACTGCAGTTTGTTAAAGTCACAGTGAGTCACGGCAATGACGGTTAGGCGGTTGCAAGTATCATTACACTTTTCGAAACTAAACGCACGTTCACTGCAATAGCCCCAATATCAATGGTGAGCCGAAAGCATTAGCAGTGCAATTACACATCCTCTGGGATAGGCAGTCACACCAGTTCTCTATGCCCTGTAGACTGACTGGCAGGCTGGAGGATGTATGGCAAGGTAACTTGATTTCTATAGCACATTTTAGCAACAATTAAAATTGCTTTACATAAAACATTAAAGAGCAGTTAAAAAGAGTTAGAAAATAAGAAACAGACTAAAGAAAAAAGATACACATACAAGAATAAAAGTTGTTTGTGAGATATTAATAATTATTTGTTTTAATAGGTTGTAGGGACTGGTTTGGGAGGGGAGAGGGAGGTGTTTTTTGTGTGGTGTGTAAAATGTTCGAAATAAAATTTTCTAAGTAAATTGGATGAATAATTTTGGAATTATAAAATGTTCAATACCGGTACCGGAAGGAATGTGAACAGTACCTAACCCTAGTCAGGAAAGAGTGGATCATAGAAAGTTGTTACTGTGTGATTATTCTTAGACCTCCCAAGGAAGTGAAGTTAGCATGTCACTCTTTGGCTAACATATGGTTTCTAAATTAGGGCCTAAACTCGGTAACATATACACTGACTGCTGCCTCTGACTCCAGTGTCAGTTCAAGGTGCTGATATGGCAAATGCCCCAGTGGAGCAGAGTCTTAGGAGGTGACTCATTTGTGACAGGTGAATGTTGTGATTGTATTAGCTGAAATGTTTTTTACTGTAGCATGATGTTTTTGTCTCAGCTCTGGAGCTGCTGAAGAATGCCATTGCCAAGGCCGGCTACACCGATAAGATTGTTATTGGCATGGATGTAGCTGCCTCTGAGTTCTACAAGAGTGGCAAGTACGACTTGGACTTCAAGTCTCCTGACGACCCCAGCCGCTACATCTCCCCTGACCAGCTGGCAGACCTCTACAGGGGCTTTGTCAAAGATTACCCCGGTGGGTTTTTATCACATGCCCCTCTTCTTAACAGCCCTAAAATGATAACTGCTTACTTTTTTCAAAGATGCAACATTTCAAAGATATTATAGAGAGAAATTTAATTTAACAAGATGAAGGCAAAGCATAAAGGACAGACTCAAATAATACATGTGAGGACATGTACAAACATGTGGGCCTATGCAGACATACAAAGAGTATAAATAGAACCGTATGTGCATGTCCTGTCTGTATCAAAAATACATAACATAGCAATAACATAAATGTAATGTTTTGGTTCACTCACGACTTACATAAGCATTGATTTGGGTCAGAGCAGGCAGCTGTTTTCAGCAATAACACAAAAAGCATTGTACACTACTGTACAATTTAGCAGCTAGCTGGATAACATAATGGATCATTTAGTAGTTTGATTCTGCTGCCACCAAGTGGTCATTGCAGGTTTAAGATTTCTGTAGATAATAACTATAGATCAGTGGCTTTTTAATCAGTGCTGACGTTTTGGATTTATGAATGGCTGAAACTCTGCTCTCACATTCTTCAGTGGTGTCCATTGAGGACCCCTTTGACCAGGATGACTGGGAGGCGTGGACCAAATTCACAGCCAGCACCAGCATCCAGGTGGTAGGCGATGACCTCACAGTCACCAACCCCAAACGCATCGCCAAGGGTGTGGCTGAAAAGTCCTGCAACTGTCTGCTGCTTAAAGTCAACCAGATCGGCTCCGTCACAGAGTCCCTGCAGGCGTGAGTGTCGACAACAGAGCAGTGTGATTACACACTATACAAAACCAAGATAGTATCTACAGTATAAGCCAGCTAATATGGCTAAAATGTATCTTTCTTTTAGCTGCAAGATGGCCCAAAGCAACGGCTGGGGCGTGATGGTCAGCCATCGCTCTGGAGAGACAGAGGACACCTTCATTGCTGATCTGGTGGTCGGTCTCTGCACTGGACAGGTAAAACCTCAACAGACAAGTCATTTTACATTTGTTTCATTAGCATGGCGTCACTACTGAGGTCTGAAATCTAGCTGACTATTCAAACTGTACCATAGGTGTAGCTTTTACATTACAGATTGGTCTTATGTCATTTAATTTCTTTCCCAGATCAAGACAGGTGCACCTTGCCGATCTGAGCGCTTGGCCAAGTACAACCAGCTGCTCAGGTGAGTCTCATCCAAAAACGTATATGCGTATTTCTGATGGCTAAATTAAGGCATGGTCAACTTTATCAACAGTATGAGTTATGTGCTCATCACTCTTTATATGCACAATATTGTAGATGTTCTCATGCTGTTGATCCATCTATTTTAATAATCGTGTCATCACTCTCTCCCAGGATTGAAGAGGAGCTCGGCGACAAGGCCCGTTTTGCCGGCCAGAACTTCAGACACCCCATCTGAGTTGGTCAACCTCCTTGAGCCTCTGTGTGTTCACTGCTCATAAATAATCCCCACTCATATAGTATATGCCACGCTAGGTTGCCTTCCCTGTCTGGAGAAAAAGATGGAGAGATTACTGCTGAATTCCAAGGTCCAAGTCTGTGGTCTGTGGGGTGGAGAAGATACAGTATGTCCTAGTACAACCACAGCTCAGCTCCTCCTCAAACTATGCTTAAGCTCCTGAATAGTGTTGGTCCCTATCGTTTGTCTGTGTAACTGTGTGAGAGAATTTAGTTTAGCTTCTTGTGAGTTTGGCTGATTTTTGGTCTTCTGAGTATTTGAGCTACTGTAACTGTAGTATGGCTCTGCCTCAAGCAGTAGTGACTGTATGTGCAATGTGTCGCATTTGACAAAGTGTTGTGTTGCTGTAAGCGTTGGCAAAAATAAACAACATAGTTTGAAACATTTTGGTGAATTTTTTTTTTTTTTTTTATCCACATGTTCAGGTGCTGACTGAAATTGTGTTCTACTTTTAGTCTTACAATGTAACAATTCCGATAATTGAAAGATAATAATGATTACTATCAAGTTAATTAGGTTATGACAAGGTTATGATCAAATAATTTAGGATTCATTGTTCACTTACAGAGAAAAGGAGAGTATCTGCAGTAAAGGGCTGCTCTCTCAATATCTGCTCCTGTCTGTGAAGTGTGTGATGTAATCTGAGTGCCACCGAGAGGCAGAAACATGAGCTCAGTGCTCGCGGGAAGCCATTTCTGTACCCCTGGGTAAAAGAATCCAGAAGCTCTATGCAAGCTCTTTTTGAACTGAGCCTTGCCAAGATAAATGAGGGTCTATTCACCAGTGGTATGGTACCAGGGGGGATTGCCAGCTGGGTCTGTGCCACACCAATTTACTTTGTGTGAGCCCTGTCTGAACCTGCCTCCATTGTTTAGCCGTCACCAAGGAGATGTATTACAAATCATTGGTACAAAGAAACTACCTAGCATATATTACAGTCTATAAACAACCTGTGACTATCATCTGCTGCAGATCCTTTAGCAACACATCTTCACACTACAATTTACTAACAAAAATATTTTTTACAGAAAGTTTCAAAGAATAAGAGGGGGAATTTGGGTGACTTGTCCTTCATATCACTGTGTGGATTATATCCTAAAATACATGAGTTTCTAAGAAACTGCAATGCTTAATTTCTTTTCCTTGAGACCTTCTCCATCTAGTGGTCAGACATATGTAGTACACTTTACTGACACGTTCCTTGCAGAAAAGAGTTTAGACCAAAATTGCATTTACAGTTGACTTTATTAGGCTTCATCAAATCTTATAGGCATGTTTATGTGCATATAACAATAGACATATAAAGCCTATGAAAGTTACACTAGCAGTTTGCCACCTAAAATCATCAGCAAACTGATATTCAATGGACTATTGAACAGGCCATAGTATACAGGTGCTGGTCAGTTGCGGAGAAGACACAGATTGTGTATTTTATTAGTAATATAGGTGCTGCTAGCTTTAACTGCAGCTTGGTTTAACATAAAAACGACTTAATTAAACAGATGATGTCCAAATCATGCACACCTGTTAATATGTTCATATCTTTTAGAGCTACGTATGTGGCAAGAATTATTCAAAAAATAATCTTTTTAATAATTGTATTAGCCAGTGTTTCTATTGCACTTGTACACCCCTTCCCAGTCAACAGTGCTGAAAATAGAAAACATCCCCATCCATATTTACATTTGTCACTATGTTATCTCATGTGTGGACCCATATACTGTCCATAATAGTAATGTGTCTCTTTTATTATATTAAATTCAGCAATTTATTCAAATCTCCCAAGTATTCTATTCTATTTTCCTGCTATATTGTTCATAATTTAATATGTTATTTTTTGTCTACCCTTCCCATTCAGTTCTGTTGTTCTGCAGTGCCAGGTGTTAAAACGTTTCTGTTCTATTTTACTGTATCACGTACCCAGGTGCATTTCATTCCTGATTGTTATTATATTCTATTCTACTCTATTCTGTGATAAAATATAGGTAGATTTTGTCATATTGTTCTTTTCCAGTTGTGTCATTCGTTTACTTTATGCCTTATAATGTAAAAAATGTATTCTATTTACTGTATACTCAATACTGCAGTACCTTCAAATCTCCTGAGAGCGATTGTATTCCATTGTATTCTATTCTTCTGGGCTCACTGACAGTCCAAATATAGTCTGGCAGTATCACAGGTTTATAAGGATGAAGATAGACCAAGTGTTGCTACAGAATAGACACTCCGAGGACTCCCCCCCCCCTCTCTCTCTCTCTCTCTCTGTGTGTGTATGTTCCCAGCTTTGGCCAGTGGGTGACGATATTTTACCGGTTGAACTTTGAGAACCCCCAACTGTTCTCACCCCAAGATGAAGAAGGATGCTGTCATGCTGAGTGCCCCTCACACACACTAGTCTGAGCATTCCGGCAACGATTACTCCCTCTTTATTCTCAAGTCCATCATTTATGACAGCATTATATCAAACGTGATCCGTTCCGTTATAGCTACATTATAGAAGATATACAGGTGGCACTGCATCTGCTGTGCTACTCTGTGTAGTGGCGACACTTGGCTAACTAACGTTGGCTAATTGCCCTTGCTGCTGCTGCTATTGTTTGTTGTTGCAGTTTCTCATCAAACAAATCACAGATGTTGTAGATCAAGCTCTTTAAGGTAAGTGATGTGAGCTTCAAACAGTCGTCTTATTTGCCTTTGACTTTATCAGCAAAAGAGCAAGAATTGACAAATATGTAGGAATAGTTTGTAAACGTTGGACCGTTAACGTACATCCTTGCTTGCTAGCTATTTGGCTAATTTGTCTATTAGCATCAGCTAGCTAGTTAGCTAATATTGCTACTTGTTTGCCCCTTACTGTTGCTGGTTACCACGAACTAACGTTAGCAGCTAGCGCCAGTGACTAGCACTGATTGGGTAATGCCAGCAAGGAGCAGTGTAATGTCTGGATACAAACAGCTCGTTGACACTGGTTAGCACAGGGTCCATGCAACACACAAACACCATGACTTCATTTTATTAAACGCTTTGTGGTTTTAACGTGCACGTAATCTTGCAATACCTCACAGCAAACGTTTTCCCATTTTGAATTAACCTTAACGTTATCCAGTGTAGTATCTCTGTTACAGGGAGTAGCCTGAGCCCATTCAGCTATTGTCATTAGCTCATGGAAACGTTAGC
Source organism: Etheostoma perlongum (assembly GCA_026937815.1). NCBI lineage: Eukaryota > Metazoa > Chordata > Actinopteri > Perciformes > Percidae > Etheostoma > Etheostoma perlongum. The sequence goes on from CM049377.1 coordinate 18,105,578, forward strand.
TGGTGGAGCTAACTTGCTGTCTTTGTGTGCTTGACTTGTGCTCAGTTATTGTTAACTAACTTACAGGTTTTGATTATTAACAACCTTAGTCTGGGCTGGTTTTAATTAAAGCTAACACTGGCTAACGGCGCACTCATGTTGACTTTTGAAAAAGATTCAAAGCTTGTAAAATCTTTATGGGAGATATTTGTCAACAAATAGAATCACCCGACACTTTTCACCTCTGGCAGGCTGGGTAGTTCAAAACATTTAAGTGGTAGTGACTACATAAAGGGTAATACAATTTGTGGGGCTCATGCATTTATCAGTGAAGGAGTTTTTGCATGACGTTAGTCTTAAGTTATCATGCATTGTAAGTTTGAAAATAGTAAACAAGACACTCTTTGGCTACAGCATTACAGTGGTTTCTGCTAATATTAATATATTAATCTTAAAAAAGCAGAGCCATCAATAGCCAGTGATTTTATATTTGAGTGTTTATGTCTGACTCATTTACAGTCTCGTGACATAAAGGGCTACATTGCCCAGCACAATTGTGGGCTTCACCATAACTACTGAATATACATTGTGCACAGTGATCAAAAACGTGAGAAACATTTAATTTGCTCCATAAATGCCAAGCTATTTTCAGTCCACTGAAAGTATGTAGTTATGTTGTTGACAGCAAAAGCCTATATTTCCTTAATTGTCAAAGTAGGCTGGGTATAAATACATATTTAATGAATTATCTGATATCCTGACAGCATTGCATAGTTAAACATAGACAAGCTCAATACCACATTATGTTTAATGACTTTAAACAACCGAAAATGGACAAGTGTTTTGCAGTCAAGTACACCACTACTCTATGTATTCAGTTGCCACCTGGTCAGGCCTCATTATAATGACATAATAAGTACCTGAGAGCACAAGCATCATGTAATGTCAGTTACACATTATGGTTTAGAAATAGAGGGTTAGGCAAGAAAACACATACACATGCACACATACAGTCAGGAATGTTTTCAGAAGAAAACTGCAGCAAGCCATATTTTTACACAGTTAATTAAAACTTAACAGGTAATATTCCTTTCTTGCTTTGAAAAAATACACCAAAACATCAATCAAGCCGCTTTAGATGTTACTGGACATATCCTGTATCAAGTCATTGCAGTTGTGACCAAAGCGGCCCCTTCATACACCTCTTTAGCTCCATACATTGTGCATATGGCACATCTGATGCTTTGGTGAATCTTCTCCTGCTAGTAGCTCAGTGGTTGTGATTTAGATTTTCTTAAACTACCACTTAGACTGTAAACTTGTGAGGTTAGGTTACAGAGGTCTGCTATTACAAGCTATATGTTGATTACTAGTTTAGCACAGCTCTGACAAAAAAGCACCTTAAACTTTGGTTTATAATTTTTGTAAAAACAGAATTTTTCAGGTTCAACCAAGAGCACAATTTAGAATTGCTTAAATTGAATTGCTTTAAAAAACCTTTTTACATCCTCATTATCTGGTTAGTTCAGAGGTTAGAGGAGGTCAGGGTGTTTTATAGTGTTTCAATTTGAATGGGATCTCAAGAGCAGCAGTGGGTAAAATTACTTTGAGTCACATATCCAATGACACACCCCATCCATTGAATGTTAATCTTGCTGGGTGACTATAGTAGCAGCAGAGTAATGATAAGTGTAATAACCCCGCTATTTTCCTTTTTAATGACTAATGTGTGTTTGAGTAATAGCAGCTCTCTGTGAGTAATGTGTGGCAAATGGAAGGCCAGACGATGTTAAGGAAAATCCCTTTTTACTATGCTCTGACACCTCTTTGTCGGATGATTTGTCAATACACATGCTCGGGATTTCAGTGTTTACATGCTGCGCTCGAATGGCATCTTTCTGTTTTTACCAAGAGGCCGTCACTACATCTCTCCTTCGCCATGAATTGTCATGAAAGATGATTCTCCATAATAATGCCTGTGTCTAGTCTCAGAGCTACTTCATGCTGTATGTTGAGGCATTATGCCATTGTGTTGCAATATGAGATGGTGCTATAACCTGTCATCAGTGTGGCAAGCCTGTATTTTAAAAGGTGCATTTTACTCTCAGCAAGGCTATTGTGTTTCAAATAAAGGTGATTAGGTGGATTTATTGTGAATCTTGCCCAGAGATTTCATATACACTATGAAATTATGTTGGCAGGAGAGCTAGGTATGCAGAGAAAATGTCTGCTGTACAGAGCCAACACAGGAAATGATGTGTAATCAATTATCTTTAGACATTAGATTTGTAATTAAGAAAGTGTGTTGCCTTGTATTTACATTCTCATGACTATGCATGGCTGCTGCAAAGACGACGCAATAAAGAAGCAAGTGGATGAAGTGATTTAGATTTTTTCCTGTACAATGCTTGCTTGATATCAATTCCATTGCAAGATATCTGGCTGTTACATAGAAAACTAATGCTCTGAACAAAGGAGCAATGTTCGCTCAAAGACCTCTTGATGGGCCATTGAAGTGCTGTATATTCATTAAAAATAACAATCCGTCAGCACTTACTGACAGCACGCACAACAAGCCAAGCTCTTTTTATTGTTCTCCGAAGATGTTTTTCAGTTCCCGTGCCAAGAGCTGGGTAATTGGCTGTAGCAAAGCCTTGCATGTGTTGTTTTAAGATATTGGACTGACACGCACAGGGCACACTGGCAGAAATGAGGCAAGCACACTTTCCCTTCCTCCTTCTCCTCCTCCTCCTCCTCCTCCTGGCTTATCCCAGTAAGTCAGAGAAGGCAAGATGCCGGATGTGTTTTGTGTTCTTTGACAGCTTCCCTTCACCTCTCATAAGAGGAGATCCAAGCATGCTGCATCATATCTCATCTTTGTTTGATTCAGGCCTAGCTCTACAGCTCCACAATTGTGCCAAGGAGATAGTATCGGCAAATACTATCCATGTTAACAATTGTGAGCTGTCTTGCGACATACTGCTGGTGGTATTTGATGTACTAGATGTGATCAAATCTGCTTTTCCTTTGAGCTCAGTCACGGCAAAGTTGGTCTCGCATCAGCCTGCAAATGCCGCCTGTGTCTTATTGGGTCGGCTTGGCATGGATTCACATCTTAACTGATCAGGCACATTTTGTTTCATGTTGTTGCCAGCCTCTTGGCAGGGCCTAGGTATAGCAAAAAAATCTCTCTATATTGGCCTCAAATTTGTATGTGGCTAAGAGACTGCAAAGTTTTGCAATTCACTACATATCGGAATCTTCTGTGATTTATGTACACGAGGGGTTGTACAATGGAGTGTGGAAACTGGTCATGGAGGCTTGGTTAACAGTTGAAGGAGTTGTGAAGCAACAGCAAACACAGGACAATGAATACATACAGTAGTAGTAGTGATGTAGTTGTAATGTTGGTGACTGCACAGCAGATTTAGTCTATCTGTGAATCTTATGCATTGTTAGATTTAAAACACCATGGCATGCAGATGATGGACTATCTTATCAGCATTTGAGCAGAATGGGCTAATAATAGGCCTAGCACTTACTCAATTACAGTGCCAAAAAGCATGAATTGAAAGTGTTCAAAAATAACAGTCAGCCATTTGCCATCTCAGTAAAAGGAAAATGAAATGGTGTAGGATCAGCTGGCTGGCCCCTTAGGAGAGGGAGAGAAAGGGGGGGAGAGAGATGAGGAGGAGAGTGTTGCCGCTGTGTGTGTCAGTGCTGATTAGGTAAGAGATTGCCTCATGTAATGACACGGCATGGCGCTAGTGGTGCAGAAACACAAACAATGCATACCAGTGTTTTACTGTGCACACCCCCTGCAGCTGCTTGCTTGACGATGTTTATATAGACGTATACTTTCTCCCTAGAATATTTCAACATCTTTTAAATGATGCCCTTTTTTTTTTTGTGACACACATTTACGGCGCCCGGAAGCCAATAGCCCTTTTCTCTGTGCGCTCCTTTTTCTCCTGTAGCACAAATGGAAGATGGAGGTGATTAAAGAAAATAAGCACAATAGAGTCTGTTCAGTTTTCTATTAGTGCTTATTGTTACTATTGACATCAGTATTTTTAGCACAGATATTTGTTGTTAAATATGCTACATAACCTGCCAGACTCTCTACTGTGTTAGCTGAACATTAAGCATATGGAACTTGTCATATTGTGTATTGGATTCATTCTGTAGACAGCAATGTTAACATATTTCATCTTTTCGCTTGGCTTATAATAGACCTGTTACGGAAGTGTAAATATCTACCATATTTCCTACAGTGATAAAGGTAAATAGTCAGTTTGTTGTCATTATCAGAGAGCCACCTCGATCAGCAAGTCTAAATGATGCAGTTAATTTAATTGATTGTTTTATAGAGAGAATTGTCAATAACGGCTATCTATTGTCCAGTTAAGCACATATGTCTTTATTAAACTGGCTGTAGTGGCTTGTTATGTTGTTTTTTTCCTGTACAATATTGGGTATGCAGGACATTGATTTTCAACACTGTGGATGAGACAAATTACACATACATCTTTTTACCATGTGCTGGTTGTGCTCTGTGGCCTCTGTGACTAAAACGGGCACTGCACTGATGTTGTGACTGCACATGAGGCACAGTTTGTTTGCAGAGCCCAGACCTGTGACGGATGTTTTAATGGCGTAGGCACCCAGGCTAATGGTGATCTCAGGGTTCATGCAGCCATAAGGAAATGACCCCGGTGACATTGTGGTGCTTTACACTCTCCTGTTCACTAGGTGCCTCCAGTAAACTGTGTCCTTGCCCACCCTTGCAGGTAAGGCACACCTATTGAGCCTTCAGTTTAGATTCTGGGACTTGCGGCTGGATCGACTACAGGTTTAAGGATGGACATCTTGTCTCTCTACGTCCCCCAGTTCCAGCAGCAGCACAGAGAAAATTAGTTCTGAGGATTGGGTTTGGATTTGCCACTATAGCACTTCAACTCTGATACACTTTAGTTACCATCAGGGAGGGAGGGAGAGAGAGAGAGAGAGAGAGAGAGAGCAGTGCTATCTAACTGATCAATTTGTAATAAATCTGTTGCCTCAAGCTGTTGTTCGCTTCTACTCAGTAAAAGGTGTCTGCGTTTCTCAGGCAAGAAAATGCTTGTCAGGCAGGGCGTACAGAGCTATCAGTGAATGAGACGCACCTAAAACACAGTAAATCATTTTCTCTGTGCTCAGTTTACATAGGTCGAACACATCGCTCTCTTATCAGCACATTCCATTGGTAAAAAGAGGGGTTATAACAATCGATAAGGCTGACCACTGAAATAAGGAAGTAATGCTCCCCTCACATTAAATTTCCCCATTATTCAATATGAGCCATTAATCATGATGCAGGAGCTATTGATTAGGCTATCAGCCAAGGTTGGTCGATTTATTTGCCAAGAGTCATTCCACAATGTGAGGATCTGTTAAAGTAGTGCTGCTTCACGAAAACCAAGCGGCAGAATTGAAATGGCCCCATTATTGTGACAACAGTTTGATCTTTAAGGTAACAAAAGAGCGGGCCTCTATAAAGACCACAAGGGACATCTCCTGCTCCTCCTCCACCAGCAGCCATATGGACCGTACTAATTGTGTTTTACGCCAACCATTTTCACTGATCCATCAGGGACTTGTGGAAGTGTTGTAGCTATAATGTCACCAGCAGTGGGCTGGCTCATGAAAGAAACATTAGTGAGCAAGATGAGAAGACAGGAAAGCAATGCACTGCAAGTCAACACAATTATTGATTTTATTCAAGTGAAATCTCTTGCTCTGTATCTGATGTTGGACACCTTTAAAGTATGATTTCTATTATTTCTTTTCGCAATTGCTATTGTCAGAGAGGAGCATTCACTTCAGTCTTACACATGCACCGTGTCAAGTGGTAAAATCTCAAATTCTAGGCATAATGCCAATCTATAAAGATATAGGTAAAAGAGCATGTGCTCTTGTGATCCCATATATCTCCAAATTATTTATTCAGATTCTGAACCGTACCACATTTAGCCATCTGTAATTGCTCCACAGAGAAATCGTCTATCATCCGTTATGTGTTCTGACCACACAAATGCTGAGGTTACAAAGTTGAATGTAAATGTGACATTCACAGTATTTGCTTTGCCCTTCAGGCCAGGGATTGGTTGTAAAGCATTTGAAGTGCTAAGTAAAATCAGTGTGTGTTTTTAACGTGTTTATAATATGCAATCATGAAAAGGGCACATCTATGTAAATTAGATCCTGTGAGGGAGGGGAGGGGCGTTGGAGAGGATGTGCGTTTCATTGTGTCCTCGCTAACAGTTTTCTTGTAATTATTGAAAGTGATGTTTGCTGCAAAGCTGGAAATCTTCAAGCTCTCGTGTTAATAATGCATCAGAGGCAGCCGAGCCGTTATTCTGGGAAATAAAAGGCAATCAAGCCTCCAACACCCTGTCCTATGCCCCAAAATGAAGCAGCAGAAACCCTAATTATCTGAGAGGATGAGCAGCTCGAACTCCAGTGCTTGGCTAGTCAGTGCCAGCGCTAGCTGCTACACTCTAATGAAGATGCACTGCTAGCTTCTCTCTCTCTCTCTCTCTCTCTCTCTCTCTCTCTCTTTCTGTGTTTCTTCCTTCTTTCTAGCCCTCTATATCTGGCTCTGGCTTGCCTGAGGTATTTTCTCCCCCTTAGCTCTTCTCCTTTGCTACCTCCTCCTCCTCTTTCCTTGTGAGTGAAGTTATGGATGTGACTGTTGAACTGATGGAGTGAGAGGAGCTTTGTTGCCTGAAGGTGTCTGGGAGTCCTGCACAGGAAATCGGTGAGCTAGATGATGGCCTCTGTGATGCTTATTGCTGCTTATGTAAAGTGCTGTGAGATAGTGGGAGAGACAGCATTGATCTCCTCCCATTGATTTCATAGATCCTCTTTAAAGATGACAATAAAGTTGTCTTTCTGTGTCATCTTTAAGTACTCCTTTTCAAATCAGCCATGTGGCAAATTACTCCTGTCATCAGCCGCCCATATTCCAACAGCATTGTGTGATCATTTGTGGAGTTGAAAGTCAGGTTAAATCTTGCTTTGCACAGTTGATCTTTGTTTGTGCATGTATCTTTGCAGCAACACCGCAAGTCTTTGAACATTTATTTGTTGGTTATGTATTATTGCTTTGGTGTTAACCAAAGCTCTTAGAATCTATAGACCTGCAAAGCAGCTTTAATAGAAAATAAGATATGCTCTGAATACTGTGCTATAAGCCACATCTTTGTTGTTGCGGAGGAGTGAGTGGTGATTGATTGTTTGAAACCTGAGCTTGCCTCAGCTCCCAGCCAGCTGCTTCTCACTATTTACCTGTAAACTTGTCCTTTCTGCTTTTGCTTTGTCTGTGGATGGCCGCAGAGCTCTTTCTCTGTCCCCTCTCCCCCCTCTTTGTTGTACCAAGCAGCCCAAAGGCCTCCAGGGATGAACAGACAAATAGAAGACAGTGAGAGGTGAGGCTCGCTCCCCCCATTCTCCCATCTATCTTTCTCCCTTGCGAGCACTCTGTCAGACAAGTTTCCAGGCACTCAGAAGCAGCAAATCGACTCACTGTAGGAATCACTGTCACTTGGCCGAACTGGGGCATAGCAGCGCACTAGGAGGCCAATCCTCCTCCTCCTCTCCCCATTCACCACCTTCTCAAATGGATAAAAAGCTATTTTGGCATGGACTTGTTGAGGCCTGGTTCTCTGTATAGATTAGCTTATTCCAGTCTAACCCCCCCCAAAAGCTTTTTTTGGTCTCTTCAGTTATACATTAGTGGGGAGCTATTGATAACTACTTGATTAAGTGCTTGTGGAAGGGTTCTAGTGAGCAGCTTTCCATTTTGAGTTGCTCTGGTTCATCTTAAACAATACGATCAGCAGGCGAGATGGTGCGGCACTATTGCCTGAATCTCTAATCAAAGTTGGGGATGTTTTGTTTGTGCACAGATTTCATGATTGTGATCGAGTGCGAGGAGAATGCTGTCAGAGTTTTAGTCTCTTCCTTTATTCTTGGCACAAAGCAAATTATCTTATCGGCACAAAGCCATCGCTCACTGCAAATGTAGTAAGAAGAGTAAGGCTGAGCGCCCCGGGTAGCTCAGTTGGTAGAGCGGGCACCCATATGTAGAGGTTTATTCCACGACGCAGCGGGCCCGCGTTTGACTCCGACCTACGGCCCTTTGCTGCGTGTCATTGCCCCCATCTCTCAACTTTCATGTCTTTGGCAGTCCTGTGACATAAAGGCCCAAAAATGCCCAAAAAATTATAATAAAAAAAAGAGTAAGTTGGTTTGTGGCTTTGTATCACGCTTGTGCACATGCACTCCGATGCATGCACAGGTGCATAGACGCACGCATGCATCTGGTGTAATGAAAGGCAAAGCATTCTTCTGACAGCAGGGGTTTACATTTCACTCCTTGGTGTGATAGCTTTGTCACAGGGAAGAGATACACCACCACCTCGTGCAGCCCTCGGAGACCTTTCTTTGGAGAACCAGCAGCCCTCCTTTTTTTGTCCTTGTTTCCTCCTGTATTTTGTAGCCTTTACTTAAATCAACGACAGGCTTGTGAAAATCTCTACATAAAACAATGCACAGTGCTGATTTATTTCTTTTTTCTCTTCCCCCTCTGCCCGACTCTTCCCCAGAGTTTATTTGTCTTGCCTCTTCAGCTGCTGCTGTGAAGAGGATGACAACAGGCAGAGAAAACTAAAAGGACACGTCGTCTTTACCCCCCCCCCTTTTTTTCCTTCTCTTTTTGCTTCTCTGTAAGGAGCCGCTTACATTGCACATGGCTCGTCCACCTTGTATTTGCTGTTGCAGAGAGATAAAGACGATGGAAGTGAGGAACGTGTGTGTTGTTCTCTGGGAATTTGGCTTAGGAATGCGGCTGTTCATGGGGGGGGGGAGGGTTGGAGGTCATATGAGTGTTTTTTTTGTAGTAAGGGAGCTTAGAATTGACAGGCGTGTTTTAATTGTTTGTGACATGTGAAATGAGAAACAATAATGTGTGACCAGTGCACCCAGGAGATTACAACGATCGGTCAGCTGCTGAAAAGAGTGTCAGAGAGATGCATTACCACATCTTTGTCTCCCTCTCTGTCCCTCTGAGCCATAAACCACTCACAAGCATTTAGCCAGCAGTGATTTCTTCTCTGTTCACCTCCTCGCCCTTGTCCTGATCCTGTGGAACTGCTAGTAGAAAACCTCCCAGGCTTCTTGAATGAATCCTCTCTAGTGTGTGTGACTGTGTCTCTCTGTGCTTGCAGCTTTGATTCTTGGCGAATCTCTGCAGCACCACCTGATTTGACTTGGTAATAGGGCATTGATGAGTCTTGGGGGAAATCGGAAAAGGAACACAAAACCATACAGCAAAAAATCCACTACTGGAGGTTGCAGTAAAGGCAGTGTCAGGCTTCTCAATAGCGATTGACAAAAGAGGAAAAAAAGATGGGGTAAATTAAAAATGGAGGACTGTACAGATATAGCTGTCATCTGTTGATGCCTACAGCCACCTGCTCTTCCTGCAGTGGGTGACAAAAGCTTAGAGGTGGAGATGGGCACCCAGGCTTCTTCTCAATTTGGATTTTTACTCCCCTGTACTGAAAAAGCTGGTCTTCTCTACAGGACAGCAGATTCTTTTCATCTTTAGCAGAGCTCATTGCTCCCAGAATATTGTTTGCAGTGTGGAGGACATAAAAGGTAGCCAAGCCAGGAGTAGTAGGGGAGATAAAAGCAGGATTGCTTAAGCACTCAGTGTTATTTGTAGCTCATTCCTACTGCTGTTGTTAGTAGCCACTAGCATAATTCATCTTGCCTAGTTTTTTATCTCAGTGCGCAGCCATGCACACACACGCACAAAGTAACTACTCCCAAACACAAATTCACCTAGCTAGCGAAGGGTAGGCCCTTCAAATATAAAACAAGCAAATCAAAGACGAAATGCTCATAATTCTGCTGCCTCACCATGGCCATCTAACAGCTGAGCCGAGCTGCGAACAAAAGGCATGGCCTGCCTGTGCCCGGTTCCCTCACAGGGGCATCTTGTATGTTTTATCACTCCGGCTAGTGCTGCAATTAATATTAATGTGCTATAAATCACGCTCCACTAGCGCAGCTTCCCTCTTTCTCTGTGTGTGTGTTGTGAATAAGAGCAAAAAAGCCAGCGGGGGATAAGAATCTAGGCAGGATATGGCAGTCCTCATGTCAGCTGTCTTAGAGCTGGAGGGATATGTGGATAAAGACAAGGGATGAAACTGAATCCCAGCCAGACAAGCAGGTAGCACGGCATGTAGGTAGAGGCTTCTAGCACTCGCAGCGGCTGGGCACGGGGTTGTGCGCTGCCTGTTTATTTAGTCATGTTGTAATAATGCTTGACCTTTTCTTTCAAGTCCACGGCCTGACCTTTAGCACCTTACTCCTCGGTGTGTGTGTCTGTGTGTCTGTGTGTGTGTGTGTGTGTGTGTGTGTGTGTCTGTGTGTGTGTCTGTGTGTGTGCGCGTGTGTCACACACAAAACATACACATGCAGAGAGGGAAACAAGCACCTCCTTTGCAGGGAGCTTCATGGTCTGCCAACTCCTGGAGTGGATTGTTCCAAATTAGTATGCATTAGGTGGTTAGTGCAAAGCATTTAATTATGCGAGATGGCACTAAACTGTCTATGTTATGATTAGCCCAACACGTTACAACCTTAATCTCTTCATTTTTTCCTCTCTCTTTCCATGGATGAGGAGGAGATACAGGGTGTGGGGGGTTGATAAGCTGGTGAAGAAGGATGACTGGGGGGGGGGGAATTTAGACATTCTCCCATATTCCCATTAGATTTTACAAGTATCCCCAGTATCATTGCAGCCAATGTTTTCTTCCTAGAAGGATTTTGATACCCCCCACTCCCCACCCCCCTGTGCATGCCCCCAGATACTTTGTCAGATGATATTGAATCAAGTCACTTCCTTTTATGTGTGTATGTGCAACCCGCTCTCTGTTTTCACTGAGCTGCTTTCATGGAAGGCAAGGCTTTTTAATCTTGGGCAGCAGGCAGAGGTGGCAGAAGCAGCCGGGCTAGAGTCAGAACGTACCAGGCAGCCATCCAGCCAGGCAGTCAGTCACTGCAGTGGAGCCCCAGCAGCTCCACAGAGGAGCCCATTATACAGGAGAGATATCAAACCATGAATCATTTACGCCAGTCCTCCCCTCCCTTCTCCTGCCCATGCATGCAGACTTGACGCCCGGCCAGCCGGCCGGCTGCCTGCTTGCCACTGTCTGCATCTTTGATGAATGATTATAGCATTTCATAAACATAGGCTACAGTAATTAAAGTATCATTGATTTTTTCTATGTTAGCTCCAAGGTGGACAATAATGTGTTTTTGCCCTCCTCCTTTTTTGTCACTGGATAGAAAAAGTCCCTCTAGGAACAGCAGACGGTAAATTATTAAAATTATTACCCCCCCTCTCATGTTTAGGCATTTAAAGAATAGCCTTCGTTCATGGAGGAGGGTGATAATACAACAGGGTGGGGCTTTGGGGTAGTTCTCATTGTGCAGTGTGCTGTAAGGATTGTGTTGTAGTGTTGGTGTTTTGTGTCTTGCGTAAAAAAGTGTAGGGACACGGGGGTTAATGTGCTGGAAAAGAGTGATTTAGGTCAGTGGTTGTGTCTGCATCTGTCACTCTGACAAGCTGCCGCTTTAGGAGGCTGCGTGGTGTTGAATAAAGGACAGAGTGAGAGACAATTGAGGAGAGTGCTGCCTCTTTCAAATGGAAAAAAGGAAAACCTGACTTGACTGTGATTTGTGCTCTCAGCGACAGGCACTGTGTTACAAGCAGCCGTTTGATATAAACCTAATCACTTTCACCTCTTTATTGAGGATCAAGACAGTTAAAGCCTCTCCAAATAAGTGCATGTCTCTTTGCCTTCCTCCATCTGTTTTTCCTTCTCTCACCTGCTCTGCTCTCCCTGCTGTCATTTCTGCTGGTCATTCTTCCTCTCTCTCTGTCTCCACATTTTTCTCATCTCTCCCCCTATTTCAATCAGGAGTGCACTACAGTGCTGTGTAAATATCACAATCACTGATGGAAAAATGTGCTGAAATCTCCATAAGGGGATTAGAGGAGCCATTTTGTGTATCACTTATTAATGTGTCAATCTCTCTTTTGCGCTATCTCCCTCTGAGCTGTATGGATTGTTTCCTCTCATACAAGCACACATATACATCTATTTGCAGCAAGTTTTACCTCCATTATGCTATGAAGAGTTTAGCAGTAAAATGTCACTGTTGTAATAAGTGTCTACACTTCGATGAATTTCTTACCTCTGAGGATTTTTAAGTGTTACTATTTGATTGCATATTTGTTAAATCTAAATCATAATAATTTTCCATGTTGTCCTCGTCTTCATCAGAACTTTGTACACAGGTTGCCTGGTTTTCACAGTCAGTTTACACATGTCTTCTGTGCACCTGCATAATAGCAGTGTGTTTAAAAAAAGTGAATAATGCTCAAAATCCTTAGAATAGCTTTTAATTATATTCTATAAATGTATTGGGAACACTGCACATTCAATTCCAAATCAAAACATGACCAGAATTGATCAAGTTTGTGTTATACCTTTACAGAAAGTGAAGAAAAAGTAATATTAGGCAATTAAAAAAAAATAGCAGTATTTGCGTTTTTCATTACAAACTGAAACATTTACTGTATGAACTGAAACATGTGTTACTTTGAATCACTGCACTAATATTTAGTTGCATAACCATTCTTTCTGAGAACTGCTTCATATCTGTGTTGCATGGAGTCAACCGACTTCTGGCACCTGTGAGCAGGTATTCCAGCCCAGGATGATTGAACTACATTCTACAGTTCCTCTGCATTACTGGGGTTTTTCCTCAGAAACAGCATTTTTGATGTCACAATTCAGTGCATGGGGGTCGTCGGACAAACTGTCTGCTGCCCCTAGACCCAATGTGGTCTTTGGCAAATTTGAACCTATTCAGTACATGTCTTTTTTTTTAGCAAAGGGACTTTGCAGGGCTTCCAGCTGATAGCTTTGCTTTACATAGCCTTCTTCTTCTTTTTAAAGATTATTTTTTGGGCATTTTAGGCCTTTAATGACAGGACAGCTGAAGAAGTGAAAGGGGATAGAGGGGGAATTACATCATGCAGCAAAGGGCCGTAGGTCAGAGTCTAACCCAGGCCCGCTGCGTCGAGGAGTAAACCTCTATATATGGGGGCCTGCTCTACCAACTGAGCTATCAGGGCGCCCCACATAGCCTTCTTCTGATCACAGGTAACTTTAAGTCTTCTTTGATTTTTGAGTATTTTTCCTGGAGCTGATCATTGGTTGAACCTTTGCCATTTTGGCTATTCTTTGATCCATTTGAATGGTAGTTAACCGTTTTCTCCCACGTTGTTCAAGCTTTGGATGACATTTAAAGGCATTTGAAATAATTTTGGCTGAGTAGCCTATAATTTTCTGCACTTCTTTATATGTTTTCCCCTCTACAATCAACTTTTTAATCAAAGTCCACTGTTCCTCAGAGCAATGTCTGGAAGGGCCCATTTTGCTGAGTATTTTATTGGGAAATGCACTATAACCAGCATGCACAATGTTTGCTTCTTGCCTTCCTTAAATATGGGCCATCATTGACACTTGTTTCTTCACAAAATATATCACCTCATTAATTGAACACAACACTGCTATTATTTTGAAAAAGCCCCTTTCAATTAGAGATTTAATTACACAGAATGAGCAGCATGCATGTCATGACTGTTGGGTCGGTTGGTTTTCTATGACTCTATAACTCTTACTAGTGAATTATCTGCCATAGAAATATCGCTTCTACCAAAAAATATAATTTATGAGGTTAGTTGGACTTCTATTATTTTGAACACAACTGTACATTGTGGCAGTGAAAGGTTTTTGTGCAGTTGCAGGCGAGTAGATTCTGGACAGCTTCAGGTGCTGGCTGGCCTTCCATCCAGTGCAGCACCAACTGTTCACCTTCCTCCTCTGTCTCCATCTTCCATCCTCTACCAACAGGGCTTGGTTGTGGTTCCTTTACTAAACATCTCCAAATACCATCCTGATAGTTCGCTCGCAGTGTGTGTTGCCTCAAGCTATCCTGGAACGGTAAGAGTTGATGACTCTCAATTTTACCTTTCTTTGCGCAGAAAAGGTGGTACCTGAGCTTGTTGATGGTGGCTGATGCTTTTGGGGCATAGAGGACACATGTAAATGCCTCCAGTTTATTGCTCATTCCTGGTGAAAGGTCCCATTCCTGGCCCAACTTCAAGAATGTGTCTTGTGTTTCTTTGTTGTTCATCAGGAGTGTAAGTGCCCTTGTCTTCCCTTTGCCTGCAAAAGCGCTTACAGTGTCACATCCCGTGTAGGCGTGCAACACAATGAGAGCCCTACAAGTGTCCATGCCAACAGTGGCTGCAACCTTCCTAATAGCTACCAGCCTTGTACAGGTTCTTGTGTCACACTTCAGGAACAGTGGGGCCTCAATCTTGTCACAGAATGCTAAAGACATGATAAAGACATCTGTGTCTGCTGAAGTAGTCGACTTCAAAAGTAGTTGTCGTATTATTTTGATGTTTCATTGTGTATGATACACACTTCAGATTATTTGTACTGGCTGTGCATTCTGAATCCAGATCCGAATCTCTTCTACTCTGTTCTATTGTGCAAGAGTATTCCTCCATCACAGTAACTAAAAAGAAAATCACAAGGGTGGTGATGTAAACATTACAGGTTAATAGAAAAAAGGGTTTGTTACTTGACATCACTTACCCAACCCATCATAACATAAGCTCAACCTGATGGCACTTACATCCTCTTGGAAATGTTGGAAGATGTCCAACTGATGTAGCTAGCTAGTCTGCACTGTAGCAGTTACTGTTACACTGTTTTAACCTGCAAGCTAGCTAGCCTGCTAGATAGCTAGCATGCAAAAAACACCAAGCTTACGTTAGCTACTGTTACAGGTACAGCTATAGTAATTATCTCCCACTGTCTTTTCACCATCAGTTCACAAGTACAAGACAAAAATTATTCTGTACTTGCATTTAATACCCCTGAAAGTCATTGGAAGTTGAGTGAAGATGTCATAGTTGGTAGTGTTGTTATAACCAGTCAACTGAACCTACAATCTTTTCACAAAACTGACAAAACCTTGTCAAACTGACAAAATACATTAACGTTCCGTGCATGAGCTACTTTTGGATATTCTAACTGAAAGTGGGTGAATATCAAAATACATGATAGAAACATGTTGTTAAACCCCTCACAAGTGTTATGTTGACAACATTATTGAAACGATTACTGTACATGTACAGTTTTTTTTGGGGAAAAAAAGTGATTTCACTACCACCCCTGCACTGCTATTGTGATTTTCCTAGTACTAGGGGGTTATACCTTGCCAAAAATCACTATGAGAGTTTGTCCCCCCAGATGATACCGATTACCCAAATTTGGGGTCCTGGCTCATGGACTAACCTCATTATTTTC
Source organism: Etheostoma perlongum (assembly GCA_026937815.1). Taxonomy (NCBI): domain Eukaryota; kingdom Metazoa; phylum Chordata; class Actinopteri; order Perciformes; family Percidae; genus Etheostoma; species Etheostoma perlongum. Next base: position 18,121,066 of record CM049377.1, read on the forward strand.
ATTCACTGCTGTTGTTTTTCCTTTGTTCACAAAAACTGCTTAATAACATCATAAAACAATGTTGCTAAACACAACATAAAATGTCACAATCAGATTGATCCAGCCATTAAAACTATGATAGTCTGTTTGAGCTAGCCTGTGCTGATTGCTAGCCTTCTCCCCCTGCCCTATGGCTCGTCCCTTTTGTTAGTGAGCCACATGGCTCTCTACAAGGCTTAGTCTAATCAGTGCTAAATATTCAGCGGTAGCCCATTGCCTAATCAGCCAGAGCCTACTCATTGTCAACCAATTGCATTCTTCTTGACCTCCCAGATGGAGGTAAACTGCAGAGTCTCTCCATAGCGCTGCCTCAATTACTGTAGCAGTAAGTCCACAGGCTCAGATGAAAATGGCTGATTGATGTGGACACACATGGCTTATAATTGAATTTATAAGGAAGGACGTTAGGGGCGTCGTGGTGGAGCGGGATCCTAAACAATGACCAGGTATTTAGTGATTTACCCTTCCTGCCTTCTCATCTAATGCAGTTGTGCATCGCAACACTATCCTCAGCTGTGTGAGACACACCACACACACACACAGACACACAAAATGAACCAGTGGGAGAATTTGGGGAGCTGACATGTCTGTCCTACAGTAGTTGTAATGCTGTAACTAAAACTTAATTACATTATTAATTATATTATTAATCTTTTGTCTCTGGCCTTACCTTAACAATGTACCATAGCTCAAAGTCATTTCTGGCATTTTTTTATTTTGTCTAACCAACATTAAAAACTAAAGTATTTATTTACAATACAATTAAAGTGAAGATGATGTTTAAGAAGATGTAATGTGAGGACTTTTTTTTTTATTAGTGAATTGTGTGATTACTTTGTAATAAAGTAGTCATTTCTGTAGATGACTAATGGATTTATCAACAGAAGGAGGAGCTGGTCTGTTGCGTTGCTGGGGGTTGGAGGTTTAGCGCTCCCCCTTGTTATCCGACTGCTCTTCATTTATTTCTGTTTATCCTAATGGAGAGCGTTCAGAGAGGGATGTAATTAATTGACCCTGGCAGCTCAGAGGGGCTGTGGCGAGTCCAAGAGCAGGTGCTGACTGTGCTGCCCACCGTTTCTTTCACTAGTCATCTCAGTGTGCATATATCTGCCGACTGCCCAACTCTCCCTGCTGACCGATTGGCTCTTAGTAAGTGCAATGATGCTGGATGCCTGAGCCTGCGTGAGCTGCATAATACCAACTACTGCCTGAAGGAGTGCTCTCCTCATTTCTATCTCGCCTCTACCCTCAGCTGCTGCTTAGCCAAGCTTGGCCAGTGCAGAGCAGAGATGAGTGCCTCTTTTTCTCTACTCACACTGCTCTGCCTGGCAGTTTATTAAAGGGAATACTAGCTTTTTCCTTGCACTGGGCGTTTGATTTTGACAGCAGCAGATGCTGTCATGGCGGATAAAAGGAAGTGGGCCCCAGAATTACGGTGCACACAGCATCTGTGTTTACCGCGTCATTCCCCCTACCTCTGACAAGAGAGGAGGAGAAAATGGAGGACAGGCTGCTGCATTCATGTGTCTTTACATTGACATGTCTCATCAGGGAAAGAGATGGACAGACAGTCTACAGTGAAGCCATCAATCAGCCCTTTTTAACACGCCTGTCCAGTGCACTGTAATATTCTGCACATAAAGATGACAAAAGATGCCTTATTCCTATTGTTGACATGTTTTATAAACCCTTTTCTCAGTTGACTTTGTTAGATGGAGTAAAATAGTAAGGTGATTGGTGTGTGCTGGCTAAAATTGTCAAGAAAGCAGTTTTAATAATTTTTTAACTAAGACAGTGTGAATTGTGGGTGTTGCTTTGATTTTGGTTTTTCAAATTAGCAAGAAATAAACATGGTATATATATATATATATATATATATATATATATATATATATATATATATATATTATTATTATTATTATTATTATTATTATTATTATTATTATTATTATTATTTTTTTTTTTTAAGTTTCTAAAAAGTGTTTTCTCTCAAAGCCTTACCTTGACAATGCCTTAACAGAGAGATCCATTTTTCTGGCATTATCCCTCACTGAGGCTGTGGCTGATGCTAATTTTTCATCGGCATCATTTCATTGAGCTTTAATTAACACAACAAGGATGCGGTGTCATCCACTCAGACAGCTAATACAAAGTCATTAGCCTAACTCCCAGCAACTCTAAAACAAAATGTTATTACACTGTTTACGGTTTTGTTATATATTAAAATTGATTATGTTGATGTATTCATCCACATAAATTAGCATTTTCAGATCCTGTAGGCCATTTCCCAATGCTTGGTATCAGAGGTGTAAAATGAGCCTTTATTGAATATGATACTCTACGATCCTGCTGTTAGTTTTCTTAATCTACTTCAGCAGCGTTTCAAGCAACCAGCTGCCTGTCTTCTTCATGCCTCTTGATGCCCTAGCCTGTGGTGACAGCAAGAATAATGTATTCATGGCGCCGGCACGGTGAGAGGCATTTCTTTACCTTTTACTTAATTGAGGGGAAACTCCCCTGACACCTGCTTAGCACAGCACTAGGCTAGCAAAGCGGCTAAACTCAACCCTAGGAGCTGAGGCCACTGAACCCTGACTGAGAAATAACACAACCCAGGACCACCCAGGGACTGCCGAGGGGAGAAATGATTTAATAATGTTGATGAGATATTACACCAACCCTTTTTCCTCCGTCTCCCTCTCTCTTTTCCCCGCTCATTATTTCTTACCTGGGGATAGAGAAGGCTCTGACTCTGTGCCTGAAGGTGTATTTAGATGGGGCTGCTAAATATTTCACACCCTAAAGACAGACAAGTAAAACAAGTTAAAGAAGAAGCAAGAAGGGGAGCAAGAAGGGCAAACTTTTTTTTTTTTTTTAAATCAGTTCAGAGGGTTTTGACATTGATTGTGAAGGAGCGAGGTAGGGAGTGTAGTCAAGGGCAGTCAGGGCAAGCTTGTAATTTTTGTCTGTGTGTGTGTGTGTGTGTGTGTGTGTGTGCACACGCTAAGCCAAATCTATTGCTCCAGACAGACTGCATTGCTTTCAGCATGTTGATATGCTGTTATCATTTTGCACTATTGTGGTTATGTAGTACAACAGACATATTGTAATATTTTCCTTGGGCTTCAATACCTAAGTCCCCCTACTTCTGCAGCAATACAAGCAAGGTCCTATCTGAGACTCAGCATGACAGCTTCACTGAGCTCCTGCCTCGTTTTTTAATTGTCCCATGCCCCAGGGGCTGCTGGGAGCTAGGTGGGCGGGGCTGAACATTTTCTCCACGGGGCTGAGGAGAGGTGGTTGACAGAACACTTGCAGTGTCAGGTGCAGGTACGGAGAAAAGAGATGGAGAGCTTACTGACAAGCTAACCGTGGGGAGCCAAGTAGTGGGAAGCCACTCAGTCAGATGGGGGAGGAGAAAGAGCTTTATATAAGAGGAAAGCACACAGGAGGCATCCATCACCTCGCTCCAGCACCACTGCACTCACTGATACATATTATTCATCTGTTATCAGCTGGTCTATTAACAGACACCACTGCTAGAAATGTTTGCAAAGAACACAATGTGGCCTTGGTGGTACAGCAGCAATAGATTTTTGCACTGAATGATAGTAGCCTATGTCTTTTTGTTCAGACAAGGTTTTGTTGTTGCATGACTTGGAGGGTGTGTTGTCCACCCTTTGTCTAGTAATTCATGGCTCAAGCCTTACCCTAATGTCTGCTGGACAAAACATCATCCTGATGACAATTTAAATCAGTCCTGCTTGATAATCAATTAATCATTAAGTAATTTTAAGCAAAAATGCTAAACATTTGTTGATTTCAGCTTCTTAAATACCATATAAACTATAAACCGATATATTTGGAGGTTTTATTTTCTGTTGGTTAAACAAAAAAGCAACTTAAATATGTCATCTTGGGCTCTAGGAGATAGTGATTTTCCACTTTTTTTAAAACAAATAATGAATTAATTGAGAACATTTGCATATTCGTTGATAATGAAAATAAATGTGTAGTATAGTTTCAGTCCTGGATGGAATTGGGTTATCAACTTCATGTACATGGCCTCCAACAATCTCACAATCAACCTTTTTTTTTTTACATACCTATGTTTTTATTAGCTGTTTATGTGGGTTAATAATTGTCATTTACATCCTACCCGGCATAGCCCAATTAATATCATGAGATGTCTCTTCCATATTATGTTGCAACATCAGTTTCCTTCCAGTATTTATCCTCATACCATATATCTCTGTTATGTTGCTACTGTGTTATAGCCTTTGTACAGACTCTGGAATAATACTGTGCTTTGTACTATTCATCTTGCAGCTACATGAAAGCTGAGTCAGATGGTAGAGGCTGTTTTATTTGGCAGTTGGATTTCTGCAATAATACCGTGACTGCTCCGATTGTGATTCATCACTCTATTAAGGTGTACATATATCTTAAATGCTGTTGAATAAAGCCATTGGATTGTCTCGATGTGGTTAAGCTTTTTCTGAATAGGAATGTATTCAGGTTAGGGTTATTGGAAAAGTATGTTTACATGTTGATTTATAATTCAGCATCTCAATTGGGTAAATTATTGAAAGATTGCGGTCCTTGTGTCATTGAGCAGTTAAGTATTATTCAGTGAAGCGTCTGAACAATAACGGAGCTGTTGCTGGAATAAAATGTTATGCCGCGGCGTGATTTTGGGTCCTGCTCTTCCTGTGTTGCTGGCACAGGGACATCATCCAGCCAGTCACGCTGGGGTCAGAGGCTCTGAAAATAGCCTTAAGGGGATTCGGGCTGCACTGATAGCACACCTGCTGTTATGCTGCGATGTTATCTGATTGCAAGCCAGTCAAGGCTCCCTCCCAGCTGCTTTGGATTGCTCTGCAATACCTCACACAAAGATGAAGTGGGGCCATTACACCTCTGGTTCTGCAACACTCCCTGCATACTCACAAACATGTATACACACACACACATGCTTACTTACACCTGCACAAACATGTATGCAAGTATATGCAGCCTTGCACAGCATTTTTAGCACATAAATCATCACACACATATACCTATATATGCAAATACACATACCAAACACGATTACGCTGTCGCCATAAAAAGCTTCGTGGAGGAAGCACAGGCAGGCTGGCTTTCTGCAAAGGGTCAGAGTTGACTGCAAATTACAGCTGGTGGCTGACCAAGGCTGTTGATGGATCTCAATGCACTCTGCGTTTACCCACACCTGCACCACGGTTGGGAGAGACAGCAGCTCAGCCGAGAGCACACAGCCATTTTGTAACACCTCAAGGAATTCTCTCTCCTCTCCCTGTATGAGGAATAGATGAGGTGGTGCCATTAAGTGAATTTGATGTTATTTCCCCAGGCTCTTAGCTGAGGATGTCAAACCTTAGCCAGTGAAGCAGCCAAGGATGACTGCGGACTCAAAGCCTTTTATTGGTTCTGCATAGAATCAATGGCATACCCCCGCAGACCCCTCTGCGTCTACGCCGGACCCTACGTGCAACTCTCGAAAAATGTAACGCGTCACAGCGACGCACGTTGCTCGGCCCGCGTTGTATTTCCACCTACTCATTTTCTGGTTTCTTCTCCATAAACAACATGAAATCAAGGAGAGGGTTAACTGTTCCTGATACAGATTTCCCACCTTGGTCAGAAACACAGGGGAGATGCTTTGTTTCTCTCACTTTGACTTTAGAGTTATAGTTAGTGTAGTTAGTAGAGGTACTCGCTCCAACGCTAATTGCCGTCACTCTCTCACTTTCTCCCTCGCTCTATCACACACTCCTACACACACACAAACACACACACACCTGCCGTCTCAATGCACACACCAGCGCACAAGTAAACATCAAGCCACTTACGTACTGTAGGCTACGGCTAAAGCTCTGCGTTGAGCTTCTGCACCACCATAAAACGGCCTTCAGGCAGAGGCAAACACACACCACACTCTCTGCCACGCAAATGATCAGCTTTCATGCTTCTGTGTAATTTATCAAATTGCTTGGGCATGTGATGAATGGGGCCCAGATCTCAATAGGAATAAAAACATTTAGTTTGCATTAGGTAGCTGTTATGCCCATGTAACAGCTTAGAATTTAATTACAGTAAATGGTAAACATCCTATTCACATTTTCTGAAACAATAATTCAGTAGGCCTAATTGCTTTGTAGTTTCACAGACTTAAACTTGAACGATTACACAAGTGGAATCGGCTTGTTTAACAAAAAACTGTTCAATCCCATTACTTATACTGCAGACTACTATATTCTCTTAGTGTGTAGAATGAGCAAGCAGGCTTAAAACTCTCATATTTTCTCACAAATGCCCACACTCACACATCCTTATTGTACAAGAGGCTGGTTCTCTGCTGGTGATTTGTCACAGTTCCCCATTGTATTCCCCCCCCCCCCTTCTCTCCATCTCCTCTCTTGCTCCCTAAATCATTTCTTTACATGTGTGTGGGTGCCCCCCTCTCGCTGTGATTCTGATACTTCATAACGGCAGAAGGAAATTGAGCTGACCTTGAGGCTGCCGAGCTCCTTTTATAATGCTGATGTATGGGGCTGTAGGCGCAGGCAGCCGGTAAGTGAGAGGCATGTTTTCATTTGCCAGGGAGCAGGACCCAGTGTCAGGACACATAACAGAGTTCATTTCTCGCCCACTCGAGCTAGCTAGTATGCCAGGAAGCTTAGTATAAAGCATTCAAGTCCACTAGGTGTGATTTACCTGCATTAGCCTTTGTATACTGGAATAAGTTGCATCATACTGCCTAAAGCCACAAATAGAATTAAAGCTGTGGATAGATTGGCCTCACTCAAATGTGATTTAGATGATGTTGCTGCATTGCAAAAGTGTTGCTGTTGCCAATGCTGTTATCTCAAGGTTGGACTAGAGAAGAATTAATCCAGGATTGTTTCTGGCCAGTTTTGTCGTGCGGGTGCAATCATTTTAAAATAATATTTAATAGTCTCTTTGACAACTTTATATCACCCCGCCTATCATTGATGTCGTTATTTGTTCAGCGTGGATGGCCTACTTTCTTCTCTTCAGCATCTCTCTGCTCATCATTGCAATCAGCTACCTCCTAACACAATCAGGCTGCTCCCAAATTACAGTAATGATTGAGAACAGGTCCGTAGCAGGAAAAGATGAGAGCTCTTATGATTCAAGCATTAATGCTGTTTAGGAGGTGGACACGATAAATTAATATCTGTAAAATATAATGCAATCCACTGCAAAAACCCTGCAATAAACTGCACCATTGTGATGCTTGGAAGATGCATTTAATAAGAGAGGTGTTTTATTCAACTCTGTGGCAATTTTGAAGCTGTATCCTCTTGTTTTGTTATGATTTGTATTATATTTTCAGCTGTTTTTGTTTTGTTTTAACAATGGAGTTTAATTCATATCTGCACTACAGCCAAAATTAAACTGTGGCTGCAAGATTTTCATTTCTGATTAATCTACTGATTCATTTGTTGATTAAGTCTATAAAATGTCTGTAAATTGGGAAAAATGTTTGTATTGTTCAACCAACAGTCTAAAACCAAAAGGTTTGTTATCATAGCAGAAAATCCTCACAATTGAGAAGTTAAAACCAGTGAACCAGTTTTCTATTTATGCTAAAAATCCATTATGAATTGACTAGCCTAATTGTTGCTGGTCTAAATTAATTTACATTACATTACGCCTCTCAAATTGAATAATAACCAGGCCTTCTCTTTAGCCATTCTACACATAAAAAAATCAACATTATTTTCACTATAAAAAAGAGGAAACGTTGTGTGTTATTAAAGTGTCCCCATTGTTACAAACATAAACTAACTTTGTCCACAACCTTAGTTGTATACTAAAGAACCCTTTAAATGGCATAATGTAAATAAGCATTAACTCTAAGTTTAGCAATTTTGACTCAGTGCTACTGAAGAGTCTAATTTACTATGGTGATACCTGTACATCTTCTGGATGTATGGTCTACAAATTCTTAAACATGCACGTTAAAAATCTGCCTTTGCACAGTTTTCAAGTTACAGCACATTTTGGTTTGTTGCTGGTTACATGGTTTTCAAAATTAAACCACTTTTATATTGTGGTGGCAGGACTTTTCACAATGACAAAGGGACAATAGAAATAATATAAGTATTCATTTTTTTCACATTTTCAGCAATAGTCATTCTAGCCCTAATTTGTAGCTTTGTGTGTAATGACAGTGGCTGTGGTTGACATTAAGACGAGCGCAGGAAGCTCATCAGCCCTGCCAATTTGGCTCACTTCTCATATGGCACAGATCGACTTGCATAACCCCACGTCTGGATGCTGTACTCTGAAAACTTGCATGGACTCCATTATTCACAGCCTATCCAACAACACATCAACTGTGCGCAAAATATCTTTTAGCAGCTTAACAGCAGCAGTCTAATCAATCAATCCAAGTTTTTGTCGTCCATTGATCTTGGCACACCTTGGGTCCAGACTATTACACTGCATATATGATAATGATGATATGTGATAATGTTATCATTATCAGCTGATGGCCGATCAATTAGGGCAGGGGAAATAATAGTAAAAAATCACTACAAACCATGCATAGAAACATTTGCAATGCTGAGGCGAATGGTCCAAATCGGCTTTGCAAATGCCTTCCTCCCACCCCCCCAACCCCCTCACTACAGTAACGGTTGTGTGGCAGAGAGGCGGACGACCCTGCTGGTGCTGCTGACTGGCATTCTGTGTTGATGAATGTGGCAGGCTGACGGCTCAATGTGCTTACCTAACAGGAGCTGCTCAACTGTCACACTGAGTTTCTCAGTCTCTATCTCACTCGCCTCACTCGTGTCTTTTTTCGGAGGTAGTAAGGAGAGCGTTGCAGTTGGTTAGACACTGCAGCCTCCGATTCTCAAAGGTTGATGGAGCTGCCTCCCAGTACACACTAATCACCAAGTAATCGGTTGATAGATTCCTAAGGTCATTTTGGATGGCCAGTGCTGCCCTTTTGAATGAGGGAATCAGGTTGGTCTCAATTTCTTGTAGCTGTATGTTGTCTGCTATTTAGAAACCTCTTTTGGAATCATTGCTCATATCCTAACACACTCGACACCCGCCTCTTACAGTATGGAAATAGTGAAGATGCAGCACACAGGCTATCCTTGGTTTCTTCATGTTGTTCTGTGGAGGTGTTTGAAGTGGTTAGCATGAGCCTCGTGTTAAAATAGTGTTTTTTCTGAAGAGCATGTGGTGGACAGCCAGAGACACTGACAGACTGAGAGGCGGACTGAAGTCATGAAAGCGAAGCGCTTGTCTTTGATGTCAGCCAGCTTCCGAAGGGCCACGGTGGTCGGAGGGGATTGAGGTTTCATCTCGGGATTTGGGGATTGTCGTGTCAGAAAGGTCTCTCTCTCTCTCTCTCTCTCTCTCTCTCTCTCTCTCTCTCTCTCTGACTGAAACCAGGCAGCTGTAGCAGGAAATGCCAGTTTGTTTTGGTAGCCCTCAACTCCAGGAGCATGGAAGGGATATTACGCTCACACGTATGTACGTGGGTGTGTGCGCTTGATGACCACATTCATTGTCTGTCCCCGTGGAAATTCTAGAGTTACTGTAGGGATTGCAAAATCAATGTAAGCTATTCATACACAGATCTAATCCTCAGATTTACTGGCATTTAATCTGTGGTTATGTCGGGGCTCTGATGGCTCTAATACCGTCAAGCAGATGTCCCTGCTCAGCCACACAGGTTAATCTGCACCTGGTGACACCATTGAGCCCTAGCACTAGGTGGCCCACTGCACATTTCATCTTCTCAAGTGACTATTTTATGAAAACATGCATTATAGTGTCACGGTGCATATAAAATAAAATTAAGCTAATTGTGTACATCAAACATCTATAACCCCCAAAATCCTCTAGTTGACTTTGATCATGGTGTGACTATAAATGTAATGCGCTCATCTGGATGAGTGGCGTGTGTATTTTCACAGTATGCTCTGCTGGCTGTGCTGTTGAACAATGCTGAGATTGCACAGTCAAAAATACTTAATTCACTGCACACCTGGTGTTATTTTCAAATTCAAAAACAGACCATTTCACTTCAAAATGCAAGCAGAATTCATGAGGCGTATTGCATCAGAAGCGGGGAATGCGTAATAACAAACAGTATAATTTTCTACATCTGGTAAATATCATGGGATGTTGTCTTATTTTGTACCAGCTTTGCCATTAAGAAATAATTTAAGAAACCAGCCACAGCCTCCTTTTTTAAAGAAAAGTACCTCAGACAAAATCCTCCACATATTCATTTTACAGTGCCCTACATATTCATAAGTCACTCATCATTTTATCTTGGCTGTAAGGTCGCCTTCATTTTCTCATCCTTATAATATTCAGAGTTGCATATGACATACAACACATAAAACAAGCTACTATATATTATTGTAACCATGCTGACTAACTTTCCTAAATCATTTATTTGGTTTTGCAAAAGCCCAAAAAAGGTGGCAAACCGTTGATTCACATGAATATACTTAAGTAATTGATGGATGATAATTGACTACAATGAGCGGTTTTCTTGAAAAGGACACAATTCTACACACTATTTCCACAAAATCAAGATGTGCATCCAATAATTAAATTGGACTTTTACACCCCGTAAATGACTGCAGGCACGCATAAATAGACACATAACCCCCCCACCCCAGTATTAAAATGCTTGAATTGAAATGTAGCAGAATGTTAGTGCTTGTGTGTGTGTTGTGTTTCTGGGTGTTAAAGAGAGTAAATGCAGGGAATCTCGCTGAGCGGATGCTGAATGTGAAATGTCAATGTTATTGAACAGGTGCTGCAAGGCAGACCTTTGATGTTTTTATTTCCAAGCTCTTGTCAAGCAAGGCAGAGAAGTGTGTGTGTGTGTGTGTGTGTGTGTGTGTGTGTGTGTGTGTGTGTGTGTGTGTGTGTGTGTGTGTGTGTGTGTGTGTGTGTGTGTGTGTGTGTGTGTGTGTGTGTGTGTGTGTGTGTGTGTGTGTGTGTGTGTGTGTGTGTGTGTGTGTGTGTGTGTGTGTGTGTGTGTGTGTGTGTGTGTGTGTGTGTGTACACAACTTTTTTGCTGCCAAATGGCATTGTTTTGTCATTGATTACATCCCACTTTGCAACACATTTATACCACAGATACCTTATTTATTGATATTGATGGATTTCAATATTGATCGATCCAACACCAAAGATTCTTTTGTACCTTAAAATGTTTCCAAAATTGTTTCAGTGGATCATTAACTCGTTTGAATGAGACATAAGAATAATGGTAATGGTAACCGTAACGTTCCGTTCCCAACCTGTAGGGGGAACGAAGAGGAAAAGTGCTTTGGCCTAACAGTAAAGGTGCTGGTTTGACAAGTAGCTAATGTAATTCTTGGTGGTCTTGTATTTTAGTATGATTGTTTTGATCACGGTTAACAACTCTGGCCTAACCCACAAATTCATTAGTAACGTTAACTGTATAGATAGACAACTAGCTAATCTAATGGTAATTTAGTTAGCTAGCATACCCGTGTCTTCTGCCTCAGTCTCCCGGCGCTGCAAGGCTTCACTCGAGATGACACTTGACAACAGCCCCGGGGACACATCCATTCCACAGTCATCCCCCAGCCAGCTAGCAACCATCCACTATCATTATAGCCCTGGCCCGGGGACACATCCACAGTCAGCCCCCAGCCAGCTATAGCCTTCCCGGTCAGCCCTTAGCTAACTCCAGTTCTAAGTACGCTAACAACAGTTTACTGAACCATTGGGAAACAGACCCAGGCACCCGAGTCAGAACAGCGGCCATTCCTAACATTACACTTCTGTTAGCTTTACTGGTGCCCCCCTTCGCTTTTAGCTGTCTTTGCAGTTAGCTAAATTTACCAGACAAAACAGGGAGAAGGCACCAAAAGGACTAATACTAATAGTAATTTAAAGATGCGGTAGCATTGGATCTGGACAGGAAGGATAACTTTGTGGAACTAAGTGTTGCGATTTTGGTTTTATTTTGTATATTGTTACAGCCCTAGTATCCAGAGGTTTATTGAGAAGGGAAGTGAATACTGCCTTAGAATAAATGCTCACAATCTCCTCCATTGAAAATGTTAACTGCGCAGTGAGGGGTAATTTTTTTTTTGTGCACCTTCTTTTAATGGCTACGTTGTGTTTAACATGATGCCTAATATGGCTTCTATTTTCACCCATGCATAAACCTCTATTGTCAAGCTGTTATCACCTTGTTTGTTCCATTTGCACATCATTTATGTTTTGTTTTTTTCCCCTGTCCTCTGTGTTTGTCTTCCCCTTCAGTTTTTCTCTTGCAGACTGTCGTTGTGTCAATACTTGTTGAGAGGCAGTGTGGCAGTGAGCTAGGAGGTGAATGCAGTCAAGGTTAGTTAACAATGCTTGGTGACACTGGAGCACTGACTAACACTGTTTTTATTCTCTGCTCTAGCTCCTATCCCCCCAAATTTTCTATTCCTGCCCCACCCAATGGACTTTGATCATGTTCTCTACCTGCCCTTGGTGCTCTCAACCTTATTCCTCTCCATCATCATCTTCACCTGTCATTGTGCTTTGTCTTCTCCCCCCCCCCATCTTTCTTGTTACTTTCTCTTCCAGTAGAGAGAACAGCTCAAGCCTGTCACCACTTGTTCATCCCTCAACTGCTAACTCATGCTCCTGTGTTTGTGTCTGGATGCATTATTTCCTCCACCCTGCATATTTCCAGCATCATTTATGTTTTAGCATTACCTACGCACACCTGTCTCCTTTCTTTCCAGCCAGTGCAATGCGGTCTTTAGTGACATGATGCCCTTAAGCTGCCAATCTACTAACATTATTTTATTGCGGTTTCACTTGTGATTCTGCATTGTACTTTTAATACCAATGAGCACATGTGAAAATATTATTCGGGGACTTGCCGTGCTTTCCTCTCCTGCCATTTATAAAAATAAAAAAATTAAAAGTTATGAAAGCAGCACGTATCTGAATGTCCAAAACGGCGGCGGATCACGAAATGGAGGGGGGCTGCAGGTTACTTAATGAGTTTGGTAATTGGCTTGCTGTGGCCTCTGCGCATCCTTGCCCTCCTGCTGCTGATGTGTGCAGGAACAAGGAGAGTGCTACAACTTGCACTTCATCCCTCAGTTTTTCCTTCCCTCACATGACTCATCCATATTTCCCTCCATCCATCCCTCTCTACAAGCTGACCTAAGGAGCTAATGCTGCACCAAGCATCCCCTGCCTATCCCCCACTGTTCCTCTTCTAAAGTCAGTTAGCATGCTGTATGTTGGGTATCCATTCTATTTAATATTGAATATGAAAGACGTTGGCCTATCTCTCATTTCCCCAGTCTCTCCCACTTGTTCGCTATCTTCAACACGCAAACTCACTTCATAACACACACACACGCACACATATATGTTAATGCCTCATGCATTATGCACAATATGTGCATCCAAACAAGCAATTTGCAGAATCTCCAGCTCACCACTACTGAGTAGTAATTCTCTCTGTGTTCACAACAGCATAATGTGAAACACACTTCTATGCTCAGTTGATTCATAAGTCCAAACAATAAAGACAAAGCGTAGCGGGCTTGCCAAATAATCATATATGACACCTAACTTATTATTCTCAGATTTCAGCACAAAATCTCCTCACCAGAGCCATCAAAGGGACCGGTTTTGTTCTGTTTTTTTGCCGTTGTAGGAATGTGTGTCATTAACTCTTGTATTAAATTATCATAATAGTTTTACAATTTTTTTGCAATTAATTGCGAGAGGTATAGTCAAGTTTATTTCATCCATAAAAATGGAAATTACAGTGCTCACACTCGCCATCTTACCCATAAAAACTAGAGAATAAATACAATACCACAAATACACTACAATATTATACATGAATACAAGAAAAAATAAAATAAAATAAAAACTTATAAAAATGTACGTTTAAAGTGCTTGTTGTGCTGTCTAATAGCCTGAGGTATAAAAGAAAGAGCATACCGCTTAGTTTGTGTCACAGGAGGTCTTAGCCTACCACTACGCTCTATAACCCTACCAGTCAGATTACCATGAAGAGGGTGACCCGGGTCCCTCGTTATTTTCTGTCATTTTTACCAGACGATTGTCATGTACCTGATCCACTGTATTTAACTCTAGCACCATTTTCCCAGCCCTTTTAGTCACTCTATCAATCCTGGCCTTCTCTAGTTTTTTGTGTGTGGATTGTTCATAACAAGCCTCTAGATTGAATGCCTTTGGGGTTCTGCACTGGTGAGGTTAACCTAATATATATTGTTGAAAATTAGCAAGCTTCCCACCTTCCTACCTAGTTCCATTCATTTTCCTGTTGTACCTTTTAAAAAGCCATAATTTAAGCCTGCATGCATTAGTAAATGTAGCCGTCTCTGGTTGCAAGACTGCTGCCAAGCTTTTTATCTACTCCCACAGTTGAGCGGTTGATTCTGAACGCTGTAGGGGTTGGAAGGCCAAAGCACAGCTAAGTGGCTCCTCTTGACCTCAGCACTGATCTCCCAACTGTCTCTGCTCCGACTGCACACAGACAAATTTTACCCATTCACTCCCATAAAAAGTCTACTCTCATAACACAGCCTCATCACCCGGTCTGTGTGCTGTCTTTTTGAATAACACATCCTTTCCTCGCCGCATCCTGTGTTGATATGCTGACCATACATTTGTCTTTGAGATTACTTTTCTGTGCTGTTATTTATGCCAAATTGGAAAAAGAATGTGAGGAAAGCTTAATGAAATAATTCAAGATGTGAAAAATTAGCTTGAATGACTTGAGAATCTTCCTCTGACCTATAATGGATGTGCTTATTCTAGTTATCACTATCTATCTGTAAACTAGATGGCGGAATCATTATCTTACACACTGAGAGCAGCCATGTGCGACCACAGCAGAGTAATTGATTTCTGAATAAGCATTGGTACTGGAGGGAAAAAAATACAGCTTTGTGTTTAGGCCTTTGCACCATTTTGAGCATCTTAATACGTGTGTCATGAATTATACTGTAGGGAGTTAATTTTTTGTTTTACTCATTATAAGCCTCTGCTTCTCCACT
Source organism: Etheostoma perlongum (assembly GCA_026937815.1). Taxonomy (NCBI): domain Eukaryota; kingdom Metazoa; phylum Chordata; class Actinopteri; order Perciformes; family Percidae; genus Etheostoma; species Etheostoma perlongum. The sequence goes on from CM049377.1 coordinate 18,136,215, forward strand.
CTGCCTCTTTTAGCACAGCACACAGCTGCACCTCCACTCCCTGTCCATTGGGTGGCAGTGTATGGAGGTGAGACAGCCATGTGCTCTGTGTGAAATGGAGCAGTCACTGGCTATTTGAGCAGATTAGCTTGGAGACAGTAACCACACAGGAATCCCACCCCAACCGCCACTCTCTTTTGCTTTCTTGATCATGGACCCTATTTGCTTTACTGACTGTCGATGACTTTAAAACACAGTTTCACCCTGCTGGAATAAGATTTACTAACTACCAGAGCTAAACATCAGACACATGTACTGTTTGTTTATCTTGCTTTGTCTTTGTTCACAAAAAGGATTTGCCTGAAATGTAAACTTCCTCTTTTTTACCACAGCCTGCACTCTGTCTCTCTGTGGCCCTCTTGGAAATACACTCTCATTCCTTAGAGTCTGTTCTTAGTGCAGTCATGGCAGGCTGAACTGCTCTTTTATTCAGATGAATGAGGCACTGTTTTGCCTGGAGATTCAGATAGACACAAACAGTCCATGTGAGAGCTTGAAGAATGTCATGGAAAATCAGGAGCTCAGTGAAATGGCATCTAAGTTATTACATGTGTGCAATTGTTTGCGTCTGTTTTCACTTTCTCTGTGTGAGTTTATGGCCATACAGAGTTGTTTTTTTTCTGGTTAATAAGCATCTTAGAGATGTTATTTTACCTTTAGATTCGTTTTTCATTTCAGCAAGCTGAAGGTTTTATATACTGTCGGCAAAATGCTGTGCTTTCTCTTTTTTATATATATATAATACACAATAGTTTTACCAAATGGCTGTTGCAAGCAAGTTTTACCCTCTTGAGTAGCTTGTGTAGCTGTAGATTAGACATATGTAGCCCACAAGTGTCTTGGTTTTCAGAGTGTTGCGAGGCTACCAAATGTGATGTGCTATGTAAACAAGATAGCTATGTGAGGGTAGACTGATTGTCTAAAGTGAAATACCATTCCTTGGCTTCCTTCACATTTTTACAACTGCGTTAATGATCGCAAATAAAGGATCACTAGGTAGCAGGTTAATTAGAAGCTGTCTCCAGAGTACATCTTGATGTTCAGTATTCTTTTTATCACCATAATAGGGCTGTCCGCTTGTGTAGAGAAAAGTGTAACCTCTATTCTTTAGTTAATGAAATTTTACTCTGTCAAGTACTTTTCTTTTTACCTTAAGCAATAGTCCTTGAATCTTCATATTCACAAGTGTGTAGTTAACCATATTTAGTTGAGTAATTTTCTAACTTTGTTGGGAGATTGGAGAGGATTGTTTTATTGCTTCCCCTTCTCTCAACCCCCTCCAGGCAAAGTCTGTGTTTTAATTAGTCATGTAAGACCCTATTTTCCCTTTAAATTCCCCCAACTTGTAAAGTGCTCTCTTAAGAATCCACGAAGGCTAAAAGGGGCAATGAATGAATGATTTGAAGTCAGCTTTTTTTCTTGCTTGCCTGCCAGCAGTGAAGGGGAAAACCTATCAGCACTTGCCATCAGTATGAGGAACAGTAACTTCAAGCAGCAGTCACACAGTCTTTGTTCTTTATGGATTTAGTAAGTGTGGTGAAGAGAGTCGCTGCTTTAAGCCTCATCTGGAAAAGCAGTGTTCAAGTTTTTAATATGAGAAGAACCGCTCCTGTAGATAATACCGGCCTGAGAATAGGGAAAATTGGTTCAATCTAGCATATCTGTTTTTTTCCTCCTCATATTATGTTTTGGCAGCTGGGAGGTTAGCTTGTTACACTGTAGAGATTTAGTCACGTGTTAAAGTCAAGCTTTTGAAGTACAACCGCCACAACCGAACCCTCCTTTTAGTTTACAAGTCTGTTTTCTTCTCTCGATCCCTTTTTCCTTCAACTTGTCTGCTCATCCCTGGTGAATGTATTAAATGAAGTTACTAGATATGAGTGCTTAAGAGGCCAGGGCCTCTGAGGCTCGCCAAGTCTCTCACAGGCTTGGCTCAGTCATCCATGTCGCCTTTTTTTGTTGTTTCAGCTACTGGCGGACTTTCTTGTAACGCAGAGGATTTTTTTCTCTTTCTCACTTGTTCTCTGTGTTTGCTGCCTTTCTGAGTGGCTTGTTTTTCCTCCAGTGTGGAGAAATCAGGCTCAAGCAAACAGTGAGTGTCAGCCACAGCTTTTGTTAAGTATTCATTTTTAATGAGTGTAAGTGGCTACAGAATCCTATAAACCGAAAATGGAGTAGTCAGACTAGGGAGGGGTGAGGAGGGGGCCGTGTTGGCCTTTGATTCAGTAGCTGTCTTGCAGACTTTTTGTTTAGTAACAGTTGTACTAATTATGTTTGACGTGGATGAAGAAAACACATTTCAAAATTATCGTTTGTGTAGCTTTATTGTGCCATTTTTTTCTCATACGCCCTTTCTGGATTGTTTGCTCGTACAAGGAATTGTTCTCCTTTTTTAATAATCTTTAGGAAAAAGACTGTTGCGTGAAAGTGTCATTTTCTCTGTCAAGCAGCACGCAGCGCTGTTAGATTTCATATCCTCTGAATTCAGAAAGAGGCACCATGTAACCAGTTTTTGTTCTGTCAAGATCGAAGGCACTGTAGCTGTGGAAGGGGGTGCTCAGGGAAAAAGTATTGTGATGGTCTGTTTGAATACTGAACAGAATTGAATAGACACAGTCAGCTTCCCAGATACATGCTTAGGCCTGTAGAATGTGGAGTGCTTTGCTTGTAACTGCACCGGTTGTCTCCTTTCATTATCTGTTAATGGTGCCCAACTTGACAGAGCCATGTGATAAACAGAGGAGCTGTGAAATCCTGGAGGTGGAGTTCTCGTCTGCCTGATAATGGGATCTCATCTGCCGGGGAGGGGAGCCTGCCCCACCAGCCATTCTAGCTTAGCCCTGCGCTGCCTTCAGAGAGGATTCACTGCACTCACCCTTCACTGTTATCTTGGCCCAACTTAAGCCTCACAAATGTACTGCACATGCTGGCTTCTTCTTGTGTAACGCATGATAGAATCATTTTTGGAGCATTAAATATCATTGTATTCCTTTTTCATCAGAATAAGAAAAAGAGGGAGACGTGCATTTCTGCCTCATTATCAATCTTGGATCCTCTAGATGTTTGTGTAACGCAGGAAAGGAGGCAGACTGTGTGTAAATATCATGAACATTGACCTTGTGAAATGTATACATACTGTGATAAGGGAGGAGTTGTGGCCGTGTGGTGTTAGGTTACTATGTGCAGAGGGAGTATGACTTCTCAGGACAGTTGCCTCAGGAGCTGGAAAAGGTTTTTACCAGCACTTTGTTGAGCACCCCCACCCTCTGCTATTGAAGCTACGACCAACATAGCACAATGAAAGACCCCCTACACTCCACCCTCAACTCAATTGCTATTGATCCTCACTGCCTGTCTCTACTGCTGCCCGTGTTTGGCTATAGTGAAAAAAGAACCCAATTCTCAAACTATTTGCTTTAGTTAATTCGATTTTGACAGTTATCCAATATCAAGTTCAAGACAATAATAATGTGTCAAGCTACTTGCTCAGTAAAATGGAAATGATCCTATTAATTTAGAACTTAATGCCGTCCATCTTTGTTTTCATGCTCCTCATGTGAGAGAGATGTCTTTTTCATTGGTATAATTAAAATAAAGAGAAAACAAACCATAATGTGCAGGATATAGATCAGCTTCCCAAATATTGCTAATGGACTATTCACATTATCAACCCCGCTTGTTTCTGCCTTTTTAATGGGTGGGGTGACCAAATAAATTCATTATCCAAAAATGCAAATGAGCTCCACCAGCCTGAGCAGCATTCAGTCAGCCTTCCTTTTGTGCAATTTCCAGCAGATGCTAATGTTTTCAGATATAAATTGGCAACCTGTATTTAAGAACATCATTTCATGTATTTATCAATCATTGCAACGTGTCATTTATGTGTGGTTTTACGCAGAAAGAGAAATGTAGTGTGTTATTAAGCCATTATTAACAAAGCACTTCTACTACTAGCTTTCACGGCGTTCATTGTCTCGCTTTAGTGTTTCAGTCACATTCCCATAAGCGTTACCATTGATCGGTTGATGATGGTAAGTCGGGCCACTTTGGCTGTCGTGCATCTCGCTGCCTGATGCAGTTGCAAGCAAACAAACACACACGGTGCGCTCATCGGTTCCCTACGGAGCTGCCATCAATCAACAGCCCCATTGGCGTACCCCCCCCCCCAACCACCACCCCTTTGTCCCTGACAATTATTTGAATCCAGTCCATGTTTTTGTTTCGCTCGGATTTTTTTTCCTCTTTTTGACTGCTCGAGGTAATTCTCCTTCACTAGTGTCTGGATAAAGAAAGACTAGGTCAGCCATGTGGATGCGTCTGTTGAACAGCTGAAGAGGAGGGGAGGAGAAGGGGGGTTACAGAGATGGAGGGAGCGATAAGGAGAGTGTGTGTGTGTGCATAGGAAAGAGAGAGAGGAGGGGGGGGAGAGCGCGCGCGCGCATGTGTGTGTATGTGTGGAAAAAGGAAGCGGAGCCTGTAAACGGCGAACTCGCTGGTTTCCTACCCCTCGAAACAACTACCAGGGCTGTGTTACTTTTCATGTGGACACGATCATCGACAGCAACAACAACACGGCCAAAGGGAATAGAAGCCGTTTGGAGGGGGACCAGCGTTATAGTGCCTTTGCTCGGCGATTTCGGACGCGAACAGTAAATGAGTAAAGTGAAACCGTCTTTTGTAGAAGCAAGTGCTCGCCTGAGCCCCTCCGTGCAGGCAGCGGGTTTAAAAGAAGAACAAATTCGGGGGGGGATGTATAAAAAGTGTCCGCGTTCACCTTGTTTTGTCCCGGCTTTTGGATAAAGCCACAGCTGGCTTAAGTTTGGTGGGCCATCTCGGGCAAGGATCGCGTTTTGAAGTTGTTTGCAGCAGTCTCTGGGACTCCCAAGAATCACCAGACTGGCGGGTGAGTAGTTGAATACAAAAAAAGATTGCGGGACGGTTGTGGTTGGAGGAGGAGGAGGAGGTGGGGGCCGCGGACAGGGAGAGCAATCTGTGTGTGATAAAGAAACAGAACTTGGTATATGGTGATGAATAAAGCCGGGCGACACTCAGAGTTTGAGCTAAAAGTGTCCTGATTTTGTTTATATCCCGGAGTAGGAAGCACGTGTGACCTCGAGTCAAATGTTTTTGAAAGTTGGCATCATTGTTGTAAAACTTGTCTCTCTCCCTCTCTCTGGACTGTGTAGCAGACCCTTAGGCAACCTCCATGACTTGGCTAGCCTGTAACAAGGCTTCAGCAGCTAATGGGTTTATAGCCAGAATAATGAAGTAAACAACACGAGAGTTTAAATGGCAACATTGTTGCCCAGGAAAAATACATCAACGATGTAAAAACTACTTGTGCGTGTATATACGAGCAATCAATCAACTTCAAAAAAAGAAATGTTGCATTTTGACAGGTAAAAAATGTTGATGGTTCTTGATGAGTCAGTGGCACATACATTTAGTTGTGCCACTTGGGGTGGGATTTCCCCAAGTTTCACATAAAAAGCATTGGCTGTTGGATTTACAGCCTCACATGTGTCATAAATTGATTATTGGACTGTAATAATGGAAAGAAGTTGAGTCTTATAGAAAGAATGGGAGGGGACTGTGTGCTGGAGGCCGGCTGAACCAGCAAACTGTTGAAGGACCTCCAAATTAACTTGACTTCCCCCCTTCAGCACCCCAGAGGCTATGAACTCTGGCCCAAGCACATGCAGCTCTCACTGTGGGGGGGAAAGGGGGGAGAACAGTGCCTGTTGTTAAAAAGCACGGGGGGGGGCGGGCTGGTGGTGTTTGTGTTTAGGAGGGGCAGCTTAGGATTTGAAAGCAGACTACAGTTATTTGTCTGCAAGGTGGCTTATCTAATGTTTTACAGTTATAGCAGAAGGAGGAGGAGGGATTGTTTACTTAAATCACTGTAAAATTGTTCATAGTAAGCCTTCATGTGACTCCAGTCAGACGCTAAATCCAAAGTGTATGTGGCCACATAAGCACAAAGAAAGCTTCAGCCCTGAAACAAGATACAAATCAAAGAAGGGGGGAAGCTGCGATTACCTTCAATCTCCGCCATATAAAAACAATCCCTTCCTGAAATCCTCCCCCTGCTGCTGCATTTTTCACTGAGCTTTTACATGGACTCAGATGTTACATTGCTAATTGTGAGAAGCTAATCTCCACCACGCTCAGCTTCCTGTGGCACGTTTTTTGTCCCCCTGCTAGCTGAGAAGTGACCTCTAGCTTAATGATTCAGATGTGATTAATCCACTTGAGTGGGATGACACTGCATGGGCTAATGTATAGCACAAGCACTGCAGATAATGGAACAAAAAGGACATTTGCTTTACCTAAACAAGGTTTAAACATGTAAGGCTCATTCAGTTTTAAAACTCAAAGTGAATTTGAGACATTGTAGTCATGAGGCGCAATTACAGTTAAAACAGTGGTTGTGTTTCTTAGTGTTCCTGTAACTCACAACGCTTAACTGCCAGTTGGTGCTCTCTAATCTTAAGAGGGAGCGATCTTTGATTTAGATGTCACTAAATAATGGGAGGTTGAAGACTTTACAGCCAACACGCTTTGCTTCTTCCCTTTGTATTGATGATTTTTAGGTGATGTCACTTGTCATATGAGTTTATTTGCACCACCAATATTAGCTGACTAAAGGTTACACTTTGGCTTTTCTCTTCTGGTTGATTCATAGAGAGCTTTTAGACCATAAATGTCTTTTCTGTTGTATGGTGATCACTGAATCGAGTGATAGGCCTGTCTCTGAAATGGTAACCAGCAGTGTGACAGAAATCATTTTGGTTATGCGGGAAACGTGGCACTATCATGTGGGAAAACTTGCATAGCTTGTCTTTCTGAACACATTTAGAATAGGCATCTTCCTCAGTTCCCCAGAGGTTACGATATCCATTTAGTTTCACTACTGGTGGAGTGTATGATAGAGGAAGTGGTCAGACCTCTTAATGGAGTTGTACACAAGAGCCCAAATTGTTCTGCAGTGTGGAATTTGTATGGGAGCACTGAGGGTTTCACTGTAAGACTGCTATCAGATGAGAGTATAGCAGACTCCTAAGCTTAATTATGTACATACAACCATACCGCTGTATCATTTCACATCATCTCTATTTGCAGTGCTATGTACCAGTGTCTGTAGGAAATTAAATCTGATGTGCAATTTGATCTGCGTCTGAGTCCGCAGTCTGCATTGTTGAGTCGTGTAAACCAAGGGAATCATACTGTAGTAGCGGTGTGAGTCACCTCCCTTCATAAACACAAGTCTCACCGCTGACAAGATACAGAGAGCGAGTAAACATTCAGCTCACATTCGGGCGCGTGTATGAGTGTCACCTCTGAGGAATCTGAGAGGCGATATCCGGATCAAAGAGGCTGTTTCCGACCATACAGAGAGATGCTTCATAGAGTGAGGCCGTAACGGCTGTCTAGCTGCTCAGAGGCGGCTGAATGTTTGACAGGGCATTGGAAAAACTTATTTAATCTGCTCGCGTGATGGCCCTCACTGGGATTGCACCACGTTGTGTCTTTGCCCCCTTTTTTCTCCCTGTGTCAGGATGATGGCAGTTGCTGGCTGGTAGAAAAAACACTCAGAGGTTGTCTGTGTTTTTTTTAACGGCATGATGTAATGCTTAAAGAATTGGAGAAACTGTAATTGGTGCAATGTTGGCGGGCCTCTAATTGTCTTTCTAATGAGTAAGTCTGCTGGGGTCTTGATGTCTTTTACACTGGGTACTATTCTGAATGGATCAACTGTATCCCATTGTAATTACAAATGAATGACACAATTGTTACTATAATAAGCTGAATAAAAACAGATGTGGATGTTTGACCCACTGAAAACAAACCGATCAGATGCTGATCAGATAAACGTAGGTAAATTACAACTCTGAATGTGGCTTAACTGCCTTCTATCTCACCCGCATAAAAGGTATGGCTCACAGTTACCCTCTCACTTTTGACCCCGACAATACAGAAATGCAAAAGCCGCCATGTCATGAAGCCAGGCGGAAAATCAATAAGAAGTTATGGCTTCCATACCATTGTCGGTATCATTTCCATCCCCCTATACAGAAGCAGACTCATGTTTTTTGAGCAGCGATGATGAATCTTTTTCAGGCCTGATTGATTCTTTAGAAAAGTTTCATTCCTAAATAGAACCGGCCAGCTCACCACTTCCAGAACTATTGTCCTGGCATAGTGGTTCACCAGACACACATTTATAATACATTAGCCACTGATTGACATAGTACACATGAAACAGTGTAAGCACTGCTACGGAAGCAGTACCCTCTGGTGGGTGACTAAAATAGAGGGATGAAGGACCAGAGAGGTGCTCTGATTGTTCATAGAAAAATTCCATCTAATTTGTTTTGTGCACAGAGGAAGAAGCTGATATGTTTAATTAACATAAACCTTGGGAGCCAACGATGAGTGAGAAATTGGGATAATTGAAAATAGGCCTGTCTTCTTTTCCCCCCACTCTGTCTGTACATCCTTAAAGCAGCTGAGCCCATCGGAGGGCACTTTCACACATGTTAAGTGGGGGGACATCTGGCCTCGTTAATTCAGTGCATGGTCATAAAGTGGAATGGCGGTCCCCACAGGGCCGCCTGCTCTGAACACCGTCAGATAGAGCCTGTGTGCCCTCACTGCCTCCTCGTCCTCCCTGTTGACTGTCCCTCTGACACCAGCTTTGATACTTCAACAAGAACACCCTCACAATCCCGCTGTGATGTTTGAACACACATGCTGATGTCCAAGGGAGATAAAGCAAAAGTACATAATTCTTTATGTGCCAGAAGGAAAATTGTGTATTCTGTAAGGCTGTAATGTGTGATTTTTACTGACCAATCCTAATTTCCATTGACTTAGTACAACAAAGAAACAAGACACTCTTTTAGCAATTACACACCAGGAACTGCTTATTCCCCACCCCCCACCACCATTCAGTGTATGTGTTATGATGAGTGGGCTGGCTGTTGGAGTCTATATTTCAGTACCCACCTTGCGTCTCTGCATCCTCAGCAATGGTAGCAGAAAATCAAGTGACAGCAGCAGGGAAGCATTCATGCTGCACATTCATATTCTATTTTAGCAAGTAAACATTTAACATGTTTAAATGTATCACAGCTTTATTTATGCATAGAATCTGCTGTTAAGTCTGAATTATACATTAGCCAATGAATAATGCATCAGTGCCATTTCTTAATGATTACTTGCCAGGCAGCGAATGGTAATATTTGCTGATAAATTTACCCATTGATCTTGTTTGTGTTATACCAGGCTTGTAGAGATGTTTGCTCCATTTTGTGTTTAGGGAGTTTTTTGTCAAGGTTGTAATCAAAATCAAGATAATGGTCTGTTTTTAAAATAAGATGTCTTTTAAAAATGACAAATGAGCTCAGTGGAATTAAACGTAAAATGGATACAATCTGAGTTCTCTGAGCAGAGCATGTAGTGCTTAGGACTCGTAGATTTCAATTTGCCCATTTTTCATCTCAGTAAGGTTGGGTGTGTTTACATACTGCTCTCTTCATGGCTACCCTTAGGATGAGTTATTTATCCTTAGACCTTGACAGATCAATGTCCAATTACAATTTTGTCTTTGTTGGCTTATAGCCCTTACACAACAGAATACGTTTGTTTGAATTACAGTGTCTAGACGATGTGTGGTGAGATGGTAATTTAGCCCATACTTGGTAACGGTTGTTTTTTGATACTGCGTCTTTATTGGCACTGATCAGCTGCACAATGCCAGATTACTGGCACATTATCCATATAATGCTTTAAGTCTAGCATGGCCTAAGCCTCGAAGCACAGCCTGTTACTGTGTAGACATATTGCTTGTCCACACAATAAGAAAATATTGACTTGTTGTCACTCACTCATTTGATTAGTTGTGCGGGTGATTCTGCTATTCATTTGTCACCCTGGCAACGTAAATGGGAAAACACAGCAACAGCCTCTTTTTATCCAGTAATAAAGCACTGGAGCACTGCAGACAATCACATCTGGAAAACCTATTTCAGGAATGAATGTCTTTATCACTCACATTGTATCATTGGCACTTGTCAGTCCAGCTAGTATTTGCAAAAAGCCAACATTTGACAGCTTTTCTCACTGCAGAATGTGCAAGTGCGTGGGAGGGATGTAGTCCAACAATTCCACTTTGATTTTACAGCTTAGATAAGTAATATTTATTCATATGTTTACAGTGTCTGTAAGAAGAGCAACTTTAAGCAGTCTGTTGCTGTGTGTGAGCCAGGTCATAACAAGAGCACCTTACATTTAACCCAAAAGGATTCATCAGTGGCCTTGTTCTTCCAAAAATAATGAGGTAGACGGTAAGGGCTGCCCCAGGCTGCATGTAGAGAGATGATCTCTCTGAACCGGCAAATTGTTCCTGTTTTTATTCTGAAATGACATGCTAATGACTATTCTTGATGTGTGTCAGTGCTTTTAGATAACTAGCTTTAATTCACAGAGAGATTTAATGGGTTTGATTGTCAAGCTGAGTGAGAGGCTTGTGCTCGGATGGGGGGAGTGTAATTGTTTATGCTGGCGGTGATTCTCTCTGGAAGGGATGACTGCACAATCCAGATATGTAAACCAGAAGAAACTGAAAGGCAATATGCTGATACCTTGTCAGTTTCCTCTTGATCAACCTTGCTTTTAAGGTGAAATTCTTAAGCTCTGCCCAAACAGTTTTTGCATTCAGCTTGGCAGTAATGGTTGCTTTTACAAACCTGTCTCTGCTCAATTAAGCATTTCAAACATGTAAATCATATGTTGAAAATGGAGATCTTGAGGAAATCATTAACTGTGACGGCTCACCATAAAACAAAGAGACGGAGAGTTAAAGACAACAGACGCTCAAATGGTTTGATTCTGCTTATTGGAGCATGACACTTATTTAGTGCAGCAGAGAATCTCAATGTGTTCATGGTAGACAATGATGCTGTGTCTTCCCAGTGCCAATGCCAGTCATCTGTTCTCCAGAGGCATTCACAACAGTCTTTTAATGTTGTTTTTTTTTTGCATTCATCCAAACCTCTACATTTCTTGTTTGCTCGAGCCTGGTGTCATTTTCTCGGAATCAGGTTGCTTGTTTGCCTGCACAAGACAGCTTGTAATGCGTATCAGGCTATAACAGAGAAGACTTTCAACTCTTATGTTTCATAAATAACAAAGCTTCTCAGCCCTGCACTAGTAAAAGAGGAAGGTTGCTTTGATAAAGAGAGCTGACTTTATTGGCCTGATACAGATAAACTTAAGACCTACCAGGAAGCAGTCCAGTTTGCAAACGCACAGGTTTTGGGGTTAGTGGTTGAGTCAGCGTCGGGGCAAAACTGGACATCTGTCTCCTAGTAATCTATAACGCCCACAATCCCTCCCACAGACTGTCAGCTTTGGCAGTCAAGCAGTACATCGGTTGCTGTAGTACACCCAGCCACCCACAACAGTGGCTTATCTCGCTAGCATAACAAACACCAACCTAACAAAGAGGATTGAAAGTAATAGGACACACAGCAGCGGGAGACCTTAAGAGTGTCATGCCATCCTAACTCCACTTCAAAATGGAGGCCTTTGTTCTGAGATTGTTGGAGAGGACATTATAGCAAGGTAGCAGCACATCTTTTTATCGTCAAACACACTCACTCCTACTCACTCAGTCTGCTGTCGGTGAAGGAGATCCTCTGCCTGATAGGGCTTCAGAGAAAGATATTCCTTTGGGACTGTTGTTGAGGGATTTCTACAGTCCTGCCATACGCTGATTAAAGGAACACTTGTAGATAATCCTTTTATAAATAGGGTCTTTATTGTGGCAGTGTTAGAGTAAGGTGAGGTGTGTGGTGCAGAAAAAACCTGCAGAGTTAGGTTTTTGAATGGTTATCACCTTGGCATGATCAGTAACTCGGCTAAGATAAATATTTAATGACAGGATGGCAGAAATAGAGCCGTTACTGACTGCTGGTGAGAAATGGAGCTTCTATTTAGAGCCCATACTGTTCCATAAAGTCATGGCACTGGTAGACAGCCCAAGGTTATTAGTGTGGTATGAGAGTAGTGTGTGTTTGTGGCGTGTCTGTGGGTTGCTGAGAAGTTCTCACTCTTTGGTTGCTGCAGTGATATGAAGGAGCGAAATGCACTCAATTTGTTATTGAGCATTCACTCATGAATCCTTGATGGATTACGTGTGTGTGTGTGTGTGTGTGAGAGAGAAAGAGTGCTAATGCGAGACAGCGATGCTATTCAGGCGCATTTCACTGGAGCTATTTCCACAAGCAAAACAGATGTATGTTTTGCCCTTTACTACCTTAGTTTTGCTCTGTTTCATTTTACATGCTCCCTGCCCTCTGGGTTCTTGTTTGATGTCATTTGTGTCATGCAAAATTGATTGCAAAGGCTTGCATTAATGCTCGCTGCAATGAAGATATCACAGTGTAAAGACCGATTTCTCTACATTGATTCTCCTAACCTTACACTTTCACACTTGAGTGAATAACACCTTTAAATTGATGTCAGCCTTGTGTTCAGATTTTTGGCAGGGATTATAAAGTATGTATTAGGAATTGAATATTGCCACACCGCTCATTTAAACACTGATCTTGGCTCAGCTTGTTTCATCCTATTGACTCATTACACGATAGCTATGGCTAAAGCAATTACTTTCAGCTTTCAAGTACCTTGCTTTTGGTCACACTGCTGCTTTTATTTATTTCACTGGAACTCCCAAGGCCTTGTGGCTTCGAATCAGTCCAGCGAGTGCCATGAGCTAACATCTTGTCTCTTTGTGTAGGAAATAGGTGGGTTAATACAGCAGAGTCCTTGAAGCACTTCCCATCTCTGCTATTGGATTACCAGCTGCCTTTCCGGGTTTCATCTGCACAGTTGAGTGCCAAGATCAATGGAGCTCTTAGTGCAAAGCTAATTCGATCAGGACTGGCTTTGCTCCTGCTGATCAGAGATTATTTTTTTTTACGTACACAAAAACTTAATTAAGTCAAGCCCATGTCCAATAGCCCATATTTTCAGCCCCTCCAACTCCCATAGACATCAATTAGGAGGCATTTAATATTCATTATTGAATTGTTGAGTTAGCCTGCTGAGAAGAGGTGTGGAGATGTAAGTAGAGAACTGCTGTGTAAAGTGATCTGGCCTGTTTTGCTGAGTGTAGCAGGAATGCTGCCTTTTCTCCAGCAGAGCAACTGGCATCATAAATAAGCTAAGAGCATGTTTTTAGAGGGATGAGGTGTCTCCTGCTTTGACGGGGAGCAGAGTGAAAAGGGTTGAAGGGCATATTGACCTTCTTGTTCTGGAAAGCGGAAAGCAGACTATTCAGTGCCCCTTGTTCCCCATTAATTATTGTTTGATGCTAATAAAGGTTGGGGGGATGGGGCATGTTATGAAACATAATTATTCATTGCAGCATTTCCCCTCGACGAACCTTGTTCCCCCTCCCCTTGGTGCTTAGTGAAAAAGCTGCCAGGGCTGTCAGTTGAGTACAGAAGGCAAAGATGTCCCTTCAGCCTTTTAAGGAAGGGACAGGAGGGAGCAGGGTGAAGGGCGCCATTTGCCCAAACGATATATGAGGAGAGACAGCAATATATGTAAGGAGCTGTAGAAAGAAAGATAGAAGGTCAAAGCACATTACACTCCAGCCATTTATTGGCTGAGCACATAGTCTGACCTGTACTGCAAATACAGTTGCTCAGCAGCAGCTTTTTTTTGTTTATATATGTTGTGTGCTTGGAAGTGTGCGTGTCAATGGCCTACACATTTTAGATTGACACGTGTATACACTTAGATGAATGCAGTACTGTAGTGAATATGCTTTCAGTGTTTTTTATAAGCTTGCAGATGCAGTGGGAAGCTATTTTAACAAGGCTCCACAAAGCTGTCCTCCTAGATTTCCATTAAGCAACTGCAATGGCAGAAGCACTAGAAGCTGCTTTTCTATGCATGAGCCCAGCATATGGTGTGTTTAAACACAATGCAAGCATGGGATTAGTTAACAATTGTGTCCTATAACGTTGTGTTAATTCAGTGCAGCATTAACGGTTACTCTAGCGCTATTTTTTTCTCATGATGGTATTAGTACTAAATATTAAGAAAGAAAATCATTTCGGAGATATTCTCTCTATTCTAAAAGAGTCTGTTTTTGGCACAGGCAGTCCTAAATTGTGTTTTCATTGTCATTAATGGCCCAGTGATGAGAGGAGAAGTCGGCGAGACTGCCATGGTCAAAGCCTAACATTAACATTCCAAGAATATCTGAGGCTTATTCACAGCAACTCAGCCACACACAGCCAGCTGCTTTCACCTTCGGTTTAAATAAGACAACAGGCCTTTAGTCCGCCAGAGCTATGTTGTGTCGGGCGGTATTTTTAATGTGCCATTGTTGTTGCACTGTGAAGGATGCAATGTGTAATCCAATATATTGCAGATACTAGGTGTTTGGAAAGATGAAAAATATGCAGCTTGTGTTTGCTTGAGGCATAGCGCGCTATCAGTCAGGGATCAAGTCTCCATTTCACACATGAACAGGCAGAGTTAATCTGTGGATCACTACAGTACACTGTAATATCCAGCCCCTTTTATGATATTTTTCCAAAAACCCGTTGTTCCAGCCCCCTGCTGCTAATGTTTTTGGAAAATAGCTAACTTTTGTAGCTGGTATGTATTTTTAGGTTAAGACCTAAGCTTTCGCTTGTGGTCCAGGTAGTAAACCATGCTGGTCAGACTCTTTTTAAAATTGATATTAACAACACAGCCCCGTCTGTGACTTTAACGTGGCTAGCTGCATGGAAGCCTTACAGAGTCATGATTCATAGTATTGTTTTCCCTCTGTGCACTGCAGAGGGTGCTTTCCCCTTTTACCTAGGATCACTGGCCAGCATGACTGAGATGGTGGATGACAAGGCTGAACGCTACACTGAATTTTCCACTCATAGTCACCTTCCTTGCTGACTGCATTCTAAGCTGTCCTTTTCCTTAAACAAACACATCTCCAAGCGGAGAGCGTATTTACAGTTCTTACACATTCACTTGTGAGTTATAGCTCTGGATGCGAGAATACTGAAATTAGCATGGAGGGTAACAGACAAAGGGGGCTGTTATGCGTAGAATCCTTTTGTTATATTTTATTTTGTAATGGCAGTCAATCGGGATGGGTTGTTGGGTGGTTAGAGGAGAGGCGTTTGCATATAAAATAATAGCCCTAATTAGAGGTAATACCATCCTGTAGTATCTAGAGATGGAGGTGTTTTTTGGCTCGGATCATTATAAGGCATTGAATGGAGGCATTGCCCCTCCCTCCTTCCTCCCCCGACCATCTGCTCAAGGATAGAGCAGAGTTTGCCACCAAATAACTAAATAATTTAAGTGGAATAATGGTTTTGTGTACTGACCTAATGGCTTTGTTTTTGGTATCTGGTCTTGGAGACATCCCTCTGTGCCCCTGTCGGCCTCTGCTGTCAGTCTAAAAACTCAGAGCTGTCTTATCTGTCGTCGCACTAATCAATTTATGCTAGTTTTTTCTCTCTGTTGGCACATCGCTCTGTGTGGCATAGTGATTAGAGTAGCTGGAGGATGTAGGGCAGCCATATGAATACATTTCCTTCTCACCCACGCTTGTTTAGACTACCAGTTGGAGTTGAACTGACGGATAGGATCGTTAAGCTGGTAGGTAGAGTGGGGATGTTTGATTGCAGAATATCAATGCAAGTGATGCATGATTGAGTGCTCAAATATTAAAATCTCAAGAGTCCTTTCATTCTAACTAATGACAAAATCACTTTTTGTTTTCTTTCCCAGTAAATCTTTTTTCGATATGTAGGATTGAGGAAATGTGTTACTCATATCTTCCTTCCCCGGCTACAGCTCTGCTTCATTTTTATAGTGATACATGTTGAGCCCGACTTAAATTATTATTTTTAAATATTCCTTCATCAGAATAATTTATAATGACAAATAAATTATTCTGATAAATTAATATTTAGAAAATAAAAACGGACTTTCAACCATTTTATGAGCATAGGCATTGCATAGTTTGTCTACCAGAGGGCACTCTACAACGTTCCTGTTGGCAGGTTGGCTGTTTTTTTTTTTTTTTGTTAATGTGTTTTTGTTCAAAGGACTTTATGTTTCATATCTTAAGTTTGTATTGTTATACGTTTTATTTATCAGAACTTTGATATATTTTGATGTTCCTCTGTTCTGTTATAATAAAACAAATTATCATATTATTTTAGTGAGAACTCATAAATAACTACAAATAACTAATGTTACGGAAATCTGTTTGTTTTGTAATGCATTTTTTGGATTTTTAAAAAAGTGTGTGTATATGTATATATATAAATTATTATTATTAAATGCTTTATTGGTCGGGCTCTAGATACATGTTTGATGGTAGGATACAGATATATTTTTTTAGTGCAAGTGAGGCTTGAATGCTTCCAGTGTGTATTTATACCTTTTCTGACCCCAGCTTTACCTTTGGGTAAATTTCCATTACAACAGCGTAATTTACCAAAAAATTGAATTGTCAGTGCCTCTCCAGAGGTGAAAGACACTAGAAATCCTTTCATATTATGCATTTTATTCACACTGCAAAAAAAGGTAGCCCACAGATCTACAGGGGAAACTCTATTAAGAGACACATTCATGATAGCGTTTTCTGCTGCCACATACCTCACATTCTCCTGCTTTTCTTATCAATGACACGTTGGGAGACGTCCTTTACTGACCTGCTCATGATTGCATTTCTCAAGAGTGCCTCATTGAGGCACAAGGGGAAGGGTGACAATGGACAACCTTGCCATTTCTCTCATGGAGCCAGTTCTAAACATGATGCCTGGTGAAGCAGTCAGAGCTGCTGAAATGGCATTCAGCTTTGCTCCAGCCAGACAAACGTGGCAGACCGAGAGGGACTGTATCGGGTCTTGAAGTAACTTGTATTAGGCTGCGGAATGAAGGCCTGCTCACAGACCCTGTAGATAATGGACATCTTGGGTTGTGGAGCGGTCCCCTCAGGGCCATTTGGAGCCCGCGCAGAGAGCACACAGAGACTAGATGAGGATTTAGCCTTCCTTTAGAGATGGAGTAGAGGCTTAGACCCTGTGGAGCATACAGTCTGATCCTCATGTCTGTGATTGAAAGTACCTGTGGACTGTTGGACAGAGAATATATTTGACTTAGTGGGTATTGGTTTGTATTACAGAAAGAAGGTAACCAATACTACTGTTAGCCCCAGAGGGATTTTGTAAATTGTCTTAATGTTTTTAGACAGTGATAGTTTATTGTTGCTCACAGTGTCATTCTGCATGAGGATTTGTTTTTGTGCTTTTACCATGGGAGTCTCTAGGCAGGTTTAAATGTTGATGTTGGAAAGCCCCAAGCTATCTTTTCTCGAGCATGGCTTTTACCTACTAAACTAACCCCGGATGCCGGCTAAAAATAGAGCCTCTGTGAGTGCAGCTTTAGCAGAGGAGGAAAAAAATGTGGTTACTCATCAGTGAATTGAAAAACAAGTGGAGCAGACAAGTGTCTTTGCCCTGCCAATGTGAACTAAAACAGAGAGGGCCTCAGAGAATAAAGCAAGCTATGATTGCACCAGGTAAGACAAAGCAGACAGCGTGCAGAGACTACAGAGAATCCCTTACGAAGTGGCCTACGCCTTGCCTCCAGCTGAGCCTTTCATTGTGCTGTTGTTTCTAGGGGGCTTGGAAGGCAGCTTAGATTAGATCGCATTGAGTAATGGATCGGAGCTGACAAAAACCTTCTGCAGCCCAACATCACCACAGCAAGGATCCGTGCACTGCTGAGGATCTGCCTGGTTTATTCAGATTAATTTGAGTTGCCCTCATTGTTAATAAGCCTGTGTATATTCATGCTAACATTGTTCTCCTCTAATCTGTATTCATACACATATTTCATTCAATCCCTTTGCAAAGCCGGCCCATAAATCCTTGCCAATCACATTTTGCTACTTCCAATTGAATATGCCATTTATGACTTTTCTCTCTCCTAAAACTGAGTGGATCACTGTGCTGGTTATATTCTTGTTAGATTCTATTTTGCATTTAAATGTAGACATTTCTAGTTTCTCTACCATTTATTCTTTAAAATGCTGTATGAATAAATCTCTAGCTTTTGCAAATTTATAATCCAAGATAATCAATTACTAAAATTTGGCGGGATAAAAAAAGAAAAACCCTACAGCTGTATAGGTACTCAAGCAAAGCGTGATCATTTGAATGTTTATCCTTAGACAGGTTTTGATTAAAACTACAGAGATGAGCATGGATTTGGGTAAATGTGGGAGTGATTGGAATGAATAAAACATGGATTTTTTTTGTGAGGAGAGAGAGAGAGAGAGAGAGAGCTGTTTTTAGTAACAGAAACCTGCTGTGTGGCCATTGTGGGGGATGATGTGTTAATCAAGCCACAAACTGTGTGGTTTCTCAGCCAGAGGTCTCATTTAAACCGCCGCAGAAAAGAGAAATGTATTTGAGCTGGGTCCCACTGGCTGCAAGCCCTTGACTCAATTGCAGTAATGTGAATGGTGGATTTGATGATATTGGCTGGGACCCCCTCAACCCCTCTCCAGCCGCTGCCCCCTCCTTCTCTTTTCCATTAAGACAGCTGGTATCTTTCAAGGGTCCTGGCCCTGTGATTGATGTGTAATAGCTCCAAGCCTCACCTGCCCCCGTCGTAGCGTTATTCATCGGCCAGGCAGCCAGCGCTGCTTTCTACTAAGCACTTTGTTTCCCGGGTTGTAGGTGGAGAGCCTTCTCCCTCGCTTTCTATCTCTGTTTTACTGTCTCTCCCTCCTCCTTGTCAGCCATCTATGCATTTTGACTTTTCATTGCCACGGTGTTACTTCGCTTCACAATGATTCAGTCCTTTTTACTCACTTGTTAAACTTTAAATTTCTCTTTTTTTTGGCTTTTGGGGGCTTTTCCCCTTTATTATAGTGACTCAGCCAACATGGGATGAACGCTCTTACTGGGTGAGCTAGAGGCCACCCCCACCATAGACATTTAAACATATTGTAAATTTTCTAGTAAAGTTTATAAACAATGAAAAGGCATATCTGTGTGATGATTTTTTTTTATAGAGATATGTTAAAGTCTGAAAGGTTATTGGTGATACAGAAATTTGAACGCAGCAGTTGGGTAAAGTGTATCCAGATGCAAACTAATAGCAACTAGATTGTGAAGATACTTACAGAGGCTTATAGCTGCCCACAACATCAAAGGAGAATGGGCCAGCCCTCCATTTGCAACAGTTCAGGGTCCTTGTTGCTCTCAGTGGAAGAGGCTTATGTTACTGATTAGAGGAGAAGAGAGGTGCTTAGCTCATACACAGATTCTGGCAGCTCCCAGGATTAGAGCTGTGCTATCAAATGGTACCTTCATCAATGTTTTCATGTTTCTCACACCTCCAAGACATGCTGCTGGATATTGACACAGGAGGGAGCACAGTATGTATCTTGGCACACCAACGGAGGTGTGTATCCATAATGGGTGTGCGTGTGTGTGACCTTGCACGTTAAAACTCTCCTGAGCCCATGCATCCTGCGTGTGCACTAATGTGCTCTTGTGTGCATTTGCTGGCAGCCCAGTGGTCGCCTTGGTAACTCATCATTAGGTGATTAATGGGGCTGTGACGAGGCTGCGGTTTAATCCGGCCCGGGTGTTTGTGTTGCAGCCGGCGACAAGAGCAGCTGCCCTGTCAGTTGGTGTCTGCTCACGAGATGACAGCACCCGCTGCTGAGGAGCGCCGTTGTCAAACACACTGCATTGTGTGTGCGTGTATCTGTGTGCGTATGTGCTTACTAAAATCCTTCATTCCACCTCCCTCTTTCCTTTTACTCTTCAGATTCTTTCTATCCCTCCTAATAAATGCACGTCTACATGCAGACTTGCTGTATAATTTTTACTCAAAGCCGAGTCTATTTCACCTGGCAAAATCTCTACCCCTTCTCCTTTTTCACTCCCTCTCCCACCCTGCTATTACCACCATAGTAACACTGGTGCTGATTGCCTGGTCTGATCCCTCTGGGGGCTGTAATAACTATTTCTAGTTAATTTGTTGCAGTGGGAGTGGAGGGGTAAACACTGGCAGTAAATGAGAAGCCTCCTTGTAGGTGCAGTGTGTAGGGGGAGTGTAGTGCAGACAACCTGCTGCTTCAGCTTTGCCCACTTCACTGTTTATGGAGGATTTCATTATGGCATGAGAAAGTGGTAGCTGGGTTTCTTTTTAGTGAATGACGATAGCTGAAAATGGCAGTGGACTGAGCATGGCGAATGATTTGCTCAGCTTCTCGCCCCCTCCCTTACCCAGTAGATTGCTGTGTTCTTCCCTCCAGAGCTGTCACTTCACATTAACACAGTGGTGACTGTCAGCCAGGGCTGTGACTTGGGGTGGGGTGCAGTCCAGTAAGCCAGCACAGTCATGACACACACACACACACACACACACACACACACACACACACACAAATGAAATCACAGATGGTCTGCAGAGAAGCTAGCCAGTTAACTCTGTCATTGAGCTTTATGCTGTGTGTCTCCCATGGCATTGCAAAGAGCCATGTGCTGAACAGCCCCTCGACACATTATCTCTGAGGAATTATATTGGCTGCCAGCCTCATCCTCAATGCAGCACTACCTCTTTATGCTCATTCAGTTACGACTTCCCTCACTTTTTTTTACCCCTAAATAACTCTGTTTTTACTGCCTCTCTGAAAGAATGGAAGTATGTTTGAGCAGGAAGCTACAAGGCTCTGTTCTTTGATAAAGCTACTCAGTGTTCTCCAGAGTATACATGATTATGGAGGGGAGTGCCAACCATTACTGTGATGTTGAGAAGAGTCAGCACAGCTGCCTGATTTCTAGGAACTAATCTTGTATTTCTCACCCATAAAAGATCTTCTCCAACACAAAACAACTGTACTTGAAGAATAATCGTTATTGACATATAGTTATGCTAATAGTTCTCCTTCTTTTGTCCACAGCTTTTCTGAAACACTGGGGTTGTTGGTGTGGCCAAATTTTCCCTGGATTTGACTGGTAAATTCAGAAGACTGAAGCCCAGGCTCACAGTCTACCTTTCACGGAGGCCCAGCCGTGAGAGGACTGAGGAAGGCACGTGGCGGATCATGACGGCCGACAAAGAGAAGGAGAGGGAGAAAGAGCGGGACAGAGACAAGGACCGGGACAAGAGAGAGGCTGGTAAGTCCCGCCGGCAGGACGGGGACCGGGGTGACCGTGAGAGTGAGAGCTCAAGGCCCCGACGCAGCTGCACACTGGAGGGCGGGGCCAAAAACTATGCAGAGAGCGATCACAGTGAGGACGAGGACAACGAAAATGGCAGCACAGGTGGAGGGAGCGGCACGGCAGAGGATGGGGGCAAGAAGGGCAAGAAGAAGACGCCTAAGAAGAAGTCACGCTACGAGCGCACAGAGAACGGAGAAATCACGTCCTTCATCACAGAAGACGATGTTGTTTACAGACCCGGAGGTAAGTCCCAGTAATAGCTAATCTAATTGTGTCAGCAGGTGGATTTCACTTACCTGCCTGGTCACCAACAGCAGTAAACACAAGTCAATCTCCCTTAATCAATTTCCCACATTACTGGTAATCATGAGCCTGTCTTCTGAACATCATATTTTTAATTGTTCAGTGATTTATTTCTTGGAAACCGTCATCTCTGTTGCAATAGGCTGCTGAGGGATTGCAGTTTCTTCAGAGTTGCAGCTCTATAACAGCAGATGTACTCCCTCAGGCTAGAGGCCAATGCATCATACAATCAATTCCAAGTTGACCCACTCTGTGCTTTGTCTTGGCCTAAGTCAATAAAGCAAAGTGGTGCTTCACTAGATGATGTGATAGTGACGACAGCCATAATAATGATTTTTATCCCAACTCGCTGAAAGTATGCTATCTCCTTTGGGACTAAAAGGTGCTCTAGTATTCTGGAGATATGTTTGAGCTGTGGAACAACACCTTTATTACATCTGATGCATGAGGCTAAAAAGAGAACCCACCTTTTCCGCAGCTGTAAACATAGCCTCTCTTTCACCTACTGTTTAGAAATTGGTTGTATGAGAGAGGACAATGTCAACTCACACTGTCGGAAATAAGCCAGGATGGCTTGTCGTGTGTGTGTGTGTGTAGCCTGCTCTAATTTGACTGCTCAGTGTTATCGGCCTTGCAACTAAATCATTGCAGCCGTGTCTTTTCGTTTATCTAGCAGCTATCAAAAGGTCAAGTAGTGGAGGGTTAGCCCACACTGCTTGGGTACTTAATAGGAAGACGGAGGGAATTTCAGCCAGTGTGTTAGGTTATTTTCTTCTCTTACCCATACATACATTCACACAAACACTCTACTAACACACTACTAAAGAGACAACTTTAAGTAGGTGCAGTGAAACAGCCAGACCTCTCCACCCTACACTTTTCCATCAAACTGGGTAATCTTGTTGGCTGAATTATCTCTGCACTGGTATCAGTGGAGGTGCTCAAGCAAGCAGTCACACTGGTATTGGTATTACTCACTCTTCATTGCTGTCTTTTTTAACTCGCTGCAGCGGACTCCATTGAAGCATTTTTTTTGCTGCATTTCATATTTAATAGAGAGAGCACCGGCGCTTTGTCTCATAGTTAACCATGCTGAGTGGGGGGAGTAGAGAGGGGTGGGGGGAAGCAGTCAGTCACATCAATGAAACATTCAAAAGGCCTATAAACAAAGTCAACCGTCTCAGTGGATTAGCCCTGCCGAATATTTATATTTCCACATTCAAGCTCACAACACAGCCAGTCTGTGATTGATAGGGAATTTTTTTGTTTCCTGTCTTCTCCTTCAATTTGTTTGACAGGTCTAGAACAGGCCCGGGTGTCACAACCTGCTCCCGCCACATAGACTGGAGCTGCTAGATTGGTTTAGATTAAGCATGAGCCAGGATAGGGTGTTGCGTGGCCCCAGCACCAGTGCCCTAGTTTGTAATTTACTTCCTATTGTCAACGTAGAAGATCCTCCACCTCAGCAACTGACCTCCTGCTGTCTCTTCAGCTCATTGTTCAAGTGATAAACCCTGTGTGTACACAGTGCATGTTTTCTTCCTCCTGCTTGGTCATTGGTAGCAGCCTTCTTGCAATCAAATTTGATGTGTGCAGCTTAGGCAGGCACAAAGCCTGCAATGGATTATGCTTTACTAAATGTTAAATCCCTTTATAGCTGTCTAGTGACACACAATATGCAAAACTAACCACCCCTGGAGAGGGATTTGCACTGCCCCAGACATAGGGAGAGGGAAGACATCCGTGATGGAAAGCCGTGCAGTAATGCAAAAAAGAAATTGTGAACTAAATTTTT
This sequence comes from Etheostoma perlongum, assembly GCA_026937815.1. Classification (NCBI taxonomy): domain Eukaryota; kingdom Metazoa; phylum Chordata; class Actinopteri; order Perciformes; family Percidae; genus Etheostoma; species Etheostoma perlongum. The sequence goes on from CM049377.1 coordinate 18,159,642, forward strand.
TATTGCTTTTGTCACGGGGAGCTTTAGAAACATACAGGCCCATGTTATCACATAAGAAATAACAGGTAGGCTAGTACTAAAACTGTCTGTAAACTCCCAATCTCCAGCCACCTTCCAATGTCTCTGCTCAGCCTTTCTATCCCTTAAAGATGGGGTCAGGTGGCTTATTGCACATCGATTGGATGGGGAAGGGTGGACGGAGAAGTGCAATCGACCAATAGGTGGGCCTGCAGCTAACTGTAGAATGGAGGGGTGTGTCTGTGGTAGTGACCAGGGGACTCTGTCCCAGGCCATTGGTATGATTGGATGCTGGGGTGAATAGCCTGATGCAGTGCAAACAGACATCCAAATTGATCTGTGCCCTGTGGCTGAGCTCTCACCACTTCCCCAAGCCTGGCCAGACACCCATAGAGCCTATACTCCACACCCCCCACCCCAGATTATAGATCCTCTCTCTAGAGATTATATACACTGCCATGGGGGGATCAATAGGAGACACCCTAGGAGCACAGAGCCACACCAAATACTTGTCAGTACACACACATACACAGTACCTAAAACCAGTATTCCTGTACACTCACAACTGTAACACATAACATGCACACACTAACACATATACAAAGCATGCTTATAACAGTCATAGACACGGTTCTTATCTCTGACAAGCACACTCCTGCAAAACACACACACACACACACACACACACACACACACACACACACACACACACACACACACACACACAGAGAGTACTATCCACATTGCTCATCCCTTCGCTCCACTGCAGCAGGACTCTGCTTGGCGCTGCAGGCGGCTGGCTGACTTAGCATGTCTCCTTCCTTCCTAACTGACTGGCTGGCCGCTCTGTCTAAAATAGCGAGAGCTAATGGAAACCACCTGCCCCCCTCCACTCCTTCTGCCCTTCTACCTCAGTTTATGCCACACAACATGGCTGCCACAGCCAACCCACTTTTCAGGAGGGGGTTACTGGAAGATAAAGACAAGACATAATTTGATTCAGTCATTTCTTTCTAGAAAGTGTGTAGTTAGAGCAGTGAATAATACAGAGAGGTTGCAAGCTAGTCTGAGAAAAAACACCTTGTGTGAGTGTTGGGGGAGTTGTTTATGTGGACAGCTGGTGTTTCTTGCCACAGCCACCACAGAACCCTGGGGAGTTAGAATGTGTGTGTCACTGTATGTGTCTTGTGCACGCACAGTAGTAAACTGTGCAGCAGGATTATGTTTGACACACACACACACACACACACACACACACACACACACACCTTCCTTTCTTCAAACGCAGAACCAACTGTTGGCAGAGTCACACAAACCTGCCATGTCTTTTATGTTTAAGAGAGCTTCTGGTTTTTTTTCTTGGATATATGGCAGTTGTAATTGACTTCATGTTGTATATAATGTATATTGTTATTACTGCTAATGATGCACAATATCTTTATCGTTGCAAATGCTGACATTTATTATAACCTTGTCAAGTATTCAAAGGTGTGGCAGATTCACATTAGAACACAATTTCATAGTCACTTCAGTTTTACGTTTTAAACCTAATAATACAAGTGCATTTTTGCACAATAGAATTTCACTAAGGCTCTTGGCTGAATGTAAGTTATCTACCGTAAAATTCCATCTATCTAAATTCGCATTACCAAAAAATTGTGTGCAACTGAAGTGCCTTTTATCAAATAGATATTAGATTCAGAGTAAAGTAATATTATTAATATTATTAATATACTTCATAGGAACACATGTGAATTCTGTTTTCAGTACAGATCCTCTTGAGAACCCAATGTAATGTGGTTTAGTATGGGTTGGATCAGTTATGTAGAGAGCCAATACATCCTAGGCTAGAGATTTTTTAACATAGCACATCCCATGCACTATAAAGGCTAGCTGTCGATCAGTTTGCTGTTACCAGTTAAGCTAACATAAGGGACCAGCCCTTTGAGTCCTCTCATATTGAAACATAGCAGTGTGAATCTGTAGCCTGTCGCTAACTGAACAGATCCATTTAAAAAATAAAAAAAAACCTTTCTGCTCTTCCATCTCTCCCCACGCTAGAGACTCTGGGAAAAGGGCTTTTTAGTGAAATCCAACCACCTGCCGACTACTAAATGAGAAAGCGTGGGCTAGCCGAGAGGGATGGGGGGTGTTGTCAAAGAGCCTCTGTTCTCCCCTAGGAGCTCAGTCAGCTGTAGGCCTGCCCTATTGTAGAGACCCGATGGTATCGGTTGCCAGGTATTTCCCACTGCTTTTCCAGTGAGAAGAATGGGGGAGTTGTTGGGCTTGTGGATGAGGAGAGAGGAAGGAAAATTGGGGGAAGAAGCAAAGTGTCTGTGTGCCTCCAGTCCTTCGCTACCTGTTACGTAACCCTACTGGGACCGCCCAGCAGGAAGTGGCACAAGGCGCCCTTGGTCATCAGCTGGTCTTGTTGGCTGCGGTCGGTGCTGGCTCAGTAATGACACCAGTCTCACCTTTTCTCCCAAGCTCTCTGTCTCTCTTGGCCCTCTTGTCCTCTCCCCCCCATGTTGCATTATTGCATTCCTTGCTATTTAATTTTAGGATCAGTACACTCATGTGGGTTGCTTTGCTATAGCTGTACTCTACTCTGCTGTGTGTTTGTGCGTTTGCGCATGTGTGCTCTGCCAGTTTGAGCCGAGGACCACTTTTAACAATGCAGGTGCATCCTGCCTCATGGCTAACACTCATCACCTGCAAGCACAACTTAAACTAATATTTCTCTTGATTTAATAAGCCTGCCTCGTATTCTCCAATATGCTCATATTCTTGCAGTGTTTAGCTGCTCTCATTCCACAGCACCAATCCCCCCACCCCCCTAATCACTGTTTAAAAAGCATTGGCATACATGATTGTTCACAATGTGGCTTTTCCATTGTTGGCGGCTCGTAAAAGTACGCCAAGCTGATATTATCTAAGAACGCCCCCTCCCCTCTGCTAAAATGCTGCAGCAAATTAAACAGCATCTTTTTTGCTTGATACACAGAGAGTAGGACACCGCTCTTTTGCTGAGACTACGTGTGTTTTAGATTAGACATGCTTGGCAGCCATAAGAGAATGGCTGGCTGAACAATGAGCTACAGCTGAGAAAATTGCTGTGTGTGTGTGTGTGTGTGTGTGTATATATGTGTGTGTGTATGTCACAGGGTTATAACAATGAATACTCTGTCGCTTGAACTCAGCAGTGACAATATAATTGGAGAAACAGTAACCGGCAGGATCAGGTTTCAGTGAAGTGCTCGGGTATGAGGAACTGCGCTCAGAAGATTCATGATTATCTGCCCATGTCAAAGTATTGAACTTTCTTAATCTGTCTGGGTGGCGTTGCAGTCGAGTGGATTGTAGGGTGGAGGCGAGTAGAAGAAGTTAAATTTAACGGCTGTGGAGGGAGTGAGAGCATTCTACTACAAAGGCCCTGCTGTGGTTCTCCCTCCAACAGTGAAGGCTCCATCCATCCAACGAGCACACACTTCAACCCTTTAAAAACTACCCTTCCCCCCACATAGACCCCCACCACAGCTAAACCATTCCTCCCTCTCCTTTCCACTTCTCCACTTGAGCAAGGAAACCCACTTCCAAATGCACAAAATGGCAGGAATGTTTAACAAGTCAGGCAGACCCTGGAGAAACCGTGTGGCCCGCTTCGGCAAGCCCCCTCACCCCACCCAACCTCCCTAAGCTCCATTGCCTCCTTTTCGTTCAAACAGCAGAGTCTGAAGCATTAACTGGGTTTTAGCTTTCACATTCATTGAGAATAGCATTATAACTCTCAGGAAAATGCCCTTGAGGTAGTTGATTTTTAGTGCCCAGAATGAATTCAAAATGTGCTTCTGACGTTCGAAGAATAGACTGTCTGTGAATGAGTAAGCTAGATCCCTGTCTCATTTTTTTCCACCACCTATCCTTTTCACTCTCGCTGTCTGTTCTTTATGCCTGTTGGTGTGCTCTGGGGTGTAGACACGGAGATCTGGCCCCTCTAAATGAATGTGGTGAAGGCACACTAAACCCTAATTCCCCCGATTTGACTCCTCTGAAACATGTCATCTCATTCAGATTAGTCTCTTTTGTTCTCTGCCCTCCCCCCACTCCCTCCTTTTTGCTCCCTTTTCCTCCACCCGCTTTTCTCTGACTCTCTCAACACACACACACACACAATCACAAACTGTGTTGCTCACAGATCACACAATAGCACTGATGGATATTTTCATTCATGTTATCTTGTAAATGACTTCCAGGGATGGTGTAGAGGAGGAAGAAATGGAGGGAGCCAGGAAAAGCAAGAAGAGGGCAGTAGTGTGAGATATATATATATATATATATATATATATATATATATATATATATATATATATATATATATATATATATATATATATAATCAGATCACTCAGAGCCAGCAAAGGGCGATAAATCCCCCTCCCCTTAGAACAGCTCATTCAGCCCTTAGCAGATAACAAGCCCACCCTGGGGTTACAAACAAACACACGCACACACAGAGCCCCTCAAATAACAAAGCCCATGATGTCACAGACATACTCGTACACACCAGCCCCTCTACAAATGGTATCTTGGGTGTCAGAGCCATTTAATATCTTTGCCACCCCTCTTTTCCTCTGCAAGCGGTAAGATAAACCACAGCCAGATCGATAACTGTTGACACAAACAAATAAATAACAGATGATGCCACTGTCAGTCGCTGAAAAAAAAATTATCCGCTCATGTTTTGTTAGGGAAGGTGTGGCTTAGTCCTTCTGCAAGGACTAAGTTTGTGTTGTCAGTGCAAATCTTACATATAGTGACTTTTTTTATTGTTATTGAAGCTTACAGAACAGCGAGATATTGCCCGTCTTAAAGGCCTTGTGTGTGCATTAATGTAAGCAAGAGTTTTCTGCTCCGTCGCACCAAACAGCAGGCAAAACCTTGGGAGCAGTTAAATAGCTTGTTGCATTGTTTCCATCTGAATAGAAGGTCCATTTTTAGTGTTTAATTCAATGAAATTTTTCAATCAAATAAATGTCAGTGGCTTTAGCAAGAACTGTGTTTTACATGTTAATATTAAAACCAATTTTTTTTATTTATTTTCCTTAGCTGATCCCACTCATACACTGGTTTTATGTTTCAGCTAAAAGCAAAAGGTGAATGGTAGACTATTATGCTAATTTGCCTTTTGTGGATTTAAATCTCTTTTTTTCTGTAATAATTCTAACCCATGACTGTTTCTGGAAAGTACTGTGCCAGGCTTAGCTGTAATCATTAGCTGCGTCTCCCGCCGCCTCCTCCTTTTTCTTCTCCACAGCAATGACTGTGTGTTTTTGTCCTCTGCAGCGTGAATGTTTTTGTTAAAGAGATGAGAGTTCAGGACCTGGCCATACCACCAGTCACATTCAATTTGCAAGCACAGCCTGCTAGGGGCCACCTCCTCACTCACTCACTCACTCACTCACTCACACACACACGTGTGACTGGGGTGCTTTCTATGAGGGTATGTGATTTGGCAACAATTTAAAACAGGAGAGGACCGAAAAGGAATTTATTTTTGTTTCACGGCTAAGCTATACCAAAGTTAACTGGACATATATAGGTGCAATGACAGAAGTTGTCATTTTGTTGGAACACGTTAGTGATGACTCGGTGGTGGAATGGGTTAGCAAGTATTACTCACTGGTGTATAAATGGAGTGGAACAATAACATAATTCCCCTTGGGCGTAATGTTTGCTTTGGAAAGGCAACCTTGTAGCACTCCAAAAGTCCTTAATCCTATTACTCGCATTCCAATTGAATTTGAATCAAGAAGAAAAATGTCTTTTCAGCAGAGGTAACGGCACCCAACATAATATATTACTCAGTCTGTCTGCATAAAAACATGAATGCTTTAGGAAGTGTGAACATCTTCTTTCCAACTCACTTTTTCTTCTTTTTTTCTCACGTGCAGATTGTGTGTACATTGAAAGCCGGCGGCCCAACACTCCCTACTTCATTTGTAGCATTCAGGATTTCAAGCTGGTGAGTACATTTTCACTTCCTGTCTGTCCTGTTTTATGTCCCTGTGTCCTCGCACTGGCCTGGGGTTCAGCACTAATCTGCCCACCCATCACGTGTCGCAAGCTGTAAAACATACCACTGTTGTTCCTGGTGAGTAAAAATGGCAGAAGAAACCACAGCTACAAGGTTGTGTGCGCCATAACTAGGAAATATAGGTGCAGAGTTGCAATTTTTTTTTTTTTACACTGTGGTAGTCTGATGAGAACTGAATACAAATCACAGTAAAATACGATTTATAATCAGTTTGTATTCTTAGGTTTGATTTTGAAGGGTCATGTGGTAAAATAAAAATCCATCTGAGAATCAGGCTTGAATATTATCCACCTTTGCAATCCACTGGCAGTGTAGTAATGCTTGTAATGGAAATGAAGATGTTTGTTGCACTTAATTGATTTAATGAAGGAGGTCGTCACCAGTTTTCAATTGATTTTTTTTTCACAACATAATGTGGCCAAATTGCCTCTTTTGCTGAATAAAGTAAGAAATTAGTTTTTAATTTACTTCTGAGAATGGCTGTGTCAGTCAGTTTAGTGAAGTGGCGCTTGTTTTCTCTATAGGACACCTAAAATGCATCTCTCTCACACACACACACACACACACACACACACACACACACACACACACACACACACACACACACACACACAAATTGATTTTCCCACGCTGCATTTTTTATGTTTGCTAAAGGGGAAGTTGCATTTGCCCTCACCTGACAGATTTGTCTTTGTTCATGTTGATGCAAAAGTATTTAACCTTATGGTTTAAGAAATGTGATTAGATAGTTTGCTCCTCTGTAGTTGACTCTATTGACACACTGAACAGCTTTAGAATTCATGAATGTCTCACAGCTCACAAAGCCATTCAGATTATCTTTTATTATCAAATTATTGTATTATCAAACTGGGCATGTTGTGAAAAAAGCCCTATACAAGCTGCAAGTCGATTTAACATTAGGGCTGCACAATTTGGAGAAAAGATCATATTGCAATTTACAATGCTGATATTGAGTTTAAAGCTAAATGAAACAAAGTTAAACGATTCAGGTTAAAAACCTGAATATTCTAGAAAATGAAATAACAAAATACTAATTCTTATTAAATTAATACATTTTGTATGCCCTTATAAAAAATGACATTCAAGGTGGGTGTAATATAATAACTAGTAATTAAGTCACAAAATATACTTTGTACAGCCTCTTCTTAAAGGAGAATTCCGGTCGATTCCAACATGTAGCTCTGTTTGTAAATTTGGAGTGCTGTCAGTAGAGTGAAAAACCAAAACGATTGGTGATGCCTACACCATGTTATTCTCCTGCTAGCGCTAGCACCCAACAGGCTTAAACAGGGCAAGTTTAAAATGTGTTTTGAGCCTCTTAACTTGTTCAAAATGTTCAGGTGTGTTTAGTTCCGGTGTTGAGACGGCAGTTAGAGTGCTTAGGGGCCGTCTACAAACTACAACACAGAAAAGAGATAAAACAAAAATATGTAGGCTATCAATTTAATGATTAAATAAAGTAGTGTCTCTAAACTTACCTCAATTATAACTTGTCTCCTGCTAGTTGTACTACAACACTTACTTATGCCTATTTTTTAAAATATGTTTCTCTTTTCTGTGTTGTAGTTTAGAAACACCGAAGCACTCGTTGCGGTATCAACACTGGAACTAAACATAGCTGAATTAGCAGAACTTTCATGCATTTCTTTCACATCTATAGCAGTGAGATTCATTGTGTTCACTCAGAAGGAATCACTGCACATGGGTAGGCACTTTTAATGACATGTTGAACATGTTTAGAGGCTAAAACACGTTTAAAACTTGCCCTGTTGAAGCCTGTTGGGTGCTAACACTAGCAGGAGGATAACACAATGTGGGCAGCACCAATTGTTTTTGTTTTTCTTTCTACTGACAGCACTCAAAATTTAGAAACAACAGAGCTACATGTTGAAATTGACCGTAATTCTCCTTTAAGGTCTGTATGATCTGAACCCCTCTCACATGACCTTAGGCGACACACGCGCTACTGCCTAAACAGACTGACTGGACACTGGGCATCTTTTGTGAACGTTGTTACAATAGTAGTGCTTAATACATCCATGGGGTAGTGTAATTCAGAGGGCAGATTCAACGTAGATTCCACACACAACCATAAATCAGGCTGATGAGGGGCATCAGTGCCTGAATAGTGAAGCGAGGAAAATGGCGTTGAGTTTGCATAGTGGCTGTGTGAGGAAAAAGCGTCAGAAAAAAGAGACTGCACAGACAATATAAAGTGAGTTCACAGAGAACACCAAGCTTCTTAAGACACGGTTACTTCATCTGTTAATACTGTTGGTAAAGTGAAGGATGTTACAACGTGGAGACAGTGTCACGCACGCAGCACACCTTTTTATTTATTATTTGTTTACTCAAAGCATACAATTTCTGCAGTTATGTATTCACACGGAGTAACATTGAGATTGTTGAGTAATGGTTGGCTACATGTGGGATTTTTCTCATAGGTCAGTGCAATCAACCAAGTGTTTATTTTGGTTGAGGAAATTTGCTGGTCAGAGTTCACCAAATTCTACCTGCCATAAATGGAGAGTGGAAAACATTTTGGTGCAGGTTTGCAGTAATGTGCCTGATCTTTAATGTGCAATGGCTACTAGAATATGTAATTGATGGGTCTATGTTGCCAAATAAAGCCGCATCTTACACAGCTGGGGAGAGCATTGTCTTTTCACAGATTGGTTGTCTAAGCAGAGTGCAGAGAGCTTGGTGAGGGACGGCCAGGCCCCGGGGGGCCAAAGTAATGCCTGCTAACAGCCAGGGTGATGATGGGAGGTCAGCTCAGGCCACACACACACCACTTTATAAAAAAGGTTTGTGTGTGTGTGTGCGTGTGCATATATATATATATATATATATATATATATATATATATATATATATATATATATACACACACACATACAGTACAGGCCAAAAGTTTCACATTCAATGCGTTTCCTTTTATTTTCATGACTATTTACATTGTAGATTATCACTGAAGGCATCAAAACTATGAATGAACACGTGGAATTATTTACTTAACAAAAAAGTGTGAAATAACTGAAAACATGTCTCATATTCTAGTTTCTTCAAAGTAGCCACCCTTTGCTTTTTTGATAGCACTGCAAACCCTTGGTGTTCTCTCAATGAGCTTCATGAGGTAGTCACCTGAAATCGTTTTCACTTCACAGGTGTGCCTTGTCAGGTTAATTAGTGGAATTTCTTTCCTTATTAATGGGGTTGGGACCATCAGTTGTGTTGCGCAGAAGTCAGGTTGATACACAGTCGACCGCCCTATTGGACAACTGTTAGAATTCATATTATGGCAAGAACCAATCAGCTAAGTAAAGAGAAACGAGTGGCCATTATTACTTTAAGAAATGAAGGTCAGTCTGTCCAAAAAATTGCGAAAACTTTGAATGTGTCCCCAAGTGCATTCGTAAACACCATCAAGCGCTACAACAAAACTGGCTCACATGAGGACCGCCCCAGGAAAGGAAGACCAAGAGCCACCTCTGCTGCTGAGGATAAGTTTCTTTAAGTCACCAGCCTCAGAAATCACAAGTTAACAGCAGCTCAGATTAGAGACCAGATGAATACCACACAGAGTTCTAGCAGCAGACACATCTCTAGAACAACTGTAAAGAAGGAGGAGACTGCGCAAATCAGGCATTCATAGTCAAATAGCAGCTGGGAAACCACTGCTAAGGAGAGGCAACATCCAGAAGAGATTTGTTTGGGCCACGAAACACAAGGAATGGACATCAGACTAGTGGAAATCTGTGCTTTGGTCTGATGAGTCTAAGTTTGAGATCTTTGGTTCCAACCGCCGTGTCTTTCTGCGATGCAGAAAAGGGACCGGATGGATTGCCTGGTTCCCACTGTGAAGCATGGAGGAGGAGGTGTGATGGTGTGGGGGTGCTTTGCTGGTGACACTGTTGGGGATTTATTCCAAATTTAAGGCATACTGAACCAGCATGCCTACCACAGCATCCTGCAGCGGCATGCCATCCCATCCGGTTTGCGTTTAGTTGGACCATCATTTATTTTTCAACAGGATGACCCCAAACATACCTCCAGGCTGTGTAAGGGCTATTTGACCAAGAAGGAGAGTGATGGAGTGCTGTGCCTGCACAGTCACCGGACCTGAACCCAATCGAGATGGTTTGGGGAGAGCTGGACCGCAGAGTGAAGGCAAAAGGGCCACCAAGTGCTGAGCATTCTGGGAACTCCTTCAAGACTGTTGGGAAACCATTTCAGGTGACTACCTCTTGAAGCTCATCAAGAGAATGCCAAGAGTGTGCAAAGCAGTAATCAGAGCAAATGGTGGCTACTTTGAAGAAACTAGAATATAAGACATGTTTTTTAGTTATTTCACACTTTTTTGTTAACTAAACATGTGTTCATTCATAGTTTTGATGCCTTCAGTGATAATCTACGATGTAAATAGTCATGAAAATAAAGAAAATACATTGAATGAGAAGGCGGTTCCAAACTTTTGGCCTGGCCTACATATATACATACATATTCATACATTTATACCGAGTACAGGTCCAATACCAGTGTGTCATATAGCTTATGTTTTAACAACTGTGTACTACTCTCCCTGTATGGATGTGATATGATTTCTATCTTTGTCAGTCTGGCTCAGTTTAAACTCTTTCTCAGGTCAAACTCAAACAATGAATGCCGTAGAACTTTCTTTTATTATGTCAGTTATGTATTATCCGATGTATCGGATCGGTGCACAAACTCCAGTACTTCCCGATACCAGTATTTTAGGAATTATTGGAACATCTCTAGTGTAAAGGCCGGTTGTTGTGTGTAGAAGGGTTTTAAGGTGAGCTGGGGGCCTTGCTGTACTCCCCTCTGCAAGGCCCCCAGCAGCAGGGCTTTAATCGGAATGCTGCTAGAGTGCTGAGGATGGCAGGAACCCCTCCTTGTGCACACGCATGTGCATACACACACACACTCATAAAACCTACAAACCTGCACCTTGATTAAGAGCTCCAAAAGAGGTCTGGGCAGACAGAGGTAATTGTCCAGGGAGAGAGAGAGAATACCGGCTCCATTACCTAACCCCTCTCTCTCTCTCTCTCTCTCTCTCTCTCTCTCTCTCTCTCGCTCTCGCTCTTGCTCTCTCTCTCTCTCTCTCTCTCTCTCTCTCTCTCTCTGTCTCTCGCTCTCTGTTGCTCCCTCCCCCATCTATCTGTAATTAATGAACAGCCATCTGCATGCCTGTATGTGTCTGAGCAGACTGTACTCTTGTCCCCCTATGTTAAAACAACAAGCCCTGCTGGCTCTCTAAACAAGTACAGCGTTTTTCAATGAGCTCACTTTGTTGCTGGGCGACAAATCACAAATGATTGTCACTATGCTAGCTACATTGAAACCCCGTAATCTCTGTTTACTAGACCTGCACAAAATTCTCTTTTAGCATGGTAGCTGATTTAGGTTGTAATTGCGCATGTTGGTATAAAGTACCATCTAGCTGACCAACTTAAAATCTACCACGTCACCCTGCTCTCAAAACTGGGGCACAAAGAAAAAAAAAACATTTCATCCGCTCCTCCTGCTCTTTAGTGGGACATAATGGTCAGTGTAATCTCATTTCCTTTTCTTGCCACAATATATTGAAAAGGAGAGACAACAGACATGGAAGTAAACCATGCATAGACGTCAACTTGTTCTATATATTTTCTGTTCTCTCGTCCCTCTGTCTACGACCCCCACTTTTTCTTGCCGCACAAATTATCGATTAACCCCCCTCTGTGTGGAAACAGGGCTTTGGAGGCACGGCACAGGGGGATGAAATTTCATTGGTCCTGAATCAAACAACCTCGTCAATATTGCCTGTCTCCCACCCTTCCCTTTTCCTGTCTCTCTCTCTCCTCCCTCAGTCTTTAGGCAGTAACAGTCTCACTCGTGTACTTTATCTAATGACCTGTGAATCCAATTAGTCATGTGTAGAAATACGAATGCAGCCATCCATCTATCCTTCGTGGGGAAGAACAAGGATTAAAGCCTGCTTCTTTGTTTCCCTATATCTTTCTTTCTCGCACTCTGAGACTAGTCTTGTCGCATGTATGAGCGCCAACGCTCATTCAGCATTAACATATACATAAAAAATCCATTTTGAACATTTGCTCTTCAATTTCCCTGCTTTGTTTACTCAACGGTGGCATCTGTGGTGCCCACTGTAACCTCTGTGACTTATCATTCCAGCTATATAGATATCCATATCCTGCCTTCCTCCTAAAATGTCTGCCCAGATACAGAGGTGACCAGTAGGAGGCCATTTTAACCGTTAGAGGTATTAAATGAAATCAGGAGTGGAAGCAAGACATCAAAATGCAGCTGGTCAATGATCAGGTTTTTTTCATGTCCATGTAAAGATTATAAAAAAGGGGGGGAGGAATAACAAAAGTAAACATGATTTACACAACTTAGAAGTTAAACACTGGCATTACAAGAGAATTATATTAACATAAAATGTGAATTTGCGCTACAGATGCACACAAAACTAGTTAATCAAGTATAAAAAAATACTAAGATATACTTCTTTTATTTCGTCTGATGTGATCTATTAGGTCAACAACCCTTCAGTGTGTTTTCCCACAAGGGCTAGTTTCAGTTTGCACCCACTGCCATGACCTTGAAATGTGTCGACAATCTATTTTTGATGGGCGTAATGCAGTGAGCTGGCCAAATGTAGATTTGTGTGTGTGTGTGTGTTTTATTATTATATCATAATGTTATATCATGATCATGCAGTTTGTGTACACGTACAGTATATCTGGTTCAACACTACACAGTCACACTCTGTTAGTTGCATGCTGAGACAATAAGCCATCTGACGGAAATTGAGCCCTAAACAGTCTGCAGCCATATTTGCTCATTGACCCTGGCTTCACCAATCCATCCTGCTTTTCTTACATTGATTGTCTCCTCTGTCTCTATTTCTCTCCCTCTCACTCTGTCATCTGTTTTTACACTTTATTCACCCCACATCCCCACTCCTTTTTATCTGCTGTCACTCACCTCCCTCCCTTGCTCCTCCCATCCCACGTACCAGTCATTATGTCCATGTCCTCGCTCATTGACCCCCCCCCCACCCCCACTTCCCTATCTGCTTGTATCTAACCTCATTTGCTGTTATTGGCCACGTCAGCTATGTTCTGTCCTCCCTCCCTCCCTCTCCCACATCCCTCTCTCTTACTCCTTGCGTCCATGTCTCCCTCCCTATTTTGCTAATGGAGTGATTGCAGTGTTTCTCCCTCTGGGGAATGCATGCTGGATTGAGGAGCCCAGTACGCCAACACCCACATGCAGACATACAAGCACACACCCACACTTAACTCTCCTCGTGGATCTCCCTCCTATTGGACATTTAATTAGATGCCATGTACAATGCAATTATTGTGCCAGGAATCCAGCTCATATGTTGCAAGCCTGATCAGCTTACAAGGATGAGGGATTTGGTTTGTCAAATGACCGGTATACTGTGTGTGTGTGTGTGTGTGTGTGTGTGTGTGTGTGTGTGTGTGTGTGTGTGTGTGTGTGTGTGTGTGTGTGTGTGTGTGTGTGTGTGTGTGTGTGTGTGTGTGTGTGTGTGTGTGTGTGTGTGTGTGTGTGTGTGTGTGCTTTCCACCACTGTCAAATAACAGGCCCATGTACATTGTACACAAGTGTGTAATTGAAAGTTATTGACGTTTGATGATCTAATTGATGAGATGTGTTCAAGCAAAAGGTGTGCTGTCGGAAAGAAAATAAATAAATAAATTGCCTATAAACCTTAGCTAATATTGATTAATGTTTGGCCTAACGTCTCACATGCAAGAGTTGTTCATGTGGGGTCTTGTGGCCCCTGGACGTCTAATTAGTAAGGATACACATGGTCAATTGTTTGAACTGACGCAAAGAAACATCCTGATCACTCATATTGCCTGCGTACCCCCTAGTGATTTTGTCATATCACCCTGCAGTAATATATCTAGCTACTTCTTCAGTGAAATGTTTTAAATACCATCCAGACTTAAAACAATGGTGCAAGATTAAAATGCCATACAGTTCAAATTATTTTATAAACCTGTTGGATATGATCACCTTATAAAATACATTCATTACTTATGACAATCTATAGTTCTTGGTCTCTAACTAGGTCATATTCACTGTATCCATGTGTGGTTACATATGTATTCAAATGCATGTTTGTGTTGGATGGATATAACGGCATAGTTCTCCCAGTTGTCATGTAAACAACACGTACACCTCAACTACACACATGCACACACCATATGTTAACTGTATCTCCCACAACTGTTTCCTGATGGTTTAGGCTGGTGCTTATCATACAGCCTTGGAAAATGCCACATATTCAAAGGCCATAATTAAAAAAAAAAAAATTGATAAAGATGCAAATATATGTGCATAAATACGGATGCGTAACCCAAGCAGTTATTCGATTTTCCGTGGACCCTGAGTACAGTCCTAATGGAATCCAAAGTGCTGAGAATTAGCTTAACAATGAGATCCGCTGGCTAATTATCTTGTGGCTAGCTTGTCTGCACATATTCAGGTCCATGCAAAAAATATCACTTAATATACAACGTGGCATTATTAAGTGGAGTTTCCTGCCATCCTTCTGATCCTTCCTTTAGATTTCTCCTTTTATGTAAAGCTGCAGCATCAGTGCTCTGTGATGCATGTAGTGGTGAGTCCATAGAAATAAAATTGTATATCTATGGTTAAGTCAATAGAAGGAGAAACGTCAGACTAATTTCTTTACCAAAAAGTCTGAGTTGTGCTAAGCCATTTAGATGATAGTTGAAGGTTGACTAGACAGGCATCACTTGTCTCTTGTCATTGCCTAGAAGGCTGAGTTCCTTCTTTTTATCTTCCTATTGCTCCCTTCACGACCACCCACCCCATCAAACATTTTGAAATGCAATTATGGATCAGTGAGCACCGCCATCAGTCGCACTTCTTGTTAATATTTATCGAGTAGAGCAGCAGCCACAGCCATCTTGAGAGAGGGGCGCTACCCTCATTAGGGGCAATTTTTTGTGTGTGTGCATGTGAGTGTGAGTGATCCTCAGCTCTTCCTTTCATTCCACGGTCCACTCAGCTGCTTTAAGCGAGTTGGTACATTTTACAGACATGAACATGTGGAGATGCAGCCTTTCACAATTGTGTGGGGCTGTCTTAAGTGTCTGCTTTCTGTGAGAACGCAGCTTTGACAAGGCATCTAGGCGTCTATAGACATGACACTCCAGCCGAGGCTGCTGCTAGCTGTTTGATTGAAGCATTCGGTCTGTAATGTTCCCTATTGAGTAGCAGCCTTTAAGCAAAAGAACCACAGCACAACAGCTACCAAACCCTGAATGGCCGTTCATTGTCACTTACTGACAAAAGGAAAACAGACCAGAAATTGTTGCTGATATTGATACTTCCTTACTGTGGTCGGCTTGAGCAGGTTAGCACATGAAGTGGAATAATTTTTTCAATTTGAACAAACCAAATCATGTTCAAATTACCTACATTTGTTTGATAAATAGCCCCCTCCCTCTCCTCCCCTCACAGTTGGCTGTGACTAGACCCTGTGAGCAAAGGATTTTTAACTGCTGCTTTGGCAGTATCAGGTGACTTTCCCCATTATGACTGTGTTGATTAATGCTCCTCTCCCACCCCCTCCCATTCTCTCCCTCCTTTGCTGTCTCTGCACACTTGAAATTTCACTGAGGTAAAGCTATTAAAGCCGTTCTTTGTGGTAACATTAGGTCATTTAGCTGAGGTGTTGGGGTCACTAGCTGCAGCAGCTGCTGTTACTATGCAAGTATGTTCTTAAGCGGACACAATCTGCAAGACTGACAAGTGCTAGTCCTTCTCTGGTGTCAGTTTGCAAGCTTGGTGCATTTCTCAAATCAGATGTAGACAGGCACATATCTCTCAGATGCGTACACAGCTCTGTCTGCCTTTGGGGAGGCAGGTGAAATTGATTGTCCACAAGAGCACAGCGATGAATAAAATAGCATTACAAATGGCAAGGTTGAGATAACAACATAGTTCAGACTCGGCCAGTACGGGAAGCTGTATTCAGCTCTGCTCATGGGTATAAAAGCAAACCTACCCAACCCTCCCCCTTGCTCCTTGCTTTTATTCTCCCTCAGATCCCCCTCTTTTTATCTTTTTGGACAGATAACACTTTTTTTCCTCTCACCCTCACTGCTCTCCCTGTGCATTAGCTAAATGCTGCTATGGAAACTAGTTGTTCAACCAATAGGAGGATCTCTTTCTCTAGGATAGAAGATGGGAGGGGAGGGAAGTAGAGACAGACGGAAATCAAAATGGGGTTTTGTGTGTGTTTTTATGAGTGGTGATTACCTTCCCAGATGGAGAGGGTGCAGCCTCGGGACAGTGGGGGTTGGTCGGGCTGAAGGGCCATGCTAGCGGCCAAAGCATTTTCATAAGACTCTTTAAAAGCTCAATCAATAGCCACCTCTTTGACCCACCACTGCTAAATTATTCAGTAGAGAACACTTTTGCCTAGTCTCCTCCTTGGAGTTTCATTAGTTTGAGTTTACTTTCACCGGCTTGGCTTCGTCTCTCTCACAAACACGCAGATGCATGCAAATTTAAAAAAACATCTTTTGGAAATTGATCTTAATGCCTTGATTAAAACTATTTAGGAAAATCCAACCAAGGACACCAATTTTATTTGTGAATTAATTATGTATTGTAAATAAATAAATGTAAAAATACAAGAGGGCATAAGTATACTATGTTAACTTTCCATAGAAGCAGGCAGACTTTTATTTTTAAAGGCCAGTAATTTCATGGATCCAGGATACTATGCATCCTGATAAAGAATTAAAATAACCCCACATTATCACATACATCGAGATAGGCGTGGGGAACTTTCCATAAAATCATTTCTCAATGCCAATCAAACCAGCTATTAAGCTAACTGAAATAAAACCATGCCAATCTCTAGGTATGGTGAAGGGTATTTGATGATGTGGGGCTATTTTAACAGTTCTCACAGTGGACATGCACCTACGATGACAATTTCAGACCCCTCCATGATTTCTAAGTGGGAGAACTTGCAAAATAGCAGGGTGTTCAAATACTTATTTTCCTCACTGTATATCTATGTGTGTGTGTGTGTGTGTGTGTGTGTGTATGTGTGTGTGTGTGTGTGTGTGTGTGTGTGTGTGTGTGTGTGTGTGTGTGTGTGTGTGTGTGTGTGTGTGTGTGTGTGTGTGTGTGTGTGTGTGTGTGTGTGTGTGTGTGTGTGTGTGTGTGTGTGTGTGTGTGTGTGCGCGCGCTAATTTATCTCCTTGTTACTGAGTTGTTATGAAATATTCAGCAGCTCTGTAGACACTTTTCTTTTTTTCCCCTGGCACATCACAAGTGAAAATGTCTCCTCTGATGTCTTCACTAACATCTGAAGCAAATTCACTGCGCTTCAGCGTGGAGCACTACATTTTTATCTTAAAGCAGAAGAGCAAACAGACAGTGTTATCTTCTTTGGCACTAGCTTTGATAAGAAAGTGAGAAAACAAATGTTACTAAGATGTCAAAAAGGCAGGTAGATTTAAAGCTCTTAGAATCTACAGGACTCCCAACCCTGTGGTTCTATATGAAAATAATGGCAGGGGCTGTTTAATTACCTGTCCCGATCTTCCTTTCAAATGAAAACAGTTGACTCCTTCATAGGTGTTACTAAATTAGAGGGCAAAGGGTCCTTTGAAGTAGGCTAATGTTCATAGTGTCTAACAATCTCTGAGGCTGGATAGTTTCCACTGTAGATACCATAGAATTGCAGATAACTCCCTTAATTATCTTTACTAATCATTTTCAGTGTTAGTATCTCAGGTAGTATCTGCAAGTATTGTATTTAGAGGAGAATCGCTTGGCTTGGCCTGGCCACCCAGTGCTGAGTGTAGTAACCAGACACGAAACACATTTGTGTGCATTGGTCAAGCTTTAATTGGATTGGCCTCTGCTCTGAAAATGGATGGTTAATTTCACCCCACCTCCTTGTCCTCTCCCACTTTTCATTTCCACTTCCCTCCTGTCCCCTATTTTCTCCTTTCCACCCTCCACTTTTCTCTGCTCTCTCAGCTTAAGTGGGTATCTGGCGTGCTTCACCACTAGTGCTCAGCTCAGTGTAATTTCCAGCTTGTCCAATGTGTGACATGCCAATAAAAAAAAGAATGAGAGAGAACAGGAGTGGAGGAAGAGGAGGGGCGAGAGGATAACTCTGTGGAAGTGGAGATTTACAGTGGTATCGAGTTCACACGCTTCAACTAGGGCCCTATTTCCCCCCCTCTTTTTCCGTTAAAGAACACATGGTGCAAATTAACTCTCACCAGTAGAGAGAGCAAAGGGAGGATGGAAGGAGGGAAGAAGAGCAAGGGCATTGGTCAGAAAGAGGAGCAGGCTCGAGAGGAGGAAATTTCAGGGATGCTGTGAGGAATGAGAAATGTTGACACTTTGTACCTTGGAGTCCGCTGCCTCACATCCCTTAAAACAACAGCAACATCACCACAGGCTGCCATCTCCAGCAGCTACCCTGCAGCAGCACTGCAATCTCATACCGACCCTCTGACATTTTGTACATGTGCTATAGCTTGACTCACTGCTAGCTTTATATATTCTCCATCTTTAAATGCTTGTTGATTTAATGCAACACAACTGGCTCACATATGCACGTTTTGATCATGAAAGGGGAATATCAGTCTGTTTAAGATCTCTCATATGCAGTTTCTTTAAGCACAACTCTGTCCAGTCAGTATGTGAACAAGAAAACCATCTCTTAAACCTAGAAACCAAAGAACAAAGAAGCTCCATAAGCAACAAACAAGAATTGAAGGGCTAATAACTCAAGCTTTTACTGTCAAATGAGGATTTTTGGTAGATTTTGAAAATTCTCTGAACCACGAAATGCACTAATAACCCTATTGATTAATTTAGCACAGTTTAACCTTCGATAAGCACAAATCAGTATTTATGGCAGTATATAGTAAAAAAAATATAAAATAAGAAAAAGGGAATAAGGAGGTTTTTCAGATTTGCATTAATGACAAATTTAGACTTAGACTAGTCTTTCCTGGGACACAGAAGAAGAATTGTATATTTTTTGTTCTGCGCATCATATTTCCACCTGCAGCGGCAGTGAGTGGTGTTGTGCTTTTATGGGCAAGTCTAAATTGTGTTTGTCTGTCTGTCACCGCCAATGGATCACGCAGAGGGAACAACATCTGCGAGGGCTTGGAGATTCTTCACCACACATGCACACACACGTCATTTATTCTGGACATAGGTGTTTGTGCATTTTTGTGACTTGTACCACACGCAAAATATTGCACACTTCATTAATCTTGCGTTGTGTAACCTCCAAGTCCTCTGTTGTGCTTACCACAAAACCTTCCTTCAAACCTCAAAATTCTCTACCGTCTCCTATAATTGTCTGCTGTTCGCAGCACATACCTAAACTTCCTCTTTTTGTTTTTCTCACAAACATAAGCTCTACTGAGATTTCAAGATACTACCAGTTGATTTTATTGTTGCCTTAATCCTTAAACAGTACGTTATGAAGCAGCATATACACTATCCGCGATGGTAAAGACATTTCCTGGCATCAAAGGGCCGAGCTGTGCTATCCCCACAGTAGCTGTATTCACTTCTGCTCCCGCCACGCTCAAACGCTCTTTGTTCTTCTCTTTATAGGAATGTACTTAACAGTTTGGCAGTGTTGTTTGTGAACACAGCCACCTTTGTTCCAGCAGGCAGTTAACACTTGTGCACAGAGCAGAGGGAGGAAAGTCTGTGTTATAAAGGCTACTGTTAAATTAGCCTAAGTACTATCTTAATCGAATGATTAAGAAAATGCAGACCTCCCATAAGTCCCTTTTTGTACAGTTGTCAAATCCCCATGCCTTTTATCCAATGGCTTCTACTCTTACCCTATACAGTTGTTAAGGAGCTTTGTCTGACATTCTGCTTCATTTCCTCTTCTTACTTGCTCTGGAACTAATTGAAATAATCAGAACATTTTAAATAATTTTTTTCTATCCAGATGCAACCGGCTGCTTGTTTACGCTAGGACTAACAGTCCGCACTATAGACTTTCACTGCAGCACCACGACAAGCTAACCTAGGGCTATTGAGCTTAACAGCCCATTTATAGATTGCCATAATGCCCTCCCCATTTGAGAATTACTCTTAATAGGCTTCCATCATATCTTACATCACCTTCTTCCACATTATTTCTCTTTGACTTCTCCTTTCTTCCTCTCCTTTACTGTCTGGTCCTTGTGATAAATCTTGTGCCTCGAGGTATTGTGGGATGGGGGTCTGATTTGGGCCCATTACCGATGGTGACCCAGCATGTGGGCATGTCCAAATCGCTTCACACACCAGCTAGGAAGGACAGCAGGGGGAAAAAACAACTCCCATTTTCCTCCCACCTCTCTGTCTTCTACCTTCACCCTCTCTTCTCCAGGTGAAATGGAATGATTTAATGTGTAGCCCTGTTGGAGTGGGTAATGGAGTTGGCGGATAAATGTGAGAGGCTTTCTCCATCAGCAAGTGGAGGGGGTGTTGAAGGTGATTGAGACCCCCTCTGTGTGCTCCTTGTATAGACAGACAGTGACCTCTCGTCCTCTCCTCCCTGCAGAGCCAAGATGCACACATTTACACAAAACGCACATCCCATTTCTTCAGCGTGTATGCCGCAGTAGAACCTGTGCTTACACTCCTCTCCTGTAGACTTGTGACAGGACCTGTAGGGGACCGATGGAGCTTGCTGTTAACAGATGGCTTACTGTCTTTTGGAGTACCTTTTTGGCCCATCTTTAAAGATGCCTCAATGGATTACTAGAGTTTTTTTTTAGATGGGTTTACACTGAGTGATAATGAGGCATGATGATATTTATTTGTCAAAGCACTGCTTTAGCTTCTTTGAAGCTGCTAATTGAAAGTTTCATTTAGGTAAGTAACTAAAATAAGAGGTTATGTTGCAGTGCTAATTAAAACAGTGAAAGGTACAGAGGGAGATTGATTACTACTATTTATAACGCTCACTGTCCTTGCCCCCCAATCATTGGCTGCATTTCCTCCATATTGAGATCCGATCTGAGTGATCTGATTACAAGTGGACAGCTCTAAGTGTGTTTACACCTGGCAGTAAAATGTGTCTCCAAATGCGTGTTGAGATACCACTTGTGATCGGATCTCACATCCGCACTCTATATGCAAATAAACAGGCACAGACTGGTTCTGCTCTCTCTTTTTCTCTCGCTCGCTCTCTCTCTCTGTGTTACTCTCACATATATTTTACATAAAAAACGTCCAATGACTGATTGAAAAAGCGCTGTCGGGCAGCAAACGAAGTTTTAAAAAAATCTTGTTTGCTGTTGTTTGTTCTTTCATTTAATTGCTGCTGATAAAGACATTTACTGATTTTTCTGCTTCATAATAAAAGCTTTTAAATAACAAAATAAAGGGGGACGTTTATTGTGAAGAATTAATCGGAAATTAAACCTTCCAAATAGTAAAAGGAGAAGTTGTGACGTAATAACACTGTAGTAATATCCTACATATTCGGGAATTTCGTTTCATGAAACTAAAAATAACTAAACATGTCCAGACAACCGCGGGGCACAGAGCTCCAGACAACCAGGGATATAAGAGCAGACAGCACAGGAACAGCAACACATCAACGACAATATGATGATAACATTCAAAACACACAATTCACTCTCAGGGGTTTCTGTGACATGAGAAACACTTTAAATAAGTACTTAGTTCCGCTCACTGTTGAGCAGCGGTACTTAATGTGTCCCAGGACATGTACGCATACACACTGCTTTAAGAATGTGCTCACATGGCCCAAACCACCTCAGAATGTGGTCTGAGTGATCGGATCTCAATGTGTCCTGGGTGCATTCACACCTGTACTTAAAGCTGTCTGCTTGTGATTGGATCACTCAGGTCAGATTTTTATACCAGGTGGGAATGGGGTCTGTGTTTGGACTGTTAACATTTCACATGCTGTAAAGCTTCTTTATCAACACTCACATCCAGCCCATCTCAGCATTAAGCCTATAGCAGAGGTATTAGTTATTCTTAACAGAGTAGATTTAATAGCCCAGCTCTTGTGTGGATGGCTGTTTGAGACTCCTGCTTAACTCAGGACACAGCAGCAACTGGCCATAATTAGGTGCAAACTGTTTGGTGCCATGCTAAAATGCCATTTAAATGCCAAATGGCAGTAAAGGTGTTTATCATATGTAGGATCTCTGGCATGTTGCTGTAGACTCTGCTGGATTGTTGCTGCTACCAGGGAGAGGTTAACCAGTAATAAGTGGTTGTTCTTGCAACATCAACCTACACTGCCCTTGTTAGCTCATCATCAGCTAGGACTCCCCATCCAAAACCTTTAGTACTCCACCAGCTATTGTTAGCAGAGATGCTATCTGGTAAACAGGAGACGGTAGGTATTTCACTTGTTAATGTGCAAGTGTGTGCAGATGAGCCAGCGGCTCCTGCTGCTGGAACAGTTTGCCAAGCTCAGGTTTTGGTGTAGAAATTAATTTAGGCTGTGTAGCTTTCCTACAATTGTACACAGCTGATTTCTGCTCTTTGATAAAGTCTTTTGTTTATGTAGCGCTGACACCCACTGTGTGCTGTTTCATCTAACTGCTATGACTTTAGTGGGCTAGTTGCTAGTCTATTGCTTGTGAGCGCAGCTCCACAGGCCCGTATAAGGAGTGTGTATCAGCTCTGTGCGGTTCTGCATAGAATCACAAGATGTCTGGAGCCCACCTGTCAAGCCCTACCACAGCCATCTTTAGCAAACAAAAATTTGTAGTGACAAAAATCACCAGAGCAAAGCCAGCTGTATGCCAGCCTGCCGATGTGCTATGCTAACATGCTATAACATTAATGTTTATTATGGTAATATATCATGCTAAACTTGCAGTCATTGGTTGCCTTGAATAAAAAGAAGCAGTGTTTTCACAGGGCTGGGGCATCAGCCGCTGAGCTTTATAGCCTTTAAAGTAAAGAAAGGCTACACATCCCATAATCCTTACCAAAGATGTGTGTGTGTGAGAGTGTGAGAAGCGTGTGTGTGTGTGTGTGTGTGTGTGTGTGTGTGTGTGTGTGTGTAATCACTCCTAGCTGGCGGGCTCAGAGGGAGAGGTGGAATCAATGCACTGGGCTATGAAGAGAGGAGAAAGGAGGAGAGGGAGGAGGCTGATCAATATCATGGGAGCAGGGTGGGGTAATATCCACTTCATGCGGCACCGCCACAAACAGGAAGGATTGTGGGTGTGAAGCAGGGGACGCAGAGGAACAGAACTGAAATGAGAGAGAGGGAAGGGCAACGGTAAAATGATGCAAATCTCTGTGGTGCCGGTAAACAAGAGGCTTTGTGTCAATCACCAGATGAAGTGGCACATTTAGTATTCTCTCTCTCCCCCAATAACCATTCCAACACTGTTGGTTATTGTTTGCTTGGCAGTTGCCTTCCCATTGGTCCAGTATAGAGACGGGGGCGTGGCTACACGGTGACAATGTATGGGCTGCCATGGCAATGATACCCGCTGTTTAAAAAGAGTCATCAATAACCCCGCCCTGTTGTATTCCACAGACTGTTAGTCAATGTCAGCTGGATTATTCCATCATCAGCCTTTTACATCACTCTCCACACACAATCTATCACAAGCATCCACTCTGTTACAAAGGGCCAGCTGTAAGAACACCTAATCGCCCTCCGCCCAAGGACAGGTGGATGTCAATGACACCGGCACTGTAGAGGAGGAAAGATAGAATCTGCCAACAAAACAGGCTGAAAGGGGACTAGATTCACACACAAGCTACGGCATATTAAGCTTTCTCTTTATGCCGCCACTGCTTTGTCGTTTGAGGCTGCGTTTGCAGTACCAGTTCTCATGCTGATGCTGATTGCATGGTATGGTGAACTATGTCTCCTTTCTGCTTGATTTAACTTAAAAGCTGTGACTGGGCTGAGCCGAGCAGACTTTGCATTGCCGTTTAGAGCTGGGAGACAGGATGTGATGGCGGACAACTGAACTGTACACTGTAAACGGACACTTCCTCTGCGGTGGGTAGGAAGTTCCCACCAATCCATATAGTCACACTGGGATTGTGTGTGTGTGTCTGTTTTCCCTCTCAATGGGTTTCTAAATGTGTTTGTGCATTTATTTCACTGTTCCTGTATATAGTATCCTGCCCTGAACATGCTGTTAAAACTAATCACATTGACCTGGCCTCTTATCTAACACACCTTACAGACATTTTTAAAGAGATAGGTGGATGTGTGTGTCACCTTTCAATGATGTTGGCAGGGGCAAGTGAGGGGTGAAAGTGAAGCAAAAGGTGACTTGCAGAGAAGAAAGCACTGTCTGAGACACAGCACTGACCCCTCTGTCTTTTCTTTCTTTCTTTCTTTTTTCTTGTCTCACTCACTGCGGGTAAACAGTCATCCCCCTCTTCTCCCTGACAGAGTGAGCTGAGGCAAGTAATTCCCCAGTCTACAGCAAAATCCTTTACCTCCCCTACCCAGCCCTGGTTGCTGCTGCATAAAGCAAATGCAGTCTGTGTGTGTGTGTGTGTGTGTGTGTGTGTGTGTGTGTGTGTGTGTGTGTGTGTGTGTGTGTGTGTGTGTGTGTGTTCAAAGTATGCCTTTTGATTTACAGGCACACACACAGATAAATGGGCGGAGAAGGCTTTGATGTGCCTTGGTTGCAGAGAGTATAGCTGCTGGTGTGTTGTTCAACCTCTTTGTCTCACGCTCTCTCTCTCTCGCTCTCTCTCTCTCTCTCTCTCTCTCTCTCTCTCTCTCTCTCTCTCTCTCTCTCTCTCTCTCTCTCTCTCTCTCTCTCTCTCTCTCTCTCTCTCTCTCTCTCTCTCTCTCTCTCTCTCTCTCTCTCTCTCTCTCTCTCTCTCTCTCGGTGGTCGTTCTATCTGTGCGTGTGAGTGTGTGACCGATATGTTTGACACATTATGCTCATCATGACTCCAATCTTTTCCCCCATGTTCTGCATTAGTGAGCTATTGTTTCCTTAACCATGTGCATTTTACTGTGTTACATTGTGTTTGGGAAGAGAGCAGCAGAGACATTGCAGATTTAATTAGCAGGGATTAAAAATCAGGACATGATATTTTCAGTTATTCGTAAAAAGTCACCCATTAATCCAATATTTTGTCAGCTGAATGTCCAAAACAATTTAAATGAAAGGTTACCCATTCATACCCATTACATTTTATGTTCCCTTCTTCACTCTGCTACCTTCATCCAGTGAAATAATTAATTAAATAAATAATTAACTAAATGCAAAAAATATAAAGCATCATATTACATTATGTAGGATATCAGCAGGTTCTTATAGTCTTGTCAGAATGTGTAAGGTCTGTGCCTAAAGATGTATTTTTCCACTTGGAATTGGCGGATGTGTACACAGCATCTGTTCAGTTAATGCAAACTGAGTGTGCATGTTGTTTCTTCCTTATTAAATTCCATAATCTATACTTTTCCAAACCTTGTATGTTGCTCTTACACTACCCATTTTTAGTTTCAGACCATTAATGTTTTAAATAATCAAACACCGGGGTTTGCATGCATTGTTTTTTGTTTTAGGTTTTTAATTTTTATTCAGATTATTTTCTTAATTTACATTTTCTTTTGCCTCATTGGCTCATTCTACCTTTTACACTATATACCCACTTGATAGTTGTGACATCCCTTGGTCTTTATGCACTGGAACAAGTAAAATCTCTAATGGTGAGTATTTTGCGTAGGAGAAATGTAAAAAAATTCAATCACTGATACTATCACACAGACGTGAGCCTTTTTTAGACTTCCCAACTAACACTAGATTGGGGTTATACTTTGTATTGATTGAATAAAGGAAGCAAAATATTAAAAACAAAAAAATCAGTTTCACTGTGACTTACAATTAGTTTTCAGGTCAAATCAAAGAGGTTTTAATGGACTGAAAGGTGTCTTTCTGACACTCAGAAACTACATCCATAATTATGTTACAATATGGCAGCTGTTATTGCTGGTCTAGACTGAGAGTCATGCAGTACAACTCCTTCTAGCACTGGGCCAGCCTTGTTATTGCAGCTGTGTTGTCTACAATACATCTCTTGTTGCAACACAGTGGGAGGCTGCTTACGGCTTCTGGCCTCTCTCTCTCTCTCTCTCTCTCTCTCTCTCTCTCTCTCTCTCTCTCTCTCTCTCTCTCTCTCTCTCTCTCTCTCTCTCTCTCTCTCTCTCTCTCTCGGTGCTTTTCCACTGCGTGGTATCTACTCGACTCGCCTCGACTCTACTCGCCTTTTTTGGTTTTCCATTACGAAAAAAAGTCCCTGGGACCTGTTACCAGGTCCTTTTTTTTGTACTACCTCAGTCGAGGTTCCAAGCGAGCTGAGGCGATACCAAAAGTTAACGTGGAAACCTGCAGACTACTGGTTGGTCGGATCACTGCGTTTTTAGCAGACAAGAGTGCGGAGTGTGTGTCCAGAACAAACGAGACATTTAAAAAAAAAAATCTAGCCAGACACCGGTTATCTACTCTCTGCACTATTCTCACTTTTCATCTGTTCAATATTAAGGGCTATTAGGGGCTTTTGCATGTCGTTTCCAATATTGCACACTGTTACTTTTAAAAAAACAAGACAATATATAAAAGAAAAGTTTTTATTTAGCTATTCAAGTAGCGCATCAAACCCTCCTGTACATCCCCGTCTTCTTCCTCTGCACCCTGGGACAGTGTCCCCCCGGCTCTGCTGTCCCAGATGCATCCCAGTCATTGTCATAAGCCTCTCCATGACTCTCATAAAGATTATACAAAGCACAGCAGGTCAGAACCAGAGATTTCACCCGTCGGACATCGAACGCCCACCAGACGGTCTGCGGCGGTTTGCAAAGTGTGAATGATCTGAAACACACGAACAGTACACAGCATACATGTTTTGGTGTGTAATCATGGTTGCTAAAGTTCATGTACTTTATATACCATATAGTAAATACTGACTGTGACCCTTAACACATGCAAATGTTAGCTAACGTTACCAGGAAACTTAACTTACCCTTTCGTGTCGGCAAAAAATAGTCATGTTGACGTTTGAACTCTGTCGGAATTCCCAAACTCCAGTTTTTTTTCAGCTGAGATTTTTGTTGCTTCCTTCAGCTTCTTTTGAAACAAAAATGTTCTGGCTGTGGCAAGTAGCCGACATGCTGTTGTGAGTTGCGTTGAAAATTACATCATCACGCATAGCTATGGTGACCAGCCACACTGAGGCGTTACTCAATCTGCAATGGAAAACGGACGCAGAATGCGTCGAGTCGAGCTGTTACCAGCAGTGGAAAAACGTCATCTATCTCTCTCTCTCTCTCTCTCTCTCTCTCTCTCTCTCTCTCTCTCTCTCTCTCTCTCTCTCTCTCTCTCTCTCTCTCTCTCTCTCTCTCTCTCTCTCTGTGTGTTATAATCGCATTCTACCCAAGCATTTAAACTACAGTTACTGCAATGAGCCTTTTGTGAGCTGTAACTGCATATGGTGAAAGACCTGTAGCTGCTTTAAATCTTTTGTTTAAAACACACACACATCTGATAGCCTTCTGCATTTGCATCCACACTAATATATCGTCACACATATGGGTCGGTAATTTGCATGTGATTATTTGCATATTGTACATAGCAAGCATGCCTAACAGACCACCTACTGCTCGGCTAGTGAAGCATCTGGCTGATACACAGCTTACATGATGTATTACTGATAGGGCCAGTGTCATCACTAGACACTGACAGACAGACAAGGTCACCTTCAGACGCAGAGATAGAGGGAAGAAAGAGACAGAGAGATGGCTATCTTCAGAAGCAGTGGCAGGATAAAACAATACAATCACAACTGGTTGAGCTCACGGTGATATGAGCTTTTCAAGGTTGTCTGCAATGCTGTCTGTCCAGTTTAACATTCAGAATTAAGATCTCCTTTGCCATGCATGCGCGCTTCTTCCCTGCTTCTCTGCCTCCATTTCTGGCTTTGTGTTTCCACTCCTCTCTCCTGGGTTTGTGTGTTTATTTTTTTTACACAGAAACGATTGGGTGTGGGGGTGTGTGTGTGTGTGGAAATGAGCTTTGGCATGTGCTAGAAGGACAATAAATATTCCTTTTGAGCTGTGTATTGATATGTGCTGACTATACAAAGCAACACACACAAGAAGCCTCTGGGTTTCTCTGTATCGTGTGTGTGTGTGTGTGTGTGTGTGTGTGTGTGTGTGTCATTCTCACACACACTCACTATAGACACACGTCTCATTTCCTGACAGCTGCTCTTATAGAAAATGTCACAATTCAATTTTGATTTTTAGGCTCAAGATTCGATTCAAAAACAAATCTCAATTAAAAACACGATTCCGAATATGTAGTTACTTTTCCCATGTGATAGTAGACACACCCTTACTTTTTTGCACACACCTATGCTCTCCAAAGCACTCACAGAAACATGTAAATACACACTTTTTGTTTTACCAACCCTCATCATCCCTCTCAAAGCTTACACCCCATCAGTCTTTGAAGTGGCACACATGCACAGACACAACACCTTTTCTGACTTGTCTACCCTTCCCTCATATCCTACCCAAATTGTCTTTGCAAATGTATTACTACTGCATTAACCTACACTTAAGCCTGAAAGTTAAATGTGTCTGTGTGGGAATAATACAGAGGGGGGATGGATTAGCATTCCTGTCTTACATTACAGCGCTCAATCAGCCCACTGCTCCTTCTCTTCCCAGGCCTTGCTCAGGAGGCTGCCACTGGTAGTTGTACACACAGACATACACACACGTATACATATACTAAGGGTCTGGATTAGCTGGCTGGGCAGACGTCCAATATAACATCCACACACACAGCTCAATATTCATATCCTTTGTCCACACCCCCCCTCTCTTTCTGCACAGCAGTTGTCCAGTCAGTATTAGTAAGATGTCTCATTAGCTCCCCAGGCTATGCTAACAAGGCAAAGCTAAAACAAAGGAGCAAACAGCCTTCCAAGTAAAACACCAGGGCGTTTAAACACTGCAAAACGTGTGTGTGTGTGTGTGTGTGTGTGTGTGTGTGTGTGTGTGTGTGTGTGTGTGTGTGTGTGTGTGTGTGTGTGAGTGAGACTGTGAATCATGGTATTACCTTGAGAGCAGACAGTTCTCAAGAGAACGTTCTGGGCAATACACACACACAGGAAGCCAGGTATGAAAGTGAGATTGAAGCGGCTAAATGAAAGACTGAAGGCAGAAATGACAATGTTTTCTGGCAGGCTATAACTGTACTTCTGGCTGATAGCAAAGGCTTGGGAAATAAAGTCAGTATTATGATCTGAACACCCAGATATGAGCTCTACTAACCGCTTCCATCTGTCCTTGCACAGCCTATGTTTGAAGTTCACTTGGATTTGCATTCTAGTCTATAGCCTGCTAGTGCTGCAAGTCTGTGTTCTCAAAAAAAAGAAAAATAAGTGTGTATCTGTGTAGCCTAAATCACTAAACACAAGTTGTCAGGTCCCTGGTGTTCTGTATCTGTGGTCTGCAGATAATGATCATTACTGGATGTATTTTTTTATATTCTCTCTCCTTTTGCCTTTCAAAGTGCTGCTCTATGTACCTTCACTTAACTTGTCTTAAATTTCTTGGGTAAAACCACCATGCAGCAGAAGTGTGGACAAATATTTAAGTTGGACACTGCCTGGCTATTTTATGGAGCATGCAACCAAGGCTGGTGTTCTCACTGCCACTCTCTGTCTAGAAGGAGGGTAACGTGGTCAACAACATTTTTCTTATTATTTTGCCATTAATTTACTCACTCCCACTGGGACACATTTGACAAAAACAAAAAGACAAAGCAAAGACTGGTGCAAGTAGCCCTGCTTGCTTGTTATCTGCATGGGGTGAAACACAGTGTTTGATGAGCTAGATCTCAGATATAGCATAGTCATGTGTAGTGCTTGTGACTCTCCAGTTTTTAAAGAGTGCCTGTTGTTGACAGGAAGATCCACCAGTAGTGGCCCTCATGTCTTAATTAGTATCATCTCTGAGTTCCGCATGACTCAACTCTTCTCTTCTTTTTCTGTCTTCTCTGCAACATCCCTCTTTTTGCCTGGATGACAGGAGGACCTGTTAACTTCCTTAGATGTGTCCTTGTATGTCATGAATCTGTACAATGACACAACTAGTGACTAGTCTGTCATAAAGTGAGATATGCATGTCTGCTTGATTCCTTGAAATGGGGGTTTAAAATGTAAGGCGGGCATGGACGCTCAAGTTCAAAGGCGCCCATACAATACACACACAAAGAGCAACAAGAGCAAATCTGTCCACTTTGAAATGGCTAATGCTCATCCAATCTAATATGAAGCCGGGCTGACAGATGGGCCCAGTGTGTTCAAAGCAGAGTGGGCCGAGTTAATATCCAAACAGGTCAAGCCAAAGAGAGGTAGAGAGAGAGACACTCCTCTGTAGGCACGGCACAAAGGTCTTGCCAGCACCGCCACCACAGCTGGGACTCACCTCACCTCCTTCCTCCCTCTGCCTCCCACACACTCTCCATTTATTCTTGTTGCCGGGCTGGGAAGCAGGCTGTGCATACAGTTCTTCCACACAAACATCAGCATTAGTTTAGTGTTATTATATGTGTTTAGTGTTATTATATGTGCCTAAGAGAAGGAGGCTTGAGCGGCAGGTTATCCTTCCTTCATCAAAGTAGCCAAGTGCTCACTGCGAAGCCCATAAGTAGAGGAGGATTGCAGAGTGGAATCCTGCTGCTGGCTCTGACAGCCTGATTTAGAGGTGCTTTTTCTTACCTCTGACACAGAGTCCCAGCCTGCCCCACTCTACCGCAGGGTTGGGAGAAGAATAGTGGTGCTTATACTGAAAGCCTGTTATTTGTGTGTGTGTGTGTGTGTGTGTGTGTGTGTGTGTGTGTGTGTGTGTGTGTGTGTGTGTGTGTGTGTGTGTGTGTGTGTGTGTGTGTGTGTGTGTGTGTGTGTGTGTGTGTGTGTGTGTGTGTGTGTGTGTGTGTGTGTGTGTGGCTTGTATGTATGCGTTTGCTCACACGGCATGCTGGCATTTTTTTTAACAACCTCCTTTGTCAGTCACTAAAGTGTCGTAGATTGTGTGAGCACATCAGATCTCTTGTACCTTGCCAGTGTACGTACACACACATACAGTTTGTGTGTGTGTTCTGTCACCCAGATTGAAGTGCTTATTGAGTGCTGGTGTGCTGGCAGATATCTCTCTAAGAGAGCAGTTGAAAATAAGGCAAAGAAAGCAGGAAAATGAGGAAGAGAGAAAGCGGAGTGGAAAACCCTTCCAATCAGATCTATCATCTTGGTGTGTGTGTGTGTTTATGCGAGAGTATGTGTGATCTTCCCAGCCAGTTCTTCCTGCCTCCCCTCTCTAATCTTATCATGTCGGAGCAGCAGATTAGTCCTCTCAGATCCCATCTCTGCCTCCAAATGCCACAATCAACCTTTTGTTCTTTGAATGTGCTTACTTTCCCCTTGAGGCTGGTGAGGTGAACACTTGCAGAATACGACCTCATGCCATTTTGAGCCTCTGCCTGTCAATGTCACACCACTGCCAACCCTGAGCCACCATACTCAAGCCTACCCTGCCCCTGGGGCGTTAGCTAACTAAGCTGTTAGCTTAGTAGCCTGCTAGCCTAGCTGAACTGCTTGACATTCCTCACTAACACTGAGCTGCTGCTGCTGCTCTTGTCTGTTTGACCTCCCCCTCCTTCCTCCCTCCCTATCCCGCTCTGTGCTGTCTCCTTTGTCTGTGTGTTTGGGATCTGTCTTTCCTTTCTTACTTCTGGCTGCCACCTCCTGAAGGAAGTCATAGATCCTGGCTGCTGATGTCACCAGTGAAGGGAGGAGGGGTCACTAACAGGGTTAGCAGAGGAAGAAGAGAGTGTTTGAAAAGCAGAAAAAATAAACAGAGGTTTCCTGTTAACGAGGTGCACTGGGGGCCTGTCGTGTGGTGCCGGGAGGGTCTGGTTTTGTTTAAAGCAAAGCTCTAGTGTTGCAATGTGGGGAGAACGGATAGGGCATTCGATTTAAGGGTTACAGGTTGTATCAACGTGCTCTTAGTTTTGTCACAGCTCGGCTTGGCTGCAAAGCAATGACCATATTGTAAAGGCTACTGTGGACAGATGTGGGAGAAAATCTCTGCTCGCTGCAACTGCCGTGCACTCTTCCTACCATTGAACAATATTAGGGTTGACATTGTTTTGGAAAAGCACTCCATTGATTTCACACTCTCATATTTGAAAACATGGAATTAGTCCCACAATCAATCCATCTTTTAAGTGTACGCTTAACAGAGCTGTTTTTCTTTTAAAATGCAAAGCCTGTATTTGTTAATAGGAAAGTCTGCCCTTTGTAGTAGTGGTGTGGTCATACACAGGGGCCCCAGCTCCAGAGTTGACTGCACACACATGCAGCCACACAAAGAAAACTGCACAGCCATTATGGATCCAAGGGGCCAGCCACCTTTAGCTAGTCAGAGGGAGAACTAACTGACTCGCACTGTGCCTGGCTTGTGTAGGCTGCTTTTAGAACTGCAATGATTTGTTTGTTTTTTATTAATAGGGATATATTTAAGATTTATTTTCACAAGAATAAAACTCATATATTCATATATCATATGTCCCAGTATATAACCTTTGAGTGCCTTCCTATAATCTAGCCCCTGTCTGATGAGTGTGCCCAAGAATGCCACAAGCCAGGCTGAGCCTTTGAAGGGAGGAGGGGTGCCATTGTGCTCGGCCCCAAAGCATGACTCTCAGATTTATATCACGTCGATGAATGAAGCCTTGTACCCTGGGGGTTTCAGTAAAGGAGGAGGAGGATAGTTGTAGTTTTAAATCTGAGGAAATGAGATGGTCTTGCTCCTCCTACCTTAATCCAACCCCTTTCTCTCTCCTCATTCCCTCCCCTCTATCTCCTTCGCTCTGCTTCTTTGCACTTTCTCTTTTTTTCTCCTTGTTTTATTTATTTCCCTCAATATTAGGTTAGCAAGTCTTTTGGCCTCTCCACAGTGAGCAGCATTCCCAGGGTTTAGGGCCCAGGAGGAGGGATGGCAGGGCCATGTTTAGCCTCTGGCGGAACAGACAAAGATGGCTGACAGTGTGCGGGGCTCAGCTCTCTACACAGTGTGGAATGTCTCTAATCAATTCAGCATTGTGGTTTCCTCTTATATGTTCTCTCTGTTATTTTCTATGGCAGACTTAGAAAAAAAATCCAGACAATACAAGTAGTAGTTCGTATGGCGAGACTGAGCTGTCTATTATCCCCTTTCATTTTCTCCTTGCGTTATCTACTCATTTTTCCACCCCGCATGTTTATAGAATTGTGATAATTGAAAGCTGTGCTTTACTCCCACTACGTACTCCATATGTTGCACTGTAGGTCCTTCTCTCCACCTCCCTCCCTCTTTTGCCTAAGAGGGCTTAACGCCGCTGTGAGCTTCTAAACAGCAATCTGCTCAGGAGAGCGACAGCTACTCTGTAGTGACAAGGATACTGATGATAGCTGAAGTAATGTTCACTCTTTGCTTTAGCTTGTTTGGTTGGTTTACAATAATGCAGGCCCATGAATAAGATGTACAACCTATGTGTGTATGTGTTTGCGTCTTTCCGCCTGCTTGTGCTTTTCTGTTTGCATTAGGCTCTATGTCCAAGCTCTCTGAAATCACTTTGATTTTGTGTTTTTACAGGCAGAAAATGAAATGTTCAGGTAGAATAAGTATTAATTATGTATAAGCAGCTGATAACTACTTGCTCTGCTGTGGCAGTCAACATGTTAGTTTAGAAGGCAACGGTGTCTGTACACTGGATAGACGAGAGGTTGGGATGGGTGGGCTAACTGCTGGGAGGGAGGGACATGACGTAATTACACACATTTCTTCACACACAGTATGTGTACGTGCTCAGGGGTCTGTGTATCAGTCCATAAGTATGGCTCTGTTGAATCACAAGCAAAGTGTGTGTGGTTGAGTGATGTTGCGTGTATACTCACTCAATCATCCAGAGCAGTGAATGCAGCTGACTGCATGCCAGCTGCTGTTTAACACATCCAGGCTCACTTACTCAGTAATTCCTCCTTCCTGCTCAAGGTTGGAGAAAGGGAGGAACGAGGGAAAGAAAATGGAGAGGTGGTAAAGTGGAGAGTTGGAATGGGAGTAGGAAAGATGGAGAATGAGGGAGGCAGGGTGGGATTAAGAGGAGAAAGAAATGGAGAGAATGGGAAATCCAGAGGTTGGCTTGGGGTTTAGGGAGATGATGATTTGCTTGGCTGCCTGTGCTCAGGCTCCTTTTTTTGTGACATAACAGAACAATGTAGTCTAAAGTCTTTAAATATCTTTACTCTGACCTCATGTTACTGCACACACAGATGCAGTTAAGAGCCTGGAAAGAGTTGAACTTAACTGTCCGTCTTAGATTACTGTAGATGTTTCCCCCTTCATCCTTTTTTCCATATGCTCATTTCTCCTTTTTACTCCACGGGTGGCATCAGTGGTGGTGCAGGTGTCTCAGTCAGTTAGTGCAGTGCGGCTTAGCCGAGTCTCTAATAAAGATGGCTGGAGCCAATAGGATTGTGTTGCAGTCCAGCACCCAGCCCAACAGTCCCTCTAATGTTCAAACCACTGTGACGGTCAGTTGGGTTTATGTGAAGCCACAATAAATATTTTATAACATGAAATGAAAACACTATTTTGCCCTTTTCATCTCTCACCTCAGCACTGGCCTCAGTTTCTACCATTTTCTTCCATCCCCCCTTCCCCTCCCTCTCTGTTTTTTTATTAACTGGCCTGGAAAAGCTCTCAGCTCACCACAGTGCTGCCACTTTCTGGTCATCTAAGGGATTACAAGCCTTTGCTGATTTGCACTTTATCAAAAGGCCAGTGGGTGGCAGCACTTAAAGAGTATAACGTCCAAAGCGCTGTAAAAGGGATACGGTGTAAGTTCATGAGTAAACTTTAATAGTGTTTTTCTTTTTTTAAATCATTAGATTATTGTAATTAAGTAAGAGAAGGCAGAGGATTTGTAGGAGGCAGAGATTTGTCCCCCCCCCTCTCTCTCGCTCTCTCTCGCTCTCTCTCTCTCCCTTCAGCAACGTCCATCCCACTGTTTACTTTAAGGCTCTAAATGCTCTGCAATCCATTTTTAATTATCTTGGTCTCTCTGCGTGCTTTTTGGCATCACCCTGTGTGAGTCATAAACCGTGCGCCTGCACAGCATCACTGTTTGCCAAGAGGCCAGTTTGTGAGGTCGTAATCAAAGAAAACAATGTCTGTTTATCTTAGTGTGGGATTATTTGTTGTCCCCTGCTCACTCTGTCTGTGTCTCTCTGTGTTCCAGAGTAAAAGGGACCATCTGCTGATGAATGTGAAATGGTACTACCGCCAGTCAGAGGTGCCTGACTCTGTCTACCAGCACCTGGTGCAGGATCGCAACAATGAGAACGGTGAGACTGCCTTTTGTTTGTTGAAACACATCTGCACATGCATACAGTGTACACACACACACATAAAGTAAATACACTTTCTTGCTCTGTACCACACTAAATGTCTCTCCTTCACAAACACACACACACCTGCCTCAGCACACCAGGCTGTTGGGGTATAAAAGCTAGCTGTGAATTGCATTTCAAACAGAAACCAGAAGACATTTTCCCAGGCAGCCGAGCCAATCCTGTGGCTCTGCACTGTTCCCTGGGTAACACTCCTTCAAGCCAGACAGCAGCCCTGTCAATGTGTAATAACCCGCAGTGTCATGTGGCCTTTGAGCACACAGTCTTAACAGCATCAGTGTCAGAGGACTCATCACACTCTTAACACATACACATCTACAAGAACATAAGTACTTTCACTGTTTTTAGCAGATAAATATCACATCCTGTAACACGTAGGAAATCTCATTGGGAGAATCTAACTCAACTCAATTGTAATAATTGGCTTAATCAGTTGATAAATAAACTGCAGGATTTTACAAAATTCATATTAAATTATATTATCTTTTAAAATTTTTAAATTACTTCCAGCCATCACAGAGTTGTACATGTAAATCTCCCTTCCCTCAACAAGTAATTCATTGATAGGTTACTCATATCCATCATTGTACACATTTGCAATATTTTCCCAAAAAGGGTTGACTTTAAAGTGTTTGATGTTGTACATGGCTGACATGGCAGAAAGCACTGAAGTGTTTGCTATTGCTCACTATGAACTGTTTTGAATGTACAAATACTGGCAGTTTTAAAGGTATACATTCATATACATACATTATACATTGCTCTTAAGAATGCAGCAGTGAGCTCTTTCAGTTTCAGTTTGCTTCAGATTACAGCCAACTCAGCTTTGATATACAGTATATATAATATACTGTGTGAAAATAGCTTTGTAACAAAACAAATGCATATCTCAGATCTTATTAAACAGTATTAAACAATCCCTTTCTACAACAATCCAAGTATCACTTGTGTCAGAGGGAAGGCTTTAGTTAGGGTATGTCATTGAGGTTATCAACCAAATACACTGTATGCTGTTCCCTCCAGAAACCGCGTCAGTGCAGTGCTCCTCTATCTGCTGTCTGTCTTGCAGCAGGGATTTAGGATTATTAGAATTGATGTCACTAGGCCGGAGCGCAGGGGCCACAGCACGCCTCAGCTCAGGTCATTAGTCAACGACGAGTGCCAGCCCTTCTTGGTGCTGCTGATGCGTCTTAACCCCTGCAAAGGTCATTTCACTTGAGAACTAAATATTATGTACTCTCCTCAGGGGGCTGCACATTATTGGCTTTATTGAATTATGTGGCATAATTTGACCTCTGTAGAGGCGCTTGTTACTTACCCAGAACCATGCTCATGATTTTCATTAATGCTACTTTTTCTCTGTTCCCTCTTTGTCATAGATGAATGAGTTGGGTTGTATTTAGCATAATATATCATGCAAATATGTATTTAGTACAACTGTGTTTCTCTTCCCCCAGACTCTGGCCGGGAGCTGGTCATTACAGACCCAGTGGTCAGGAGTCGAGAACTCTTTATCTCTGACTATGTGGATACTTATCATGCTGCTGCTCTCAGGTAAACAAATGTCAACACACGCATATCTACTTGCACACACACAAAGGTGTTTTTTAGAAACTTAGCAGCGGTAAAAAATAGAAGCACTCAATGTCCACCCCTAAATATCCAGTAACATTACAGCTACTGTAATTGCAATGCTTGTATCTATAACACAGTATCTTCCATTACACCACTCAGCCTTTATTTGTAGTGTTTTGTTTCATTTGCATGCTGAGTTCCCAGTGTCCTTATTTAACTGAAGCTTTATTTTTGTTACCATTTGGAAAACTTGGGCACTTTTTGTGCCGTGATTTAGGTTTGTAAAGTAATCTAAATGTTTATAATTTCATAAAAATATATTTCACTTTCACCACTTCTCCTATCATAACAAAAAATAATCCTGTAAGCAAATGCTCTTTGTATATACTCCAACAGACTAATGACTAACACCATCTGTGTTTTATGGACATTATTGTAAAATAACTTTAAAAGAAATCACAACAATTGTTCTGCTAATTTAAGAGATATACCATGCTTTACTGCTGTGAGCAGGTGCTGTAAAAATAGTCCAGATGTGTAAAGATGCAAAGCCATAAATGAGACACACGCCTCAGGCGGTCTTACATTAAAACGCTGATTGAAATGGCTGTGAATCAACTCCCCCATACACACACCTGTCAGAACATGAGCCTCTAGAACAAAACTTATGGCACTCCACTCTGTCTGTGCTTGATGTAAGCAGAAAGGAATACAGGCTTAATCATTGTCTCGGTCTGAAATCAGATATTCTGTGTTCATTCTGTGTTCTTGCCTGTGCCTTTTTATTAATTTCTGTCTGACCACCTCTTGCACTTCCCTTTTTAACCAAAACCATATGTGAGCAGCACAGCGGTGGGTAGTCAAAGCAATGTCTCCCTGAAACCACTGATTTCAGGGCAAATTAGCTGCAACTTCTTACACAGAGCACCCTTTGATTTCACTTATGTTCCAAGCTTTAGATAAACGGGACGGAATTCCAGTGGGATGCTGTAACGCCGCAGCTCTCCCAAGACAGCCCTCCTTAGCACCCTTTAATCTTTTCAGAGGAAGGAAGATACTGTTTTTCTGCAAGGCAGCCCAATGCCATATGACCATAATATCTATTATTTAGAGGGACAGACAGCAGGGTGCTTGAAACAGGAAATGGAATCAAGATGTGAGCCTAGGCCCTTTCAGCTCATTGGGGGGTAATTGTGTCAGGAGGGAGGCGCACAGGTTGAATTCCTGTGCAAATCTCTGCAGCGTCTGTCTCTCTCGCCTCAGCTGCAGCAGACGAGGCAGGACTGAAATGTTCAGCTGGTGTTTTGTAGAACCTGATTCCTCACCACAAAGTCAGCAGGCACTGACAGGCACTATACCTGCTGCTGTATTTGTCACATCGGATAGATGATGACCCCAAGAGCTTCTAATTAGGGCTACATCTGCTCCTGCTAGGCCAGGGTATCACTTTGGCATATAGTTGTGTTTGTCTAATAAAGCCTGTCTTCTCTCTCACAGGGGGAAATGCAACATTTCCCATTTCTCCGACATTTTTGCTGCCAGGGAGTTCAAAGCCCGCATCGACTCCTTTTTCTATATCCTCGGATATAACCCAGAGACCAGGTGAGGAGCTTTCAGCCCAGTCAATTCCACTGAAACAGTCCCCTTCATAATCCTCCCACAGGCCACACATGTTGGGTCAACTCTTGTACAATTCTCATTAAAATAGGGCTGCGACCAACTATTATTTTCTTCATTAATCAATAAACTTTCATCTATAAAATCACCATCACACATTCTTAAACCCAGATTATGTCTTTAAAATTCCAAAACCACAGCTCACAATTGGAAGGCTATAACTAGGTAATGTTTAGCATTATTACTTCAATAATGACTCCAACAATTAAATTGATTATCAATAAAGAATAAGACTATAATAATCTTCTATCCATTTGACTAAATGTTTATGGGTAGGATCAATTAAATCAAAATTACACAAAAAATATTAGGCATTAGTTAAAACTGAGCAGTGTACTAATATAAAAGTGTATGAGACAATTAGGGCTGTAATCAACCAAAGAAAATCTTGGTCGAATAAAGTCCTGAAATTTCGACTAAAAATCGACTGGGGGAGGGGGGGGAAAAAAAACGTAAGATTAATTAACTGTACTGTCCCGCAGTACTTGTCCTTGTAGGCTATTTGCAGTATATTAAATCGTTTTTGACTTAATTATTTTGCACTGACATGACACTCGTCTGTCGGCTTGATGCGCTGCATCAGCGCTCTGTGCATGTCCTCGCATGGAGTGGCTGAACATAGGAGCCCGGCTTTGCGGCTGAGACACAAATAAACTATTAATTTAAAGCTTTTACTCTTAAACACAAAAGGCACGTCCACTTTAATATATACTGTATATTTAAACATATCTGTGGTCAAGCTCAGAGCCTCGCTGTGTTGTATTAACTCTGAAACTTTCTCTTTGAGTCCCTCACATTTTGCACTTAGTCCATGCATGATGGTGTGGCGTACTGGCGCTGTATATTAACATGTTCTTAAAACCTCAGCCCTCCACAACAGCAATGGGCCTCATATCCTGAGTAATAAAGTCAACAATTCCTTCCGTAATATTATTTTGCGTTTGGATGATAGAGGCTTAACATCCAGCGGGGTCTGGGTGTGTCTGGGGAACGCTACCGTCATTGCGGGTGGGTGCGCCTGTAGTTATAAAACGATTATTAGACTATGAAATATGCCAACTCTGATATGTTCATATAGCCTACTCAAAACAGACAGAGCAACCTAACGCAGACAGGATAGCTTACCGTTTTTAAGTGATATTCCATGTTTGTAGTCAAGCTGCGATATGCAAACTGTTGCTTGCAAACTTTGCATTAAACTTTTTTCCGTTATATATTTTTGTAAAATGCTGCCACACTGCCGATGTCTTCGACATGGTAAAGGAGGACTGACTGTAAATTAAACACTCACAATTAAATAAATATTCAGCAAACCACTACAACAAGGCTTTCTAGTTCTTTGTTTAATCTGTCCCCAGTGGGTTGGGCTAATCCAAAAAAGTGAAAACAAGGGGGGTGTTCTGAAGACAGACTGTTACCTGTGGTACAGGGATGCTCTCAAAATACCCCCATTAGCAATTAGTGCTTTCCACCCATAGACCGTAACAGTCTATGCTTCCACCTGATGAAATAACACGGCAAAAAATCGACCAATCACAATTTTGGTCGAGCCAGAACGTATCGACCAATAAATCGACCAGTTGACTGGGAGATTACAGCCCTAGAGCCAATACGGGGGCGTTTTTAATTAAGCAATATCACAAAAGTTACCATACAATACACCCCTAGTTGGATTAAATAGTGTTTGATGTTTGATTTGCAGATTTAAAATCAAGTTATAGATATCAAGTATCTAGTCAAATATATTGGGATATTTGCTTTTTTCAGTATTACTCAGCAGTAGCATAAATACTATTAATTTACATGCACTTTTTCATCGTCATTTTTTCTCAATTTCATTACACTTATTGTTTGCTTCAATGCAAGAATGAAAGACTGGTCCTAATGTGGTGTAATTATGGGAAAACCACCATGGCTCTATAACAGTTAGGGCGTTTGTTGATATTTGTCAAATTACATGTTAGGTTTTAATTACTGATCTTTTAAGTTCTGGAGGAGGAGCTGAAAAATTTGACCAACAACCTGAAGTCCTTAGAAGCCCAGTCTGAGAAGGTGAATGACATGCTACGTGTGAATCATTAAGATTACAATGGAAACATCTACAAGAAGCTCATTGATGGTATTTTTAATCACTTGTCATTTTGTCATTGACATGTCACAGTAGGTGAATACAATGAATGAGAAATTCCATTTAGCTGCTTTAGTTTGAGGATCCTGGTATTGTGGCTGCTGGCTCACTGTCACAGCTTACTGGGAACGGAATCGTTAATGTTATTAACACCTGTGTTTTTCCCCGCTATGACAAGTCAAAATGTCTGCTGTGAAAAACCTTTCACACTAATAACCAAACCTCTCACACTAAGAAGAATATACTACATTTGTTTTATTATGTCTAGTCTTTTTATATATTAGTATCATCATTATTATTTGTTGTCTGCCACATCGGCTCAAATGAGCTAGACATATGATACTTGGGGGAATAACTGTAAATTGTGTTTGTCCGCTTCTATAGAAATAGGAACCCAATCGGCCACATGGTGGCGCTGCAATTAAGGTTTCAAAATGTAAACTTTGAAAGGCCACGCCCCCCACACACGTAAGTCCGATTGACTTGAAATTTCTCACACAGGTGCAACTTGATAACTTGATAATAGGATAATTAAGGTCCACCTAGAAAACCTTTCCGCCATTTTTAATTTTTCGAAAAACACATTTTTGAGATCTCCTCCTCCAAGCTCCAATTGCCACCAAATTTTCAGTGAATCATCAATGGATCAAGCTTATTCCAAGTGGTATAAAGCATGTCCATATCTCAATTACTTTTCAAGTTATTGACCAATGAACTTCGAAAGGGGTGTGGCTCTGGACATAAATGAACACAAATCAGCAACAATAAGGCTAGTCCTCACAAAACTCACAGGGTATGTTCAGATAAGTGCCCCAGCTATACCCATACAGTTTTCTATACATACACCAGTCATACAATGGTCAGTTTAATGGGTTCTTCCTTGGCCCATGCTAAATCTCTTGGCCAAGTTTCATGAAAATCAGGCCAGTTGTGACAAACTACAAACGGACAAACCCAACAGAAAACGCAACCTCCTTGGCAGAGGGCATAATGATTTGGTTATCAGTGCCATGCAATATGATTGTATGCTAGAATATAAAATTTTAGTTTGATACTGTATGCTATTCTGTATATTCTTTTGACATTCTCTACTATACTAATTATATTATAATTATTAATTAATAATATTATAATTATAATGTTTCCCCACAGTTGTGATGTTGGTGTTGATATGCTAAAAAATTGACTTTTGATTTAAAATACTTTTAATACGTTGTTGGTTATATCTGCACATCTGGCCACAATGGCAAATGATTAAATAGCCTTTGTGATAGGTGTCATGAACTTTGAAGACCAACTGATACATATTACACATTAAAAAATATTATGCCAAAAGTACACTAGATAACATGTTAGTGCATTGTAGTTTGTTGTG
This sequence comes from Etheostoma perlongum, assembly GCA_026937815.1. NCBI lineage: Eukaryota > Metazoa > Chordata > Actinopteri > Perciformes > Percidae > Etheostoma > Etheostoma perlongum. The sequence continues at coordinate 18,202,131 of CM049377.1, forward strand.
CTGCAAGACAGTGGTAAATATCAAGGCATATTTTTTTACATTTGTCGCCCCACTTTGATCCAGATGTTCCCACTAGGAAAAAAGGTGTGTCTAAAGGACTTGTTGGCTTACATGATGAGCTGTTGAATTCATTTAAGTGCTCAAGCAAAATTTGTGTTGTTATCCACTGGTGGTGTTTGGGGTCTCTCACGTGTTGCTATAATGGCTGTCCTTGTTATTGGCAACAAGGGTTGCCAGTTGAGAACCCCCTTCGTCAGGGCGCAGTTCTTTTCAGCTCCCTCCCTCCTCTGCTTCTCTGTTTGGTATTCTGAGCGGGCTGTCTGCAGCCTCGCAATTTCACTCTTGTTTATTATGGCGCAGACATACGAGGAGAGATGAATTCCGTATCCTGCATGCGTGTCTGTCTGCCTCTGTGTGTGTCTGTACGTGTGTGTGCTTGTGTGAGGTCGCAGCACATGCTCAGTAGTGTCTATAGAGAAGTGAGCCGAGCTTGCGACGCTGTACGTGCAGGCTGAGGTCACAGCACAAGCTCAGTGAACACCTCCGGAGCGAATGCGTGGTTCTCCATTTTGAGCACCTAGAAATAGGTGGGAGAGAGGGGAGTTAATACCAACGATCATTATACACAGTGTCACCACCCAACCTTAGGGCTTGATGTCAGAAATGGACGATTTGTTCAGTCCCCAGAGGTAGGTGTGCGATTATATTCTCGTGCTTTCTCGTGCCGTTATTAGTTGCAGCGAGAGTGTTGTCTGAGTCGCATCCCAACTGTGTGATGTTTGCGAGCTGTCCGCATCAGTGTCGTTGTGTTAAACGGCTGTGTTTCTGTCGTGGAGCACGGTAGCAAGTGTGCACATTGTGTCGGTAGCAGGAGAATTAAATGTTGTTGAACATGAAGGCTGTCACTGCAGAGCACATACCGTTACGCGTTCGCGATACAATAACGGAAATGCCGTTGTATCACACCTTTATTAACATGTTCCACCATCAAAGTCCAGATAAATGCATATTGTTTGCGATGCATCCGCGAGTATTAGGCTGATAAATGTGCGCCCAGTATGCTTATATGACCGTTATAAGACCCGGAGAGGCTAACTTTACCCTGGCTCCATTTTGCAGCTCCTGTTTACAATCGAGACGACATGGCGTACGGAGCAATGCTGCTCTGCACACAAAGCTCCGGCAACTCTGCTCACCCCTGCGACCAGCTGTGATGTGTACACGCTGCTCGTCATGGTAGTTAAATACCATCAAGTTGGGTCTGTTTTTGCTGTGCTGCAATTATGTCAGTGTGCCACAGACTCGCGCCGTGATTGGCTCAAATTGATAGAGGGGGCGTGGTTATCCTTGATTGCACACACACAAAACTTGACCAGACTGTCACGTTGTTGTTGTTGTTTGGGTTTAATAAGACTGTAATTTTATATATATATATATATGTATGTGTGTATGTGTATGTGTGTGTGTGTGTGTGTGTGTGTGTATGTATATATATATATATATATATATATATATATATATATATATATATATATATATATATATATATATACTGTGTGTGTGTTGTAAAAGAGGAGTGCCTTAGTTTCTTTCTGGATGTCTAAACTTGTAATTATTTGGCAAGACTGTTTGCTAATGCTGAGTTATATCCAAACCTTTTTGTATAACAACTGGTCATGTTTTACATTGTTCATTGTGCTATGCAATTGGCTTTCGGCAGGTTATAACAAAAAAAGAAAGAAACATTATTCCAAGAAGTCAGTATTATAATAACTACCTAATACTAAACTAACTAAAATAACTAATAACCTTTTAGATGATTGTTTTTCTTTCTTATTTACATTAAGAGACAGAAAAGAAAAGACTGAGCTTCTGAGACATTTTTTTTTCCAGATTTGTCTGCATGAAAAAACTATGAACATGGGTACTTTGCTGAACATATTAGTATTACTACCCTAGCCCTAATTATCATCACATGCTTGTCAGTACTTTGCTTGTTCTGTTTCTGTTTAAGTATACCTGCAGTCTTTATGGAAACTCCTGAGAGCTTCCTGCTGCGATCCATCTGTATTCTGCCTCCTCTCTCAGGACCTGTGCAGCATTCCATCTGAATGTCAACCGTCTGCTCTCAGGATTTTCCTGAGTAAAACTGGGCTGACTTCAGATGCAGTTCTTATTCTGGTGCACAGGTCCTCATTTGTCATCCTTACAGCGTCTTGCCAAACGGACCTGGCCGACTGCACATTGTCAGTAACACGTTTGTAGAACTTCTTCTCAGCAGAAACACGGACCAGATTCACATTCTCTTAGTAGACTACAAGCAGACATGTATTTGTTATAAACATTCAGCATTGTAGATATAAAGTACATTTGTAGTAAGTATTTGCTATGCACATTCTGTGTGTTTGTAAAAAATCAGGATAATGTATTTCTTTGGTTCAAGCTTCATTCATCTCTAATAAATCCAAATAAATAGTTATTAGAAAATAACTATTTCAAAACTTTCAGTAAAATAATGGCACAATAAACACTGCTTAAAGTAGCATTTGAGTGTAAGGAAACCTTTCAAATGTAATCTGGAGTGCTGGTGATGCAGGAAACTACATTTAGTTTGTCTTATCTGCTGAGAATAAAAATGAAAATAAGTATGTTGACATTCTGGAGCAGCAGACTGTCCTGTCAGTCCTTTTGGCCTGTGCGTATAACCATCTGTGCCAGTGCTTCTGTCAGCCATAGTTCATAACAGTATGGTTTACTCCTCTAATCGCTCTGTCTTGGCTGAGAGGAGGTGGAGGTCTGTTTAAGAAGGGGAAAGGGGAGTTGGGTCAAATATGTACCCGTCATAGTGTTTTGTGGTTGGAGGACTGTAAAGAGACCGGAGGGCTGTGGCCTCCCCGGTTTCCGCCAAGGTCTCCGTGATGGAGTGCAAGCTTTTCTGGGTGCAAATCACATTGACAGATTCTGGGCCACCCCTCGCTCGGGTGTATGAAAATTGGTGCTGTTACCTAGGCAACAGGGGGAAAGGCTTTTCAAAAGGAACATCTTGTCATTTTCTTTAATCCACTGCAGCTGGAGATTCGGAACACTATTATTAAATTGCAGTTGCTATGGCTACCAACATTTGTACCAGCAGCCGTTTCAGAGGCAGTCACCCTGCATATCCAGAGCGCCCCCCCAACACACCCTCCTCCTTTTAGGGGAATCTTTTTTATTGCTGCATCCTGTAAATGGGCTCTGCTCAGCTTGCTGTGCAGTAGCAGTTGACCAGGAGTATTTCAGGAGGATATATTCTCCTGAAATTGTTGTGCTTTTCAGAATAAAATACTATGTACTTTTCTCACATGCCTGTAAAGACTTCCACAATAAAGAGTACAGACCTCGTCCCCCTTGAACTGTATTTAATATTGTCCAGGTCATGAATGGATAGTTTATTTATATTTAGTTTTGAAGCTTCAGTCAGTTAGGCTACCCAGTTGTGACTTTGTAGTTTGTGCAGTTGTTTAGCTGATTCAACAGGCACAGTGCCGATAGGTTTCTTTCAGCTATCTTTGAAATGTTGCCAAGTTAATATTCTGTTTCAATCTGCTCTCTTTGTCTCTTCTTAGGCGACTAAACAGCACACAAGGGGAAATCCGAGTGGGACCCAGTCACCAAGTAAGTCATTGTACAGCTCACAACACCCAGCTGGTGACTTGAAAGATTTCTCTTGTGATGGTAAAAGTTTTCCACATTTGAAACAGCATGCCGTCTCTTTGTTGTCTTGTATGTGTTATTACCGCTTACCGCATAGATGCCATTTAGTCTGATGTCAGCCTCATGGTATTACATGTCATTTAAGATGAAGTAACATAACAACTTGTCATTTGGCTTTACCACACTTTCTCCCAAACAAAAGCTGCTGATAATAACAAGCTAGTTGAGTTTTGCCTGCAATGCTGTTCTCACTAGACGGATAATTGTTTAAAATGCAGCACATCTAAAACTTTATTTTAAAACAAAAATACAACAATACAATTTTATCAGGCAGTGATGCCAGTGTGTTGAATCAAGGTCCGTTAAATTCAACATGTCCAATTTAAATCGAAGTTTGCATTAACTTTTCATGATAATTAACAGTAACATTTGCATCTGCTAGCCCATGCTGTCGTGAAACTGGGCTGTAGCTTTGTGTAATTATGCTTTATGCTTTATATTATGCTTTATATATATATATATATACTGACTTGCTGTCAGTAAGTTGGTTATGTTAACACCATATTAAGGGAGGCTATGCTCCATCTTTATTTAAAATAACCTGAGTGCTGCAGGTCTGGGTTGTGTTAAGATATTGAATCATTGTGGCTGTAACTTGTCCCTGCTGTCCCCACCCAATCACTCGGTAAAAAGTTGATGACAGGGGGTTGCAAGCTGATATTTTTTTTCAAGCATGCTTGCTATTTGTAGTGTGACACCATCTGTCCCTCTCCTTCTCCCTGGACCTAATTAGGCCAAGCTCCCTGAGCTGCAGCCTTTCCCCTCTCCTGGTGGCCAGGCCGTGACAGAGAACGAGGAGTTGGTCTGGATGCCAGGGGTCAATGACTGTGATCTTCTAATGTACCTCAGAGCCGCAAGGTGAGCCCAAAGAAAGGCAGGAGTTCAAAACTCTCACCACTGAGGTTAAATATGTAACCCCAAACTGCCTTTGAAAACTTTGCTTTCACTGTATTTGATGCAGAAATATCAAGGTATCAAAGACTCCTCATTAGTAGAAATAAAAACACCTACAGGACACCAGCGGCGTCCTCTCTCCACCATTAACCTGTTTCTGTACCCAAAATCAGTCAAACCAATGTCTGTAAATTTGTGTCATCTCAAGAGTGGTATATTAATGCTACTTAATGGTACACTTTATCAGGTGTTGTGTTATATCTCATGTTCCCTGAGATGTTTTTGCAGTGAAAGTGATATGTGTTAATGGGTTTCTGTGTTATGTTGTAGTCAGGGGCCACAGTGTAATTAATCACAATCTGTCACTGTGACAGTGTTGTGACAGTGTGTAGAAATTTCATAAAAATCTATATTTATCAGATTTGTTTTCATAGTGCCAACTTTACATAGACCATATTAACTTGTTAAATGTCAAAGCCCTGCTCATTGACAAATGTTGAAAGAATTTTCAGGCAATATCAAATGTGCTTTTTTTAAGGACAACAAAACATTGTTTCATTGCCTCATACGTTTACGAGAAATACAATTTACTGCAGTGTGAGCATGGAGAAGAGCCCTAGAACAACTAATTATATATATATATATATATATATTATTTTCAACTGATACTTTTTAATTTTATTGATCAAACATTTGATCTATAAAACTAAGAAAATCATTTTCTGGCAGCCCAAGGTGACGTCATTAAAGGTTTTGTCCAACCAACAGTCCGAAACCCCAAATTATTAAATTCTATCATGTAGACCACGTGTCAAACTCAAGGCCTGGGGGCCAAATCCGGCCCCTTGGGAGTTTTGATCTGGCCCGCATTTCAGTTTAGGTTCACAGCAAATTTTGGCCCGCCTAGTTGTGCACCACACCAAAAATATCATGAAACTATTTTTTTTTTTTTATACTGTAATTATGCGACACTGCCGTGCAGAATTTGACAGGTTTGCCAACTTTGAGACTCACAATTCCCCGCAGAAGCAGAGAGTTTTTTTAATATTCAGGCTGTGAAGTTGTGAGTCGGCTAGGTGGGAGCTGCTTTTAAAAATGGAATTTTCCCTCTCGTCTCTCCCCATTTATTAAGTTGATCCCTAAAGCCTTGGTATAAGAGTACAATGTTTCACTAAAGCTTGTTTTCATGACTTGCTAAATTCTACTATGGCTAAGAAACCTTTTTGCTGACTTTTTTATGGTTTTATGTCGACCAAACTGTATGGGAGAAAGCTATATAAGACATGCAATAATACAAAGTTAATTAACTTTTTTTGTTAAATAAAAGCATGTCTGGGTGTCCGGATAGCTCGGTTGGTAGAGCGGGCCCGAGTTTGACTCCAACCAGCGGTCCTTTGCTGCGGGTCATTCTCCCTCTCTCCCCTTTCATTTCTTCAGCTGACGTGTCAATAAAGGCCTAAAAATGCCCAAATTTTACGCCAATAAACTCAAATATTCATGTCAATGAACTCAACATGTTTTTGATAATCATTTCCAGTGTGGCCCTAAGTGAAATTGAGTTTGACCCCTGGTGTAGACGACCTGGAAATGCAGCAAATTTTGAAATTTGAGAATCTTGACGCATTAAATGGTTGTCATTTTTACTATAAAAATCCATTGTTGTCAGTACTAGTTTTGGTTATTTCTGTGTACATAAACGATGCCATTTGTATTTACTTGACAGCGTTTTTAAAGTTTGGTAAATGAGGGGATTATCTGTAAAGTGACCCCTACTTATAGACACCTGTTTAATCTGTGTCCGTGAGACATGATTTATTTTGAAATACCTACACGGACATTAAAGTTAGATAAGGGTTATAGAAAGAGCTCTGTTTTAATGTTGAGTTCATGTGTTGTGTCCGCAGGAGCATGGCTGCCTTTGCAGGGATGTGCGACGGAGGCTCAACAGAAGACGGGTGTTTAGCAGCTTCTCGAGATGACACTACATTAAATGCACTTAACACTGTAAGCAGCTACACAACATGTCTTAAATGAGCATGTTATAGAAAAAACATAAATGTTAAGTTTGAATTTCAGGGATTCCACTTTTATTTTGGCTATAATGCATCTCTGCACTGATTGGCAATGATAAGACCCCTGAGCCAGTAGAGTAGCTGTACCTGTAGTAGTAAACCCAGCCTCAGAGGCTTACAATGCATAATGCGTAATGAGAGATTTGTCTGTCACATTGACAATGAATACAGGGGAATCAAGCACAAGAAAGAGACTAGAATCATCATAAACAGGGCATTTATATTCTGACTCTATAAACTGGAAAATGAACATAGCCGGCAGGTCATTGTCTCTCGACCTTCGCCTCTATTTGCAATTCCAATGAGTAATGCTTGTTTATTCTCAGAGGAAGAGCTCTAGTGCTGCCTGTTTCACCCAATCGAATGTGACACAGGGCTTAAAGCTGCACGGTGATTGCCTTTGTCACTGCGTTGTTGATTTCCAGGCTGGTTCTTGAATCTTTGCACGGTATTCTGATGCTCTAGATCTCGAGTAAAAGGTTCAGCCACTCCTGGATGTGAAATCTGTTTGTAATATAAATCAGCTCAATGCAATGTGTCAGTACAGCTCAGTAAGTCCCTATTGTGTCACTGCCGAGAATGTTAGTAAATGTTAATGTAATTATATATCAGAATTATGAGCTGATATTTTGTTGTGATTGTCCTCAGCTTCACGAGAGCAGCTACGATGCAGGAAAAGCTCTCCAGCGGCTGGTAAAGAAGCCTGTACCCAAACTGATAGAGAAGTGCTGGTCTGAGGATGAAGTGGTAAGAGAACCTTTCTTTTTAATGAAATGCATTATAAAAGATATCTTAAGTAATTGTTTAAAGGACACAAGCATTCACAACCAATTAATTTATTGGATATGTTTTTGTGTGGATACATGCTGTCTGTCAGAGCTTGGTTTGTGTCTTTAGAGGGGGCTGTTGAGAAAGAGAGTTAAAACAGGGCTTTTGGCCCAGCCTCACAAGACATCAGTAAAAACACTTGTCAGTTTCCAGCTTTTCCAAGGCCCAAGAGCAGCTGCATCCTGTTTATCACCCACAGAATAAATTTTGAGTGTGGAAGTCTGGCAAGGGAGAAGAATTGAGGGCTGGTAATCTCCATTTGAATTTAGATGTGAATTTCACCACAGCTGTTGAAGGGCTGGAATCAGAAAATGGCAGCCCTTCTCCCTGATCAAATAGCACATCACTAACAGGTAGAAGGGAGGAATGAAAGTGCTGGATTAACACCACGTCAAAACAACTGACAACAGCAGCATTGGAATTCGTGCTTTATGACACACTGCACTGTGTGTTTGTACACACTCCCTTTTTAAGGATACCACTACTGACGGATCTGACTGAAGATCTTAGAACATTACACGGCTCCATCACTAAAATGCTTCTATGTTAGTTTTTCCACCTCTTCTATTAATCATCCTTTTTCCACTTTGATATTGTTTGGTAAAGCTGAAGCTTGGCAATCTTTTATTGAGCTTTAAACCCAGCACCTCGGATCCAGTGTGGATAGTTAATGGGTCTATTTGTTTTGTAATTGAGCGTGGCGAGTACATTTGAATAAAGCTAGAGCTCCTGGCAGGACTATAGCGAATCGCAACAGATTAAGTCGGCATCCTTTTGGGGACTACTTATGAGTTTGTCTTTTTTTATGCATGCACCAAGCCTAACTGCTGCGTGAAGATGATCAGAGTGGGAGCCAGGCATGTTGATGGGAGGCTTTAATGCCACACTCCACCACAGCAGGTCTACCACAGACCACTTGTCAAAGAAGCACAGTGGGGGCTCTACAGTAGAAGCTGTAAATAAATAACCCAATTCATGTACTAACGCTCAGTCCTTATTGCAGTGGCCCGGGTTCAAGTCCAATCTGTGTCATGTCATCCCCCATCTCTCACCCCCCTTTCCTGTCTTAACTGAACTGTCTTGTCAAATAAAGGCCAAAAAACAACCTTTATGATCAAAGAAATGAGGTTTGCTTAAATCTTGGTCAAACTATTTTTGTTAACAAGCAATCGTCAAGTTGTTACAATACTGTTTTACTCAAAAACGATAACATTGAATTATTGCCTAGTCCTGGGCCCATTTAATGAATTCTGTAAGCTGGGTCAAGGCAACTCGATCCACATTTCCACAGAGAAGTTTCATCCTGTTCAGACCGCATTATGTAACTGAAGTGGAGAAGCTGTCAAGGAGTTCGGTACACTGCGTTAGCCATATTCAGTTATGGGTGTGTTTTGTATCTACGGGTGGAAGCGGTCAGCAGCCTTTAGTACTCCACCTGCCCCACAGTGTCCACAGCCTGGAGAAGCAGCAGCTTGTCTCTGGTCAGCCAAGGACAGGGCTTGAAGTGATCTGATCACCAGTTGTGCCTTTTCAGCCTTGCCGCCTTGAGGGACAGGTGTAAATGTAGCTCCAACCTTGACACTCAAACCAGCCCTGCTGCTCTTAATTTATTTATCATCCCTTCCTTCTTCCCTCTCCCCTTCCCTCTTTTCCCCTCTAGGACTAGCTTCATTATTCCTGCCCCCACCCCCTGCATTCTTTTAGAGATGTGAATAAAGGTGACAGTGGGGATTCTGAAATGACAGAATCAGCCAGTATGCAGGGTCGCTTGTCACCCTCCCCTTCCCCCTTTGACTTCTCTTGCCCCCACCCCACACCAACCCACCTCTCTTGTCTCTGTCTGCAGCTGCTGCCATATAGCACATAATGCTGAACCCTGTCGTAACTCCTTACAAATATTTATAATTTCTCCCCAAACAACCCCCACAGAAAGATAAGCCCACTGACATGATTTGTAAACTGCGTCATTACTGCGGTGGGGAAGTGACAACATTGCAAATGGGAGTGTTTGTTTCTTTTTTATTGTCTTCTCACAGACACACAAAATAATTTCACTTCAACCCCTAAATGATCTTTCACTCTGAGATTATAAGTACAACTTGCAGAAATTTTCACAATTCATCACCGTGAACCACTCAAACCACTTGATGCATCAGAAAGTGATAACTATAGATTACATCAAAGAAATTAATAAATAATTCACCAGAATATCAACTGCACAGTCCAACCTTCTTATAGCTGTTGAGTGATTTAACCACAAAGAAAAGGAAAACATATAATATGTTTTTATGGCAGACTGTCAGACGTGGAATAGTCCTCTGCGTTTTGTGAAGTCTGAGAGAGGCAATCCCACTGTACCACTTATTTATTTTGTGTGTGTTTCATCAGGAGCCAAATCAATTCTCACTGCCCACACACAACTCTCTTCCTATCCTTTGGATTGTTATTGACTTAACGGCAAAAATAAACTTGTTTTAAACAGGAACAAAAAGCACTTCAAGTGAAAAGCATACATGTTTCTTTTGTTGCCATTAAATGTTTGTCCACTGATACCTTATTAGGAATTAGCAATAATGTTACAACACTGAGTATTTAATAACCACTTGTTGAACAGCATGAAACCACAAATAGCTGACAGGATATCATTTTTAACAGTGGGAACAACCTCTGCTTTTTAGATAATAAATAATCCTGTTACAGGTTGTTTTAGTTGTCTCTTGGGATGCAGCTGGCCACCGCTGACACTTTCTGGGTAACTACGGACACGTTTCACATTAAAATGCATGCACACGTTCTATGTTATGACATAAAGTTATGGCTCAAAGATTGGCGAATCCCTAAAGTGGTAAATCCAGTTTTGTTAATATTGAGGATGTGATTATTTATTAGTTGGAAAAAAACTAATAAATGTGTTATAAAATACAGATGCCATTATTACTGTTTCCACTACCCGGGTTCTCTTTGCCAGTATTATGACAGGATTATAAGTGTCAGAAAGTTGTTTTTATATTATATGTAGTCTCAACACATCAAATCCCTCCCATGTCCAGTTATAATTATGTAAATAGTAAAACATACAGTATATTAAGTTCAATAAGTTAATAAACTGTGAAAAAGAATACATTTAAAAAATATACATATGCATTTAAATATAACTTATATACTATATACGACAAACACACATCTATACATATCTAGTATCTCACATAAATATTAGACCTTAAATTCTCACCTAGCCTCAGATGCATTGCTTTTGTCTGTTGTATAGCAATCTTAAGCTATAATTTTATTCTAAAAGGTATTTGGCTACATTGCGTCTCAATAAAATTCAAAGTACAGTCTGTATTGCGTCATCTGTACCTGCAGACTTGGTGAAGGTCCTCAAAGGATTCTTGCCCTCTCCCACTTGATGTAATGAAATTATCTCTGCACATGAAGCTACTGTCATTCCTGATTGTAAATAAGTGGTGCTAATAATGCATCGGCCAACAGGAGGTGCCATATAAACAACAAGAAGCAGCAGCAGTCGTGCTGTGTGTCGCCGTGTCAGAGACAGAGAGGCTGATCTATGGCTGCTGTGGGGCGGCAGGTCTATTCCTCAGCCAGCTGCACTGTGCTGCAGCTTATCTCCGGCTGCGTCTTCAGCTGATGGATGACTGGAGCAGGCAGCCAATAGCACTGAGTGTAGTGGTAGGGTCGTGAGGAATATGAGGGAAGGGAGAGAGTAGTGGCCCCCCAGTGGATGAAGACAAGCCTACAGACAGAAGACGCACTACCCAACCAAAAACACCACAGGCGGAAAAACGCAACATGCCCTGCTGCAGGCTGTGGATTATTTTTAGTTAGATGAGCAGCTTTACTTTGGTGGTTCTTGTCTGCAGAGGGAGCTCTGTCTCCTACAAGATTTAGTGTCAACAGTGCATTTTATCACCCTTATGGTACAGTGCCAGCAATGCTTTTTAGGGTTGTTTAGTAACTAAATAGCAGGCAGGATGGGTGTGTGCTGGAATTTCCTGTCACCTTTTGTTCCAGTTCAAGCAAAAGGAAGCAGAAGACGTTACTTTGCCTACTAAGAGTTGGCAGAATATCTCTGTGTTTCTTTGCTAAATGTAAAAACAGGACAGGAAGTATTTTCTAGGTTTTAGTTTTTTTAAGAAGGGTTTCTATTCAAAGGGTATTTCTTTATGAATATCTACATAGATTTTTCTATACATAGATTGTATGTATAGCATCAGTGCAAAGAGGATGTGGGTAGTCTAGCGTCTATCAATGCAGTCTCCCCCTCTCTTCGTCAAGCATGTTGTGATTTCCTCTCTGCACACCGTGGCCAATCTTAGATGATATTTCGTAACAGACAGCCATGTTTGTTTTTTTCCTCTTTGGTTTTGGCTCACTGACTGCATTGTATAAAACCTTCATTTGGGTTTATACATTGCAGGCTTTGAATGGTCAGCTTTTAACAACAAGTCAAGCATAATGACTCCATATCAAGTCAAAGTGGGTTTGTTTGCTGTTGGACAATCTTAATCAGTGTTTTTGTGGAATAACATTTAGCAGGAATTATGTACCATGTGTGAGTCTGGGCCCTGTTGGTCATAATGATACCATCTTTGTGTATCTGTCTGCATTATCTTTACCAGTTTTACAGCTCTCAACAATTAACTCAAGCAGGAAGTGCGCACACAAACAATGGCCTATTGAATCTTTTTTTTTAAACATTCTCCTCCTCCTTTTATATGTCTCCTCTCCAACCTCACAATAGTGCTCTGTTAGTCTCCGAGGGGAAACTTGGGGCGGGTGAAAAGCGCCAGCTCTCTGGAACACACTAGCAGAGAGAAGCCTGTTTCTACACAGCGGTTGGTGGTAGCGCTTCCACCCAGCCGCCCCTCCTTCTCCCATCTCTCTCTCTCTCTCTCTCTCTCTCTCTCTCTCTCTCTCTCTCTCTCTCCCCCCCTCTCTCTCTCTCTCTCTGGCTCGCTTTCTCTGGCCCCATCAGCCCCTCCTCCACCGCTGTGTTGCCAAGCAACTCAGGGCTGGAGCAATCGGAGCAGGGGCAGAGCGATTCAGGGAGCAGATTGGCGGATGATTTATTAGCTGGGCTGGAGAGCAGTGAGCTCAGGCAGCTGAAATGGAGCCTTAAACTGGAGCCGACGTGTAGAGAGGGGAGGAGGGAGCCAGCAAGAGAAAGAAAACAGGAGGGAGAAGGGGGGAGGAAAGAGGGAGTATGCACACAGCTCCTATGGAGACGGACAGAGAGACTGTGTAAATATTACAGTTTGGGAGCATAATTAAGGTGACATAATTAGGACAGACACACAGGCTGTACGGGCAGGTCTAACTATTGATTATTCTTGCTATAGTACTACAACGCAGGAAATCTCAATCCAAACTTATTTCCTTATGGGGTCTCGGTGGTAAAACCCAACTTAATTTGGTCAGCAGAATCCCCCTCTGTCTTAAAAAAATCAAAGACCTACTTCTTCTGAGAGTACTTACTCACCTATAATGCTCTTTCTTATGCTCTATATCTCTCCATCCAAAAGTCATTTTTGAGGCACTTATGTCACTTCAGCCTTGTGACACTTGTGTCAGGTGGAACACGGAACATAGAGGCACTGCTTTTGCCTTGGACAAAAACATCTGCCAAATTATTAAATGTAACAGATTTTTATCACTACAGTTCCACAGCCTCAGGTAAAGACGTAGCACTCTCATCTTATTGCTGCTAAAGAGAAAATAAACAAATTAATGAAATATATCCTACCTCATCCTCAGGACTAACTCTGCTTCAGGATTATTTAAATTATTCTTGCGTCCTCTTCTCGATCTCTGCAGTGGTATTCCACAGGTCATATGTAGCTCTGATAAAATTTGACTGACAGTCCAATGGTAATCTGCTCTTAACCCTCGAGTGGTTGGAGATGGGTTTCAAATGTTGGGGAGTGGGGGGGATGCTTGTGTTGGAGACGACTCCATCTACTGGCTAATCAACCGCTACACCTTTGGTCTGATTAATTCAAATGAACTGCTGTCTCATGTCACTGATGAGGATGGTCTCTATTTGTTCAACTGTCAGTTATTTTACATCTAGCTTTTGATCCTCTTATGTATGATTATTTTGTCTGGTGTAACTCAGACCTTGTACGTAACAATATTTTGTTCCTCACAATTACGCTGTTAAACTTGAGGCTATTGAGTTTCTCTGCGTAATGGAGACAAATACAGCCATTCATTCCTGTTGTTGAGATAGGTCTGTCCTTCTTGCCTGTAATTTTCCCTCCTAAAACACAGTTGTGTTTTGCAGCTGGCTGTGTTACTGTAAATTTGGCCTTTGTTACACACCAAAAATCTGGGTATGTAAACAATCTGGAGTTACATAACGTACATGGCTTGGAAAATTAACTCCTGACACTCAGGAGAGACTCCATGTCTGGTTTTCCTTCTCACTTGTCTCGTTCCACCATGTCCAAGACCTTTCTCCACACAAATTGTATCAGCCTGCCTCCCCTCTCAGGCTGGCAGCTAGTTGAGTTTGTGCCTCTGTGTGCGTGCTCACCCCAAAGCTCTAAATGCATTTAAAGGACTGCTGTCATTTCTTTTTCAGTAAAGTAGGCAGCTTTGGTGTAGTTTTAGTACAAACAGTGGCCTGGATTTTCCTTTGTGGGGATGAGACATTAAGCCTGCTGGTGCAGTGTCTAAAGGAACAAGAACAGGCTGAAATGAGCGGCGTGCTGAACACTAACATGAGGCAAAGAACTCCACTCCAGGTTTTCCAGCCTGCTGCGAACCAGAGGCTCTCTTGCAGAAAGATCACATGTAAAGCCTTCCCCTTTGTAGTGGAAGAGCAGAGAGTGACAAGCTATTTTTTGCTTGTAAAAGAAAAGGGGAAAAACAAGCAGTGTACCGTCAGAGACAGTGTGGATTTGCCTCCTAATTTTTCCTTTACCTGTGGCTGGACGTAGAGATTTGTGCCGTGCTCCTTGAGGACTTTTTCCTGCTTTTTGCTGGAGTTACTTGGTGGAAACGCTTGGCTGAGATCACTGAGGAACAGGGCTCGCCTCTGGAACAAGAAAGTAAATCTGTTGGTTGTCTGCTTCGCTGGTCATGAATGTTTTTAGCCTCTGCTTTTAATGGCTCGCGGTCTGTGGTTCTTAAAAGAGAAGAAATATATTTAGGTTGTTCAGCTTTTTGGTATTTATTTGTTTTTCAGATGTTTCTGTGCTCATTGAGGTGGAGTGGTATGTTCACATTGAGTTTACCTGTCAGATTAAATCTGATGTTATGATGTAGCAATATCTGTCATCATGTCGTCCATCTCCATTCACTCAGTTAAGGGTACATTTGTCGATTTTAGATGGTTGAATTTTAAATATTTTTAAACAATTGTCAAAATGTACAGACAGAAATAGAAACTGTCCACCATGCACATCATGCAAGTTCAGGCTTTGACTTTAAACTTTTCATCAACAACACGTTTAACATGCATACTATGGAGTATGTTTTCATACTAGATTATATATTTTTTAATTGTGTTTTCTCTCCACATGAAAAGAAAATATGAGCTTCTTACCCTGCCTTACATGTCATTTCCTCTCTCATTTTGCTTTGACATGGCTGTGTTTTTTTCCGGACTTGAAACGGCAACAGAGATTTGTAGATAAACATCAAAACCTCCCCAACCACAGACGAGCAAAAAGAAAACAATGTTTTTTGTCATGGTGTTAGCCTGTAACTCTATGTAGTCGCAGTTAAACTGACTTCACGGATACTAACTGGTTTTCTCTCCTTCTCTTTCTCTGTAAAATAATTGCAGAAGCGCTTCATCAAAGGGTTGAGACAATTCGGCAAAAACTTCTTCAGGATCCGGAAAGAGCTGCTGCCCAACAAAGAAACGGTAAGATCATTGAATTCTCTCTATACTGTTGAACTTTTTCAGCTTGTGCCATTTGTTTTATAGTAATGAAACATATAAAATGAGGTACATGTGGCTCCTACCTAATGGAAAACGTGAGCAATATTTAACATTTTTAGTGTGATTTGAGCTTGGCTGTTTTTTAACCACAGGCCTTATTGATAAGAAGTACATGCTGTCTGCCAACAACTGTATGCAGAATTTTAAGACTTTCCTTCAGGTTGTCTGAAAAATAAAAACATTGTTATACCTGAGAAGACAAAAGGTTAAATGTGCTTTATAGATTGCCACTGGTACCTTACAACTGGCACACTAAACATGAATTAGCACCTTTTGTTACCAAGTAGTAAACAAGTTGTGCAGATGTGATGGGAGCCACTGTATATAGCACATGTCATGTCGGAAGAGCAGCCTGCTTTATCTCATGTTTGTGCTAAAGTGTTACAGCAGCACTCGCGATTTTTTTAAAGTTTTTTACATTTTTAACAACTTTTAGAGTAGACACAGCATAGTTCATTCCACAAGGATTAAAAAGCAGGTTACGATGGGAGCCTCTTTAAGTGAACATCAAACAATCTGTAATAGTTGTTTTTTTAAAGGAAACTATTTCATTTAGAGTCTGTGTGGTGAATTGAAGTTGAATGATAGAGACAGAACATGTATTTCTTTTAAAGGCATAATTCATTATTTTTATCATATAAATTAGAGTTCTTTTGTGTGTGTTTTTGTTTTTTTCAAATGATTATAGCTGAAAATACAGGCTTCTTTGTTTGCTGACATGTTGCTGGTGTCAACAGTCCTTCAACAAGATTTGTAGGCACCTAAAAGGGAAAGTAGGTTCAAAATTTGTATTTTGAATTTGGCTTTTGAATTCATTATTGTGGCTTTAACTATCTTGAGGAGTATGTAATGTGTGTTGTTATTACATTTTACCTTATCTTTCTTGGTAAGATTACTGACATTTTAATTAAAGGAAACAAATTGATTCTATATCTGCCACGCTTTGAGGAACTGTTGTAATGGGGTGTTTGTGTACACGGTCAGAAGGATGTCAGAATTTCCTTTCTCTGTGTGTGGGTGTGCGCATGCGTCAATGTGTAAATCAGTACTGCACATAACTTGTTTCCTGGTACAAATGGACTAACAATGATAAACAACACTTAAACTAATGTGATCATTATGTTGAAACAAAACACAGCAACCACATAAACTTTGTTGTTCCTCTTTAAGATGACTTTTACTATCATCTTAATCTAATCTATATCCACACAAGGAAAATTGATTTTTTTTTTTTTTGTCTCAACTATAAAGGGAACATCCTGTACATGTGCATTTGCTTCAAAGTCCTCCACACCTTTGACTTAGTTGCTCAATTATTCTTAGATATGCATTTTGATTCATAAAGCAGTGCAGACCTTGCTGTTTCTGTGAGGCTGCTTCTGCTGGAAGTGTGCCGCCACAGTGCTGATGCAGACATCAAAGGAAATCAATGGTATTTGTCATACTTTTCAACACGTAATTTCCTTGTCTGCTGTGAGCTGAGGATATGTCAGCCCTGCTTCTTACAGCCCCTACATATCATGTCGTATGTTTTACTCAATAACTCTTTAGTCTCATCTCCTTTGTGCTACATTTTGTATTTCTCGAAACCAATTTAGACCTTTTGAGTAAGAGATTAAAGTATACAAACTGAGGTTTCTTCAATTATGTTTACTGGTTTAGAAATATACGACTAGTCCAGTTGATTGGCTATAAAGGAGGTATTAATGTATTTCAACCTGGAGGGGGAGTCTTCTTGGCAGGAGAGGTAATAGACCTCCAGGATCTAGGCCTGCCACCACCACCGAGCAGAGAGAGATTAATTTCCCTCTCCAAATGGAAAATAAACTGCCCTTTAAACATGTGAAAATGACTGGGAGGATAGCAACGACCGGAGGAGAAGGGGTAAGGTGGGACATTTGCTCAATATAGCCACTGAAAAACCTGGGTTGTCACACAGGAAAAAATAAAGTCTTTGCTTATGATTGAACTTGCTTTTGAGCTGTAAGACTGAAGTTGAGCAAGTGCCAGTCAATACCCAGAGAAAATGTGGGTATTGACAAAATATTGGGTATTGGAGTGACTTATTTCTGCCGAAATGAGGGTGTTCCTGCCCTGGGTCCTGGCCGGACAGCTGTTGTTGAGCCGGAGTGCAGAGCATAAAGCCCTTGAGTTGATATTCAGAGGTCCAGTACAGTGTGTCTGCCTCACACCGTTCCTCCCACGAGCCCATATTAGTTCAAACACCTAGTGCCAAGGGTAAGCACCCAGCCCTGTGTAAACACACCAGGCCTGACTAGCACTCAGGAATGCTTTATATAAAGTCACATAAAGGCCTAGAGGGGGGAAGTGGGTGTGTCATCTTGACCGTCTGCAACTAGCTTTGCTGCTGCCACCATTCCCTTCACAACAGAGAGGACGTCATGAAATGTGAGCTTGCAGCTTCCGTTGTTTAACAACTAAATATGCTGAAATGGGAGATCACAGATAACTCTACTCCTGATATTTTGATTGGAGGGTTTTTCATAAAAAAATTTTCAGGGGCTATCAACTCACAGTATTTACTGAACAGATTTGTATCAACTACAGCTCTGTTTGCTGTCGTACAGATACAATTGACAGTTGAAAATTTGATCAAATTAAATGGTCTGTGCTAATTTCCATACATGATTCAACCCAAACCATTTCATTGGTGGAAAAAGGTACTGCAGTTAACTCTAAAATGAAATGCTGTGAAGCTATTAATCTGCAAATAAGAACATAACGAGAACTTGATTATTTTAGGGACAAGGATATTTTTAGTGTTAACTCAAAATATGCATCACTGAGTAAAAAACTAAAAAATTAACTCATGGCTGAAACTGTATTCAGTACAGCTTGCGTCTTTGTTTTCTACGAGAGAAATTATAAATTGCATGAAAATTCAAGTCATTTATTTACTTGTATCAGTTACATATCAGTTCCATACATTCTATACGTTCTATGCATTTATTAATCATAAAAATGTTTCACAACAGAACATAGGGCAACCATAATATAATAAACTAGATAAACAATGGAAAATCGTTTATAAGCATAGAACAAAAGCTTGGTGTGTATGTGTGAATGTTTATCAGTTCAATATTCCCTCAAGGCTCTGTTCCTGCATCCTGTATAGTTTGTTCTCTTGTGGCTGCTCTCCTTTACTCTACTTTTGAATATTTAAAGTTCATACAGTATTTCGGCACAGAATTTGCATTAGCATTCGACATAGTTAAACAATTGTATTTTAGTAATCATGTAGAATTTAAGTATTAAAAATTGGAGAAACAAAAACGTCAGCTGGTACTTGCACAGCAATTCATCAGCTGCAAGTCATGTAAAGTTACAGGAGGTGAGAAAGACAGAAAGGTGCGGCGTGTTAGAAAAGCTAACAAAGGTGAAACCACATTGTGTTTTTACAAGTGTCCTCAGATAGCAAATAGTTTGATTACAACAGCTGGGCAAGTAGCAGCAATTGAAACATTCATTTGGAACGGTATAACTTAAAGGTGCCCTGCCACACAAAACCGTTTTTATTTGCATTTTTTGAAATATGTTAAGTCCATATGTGATTGTGTTATGTCGTAAATGTGAAAATTAACTGCTACCTCCTCTTGACAGCTCTAGTCACTGAAAAATAATAAGTGGAGAAATCAAGCCAATTACAAAAGCTAGTCAGTCTGACGTCATGTTGCCTGAGCTCATTACTATTCATGAGCTCGCCCAGTTGTGCTGGGTAAAGGATACTGATAGCCAGGCTCTCATTGGCTAGCTGTTAGCCAATCAGAGTCAAGCCGCTTAGCTTGTTGAATATTAATGAGAACTGGCACAAATCGAGCTGAGTCTTATTGCAAGCTTTCTATATCACGCTAGAATGCCTTGAAACAAGTTAACCAAGGCATTTTTTCCACTAAAAAATTTTAGTACATGGTAGAACTTCAGACATTATTACAAAGTAATGAAATACATTTGGCAGGGCACCTTTAAATTCCCAGTTTGTGTTTGTTGTCAGCTTTTGATTGTGGCAGGTGACAAAACAGTACAGGGCACAAAGGTCACTTTAACTGTAGAGCATGTTATAATTTTAAAGGCATATACTACAAACCATGCCTTGCTTGTCTCCCCACTCAGATCAACCAGGAGGTGATGTGCTGAGCGGCTCTTGTAGCATCTTGTTTTCTGGGAGAAAAGAGAGCACTCTGCCTCCCCAGGCTCTGTCATTTACAGGACGGCCAACAGGAGAACAGTGTTCTCAACACAACCTCACAGCAGATGTTTGCCCTGGTACAATCTGTACAAATGTCAAATGAATTCATTGCCATCTCCTTAGCTCAGCATCCAGAACCTTGGGGATGACTGTGATTATAAATACTTTGGTTCAAACACTAATTAAACCAGCTACAAACTACAGGGGCTTGGTCCAGTTGGCAGCAGCTGTCAGTAGTGTGACAGAACAGCTTTTGTGTTTGGTAAATGATATAACTTCTTTAGGCATTGAAATTGCTGTCGGCTGACGGAAGCTCAACCAGCACATATTGATGTTCTTTTAGCAGATCGCAGGCAATTTAACGCAGCAGAGTGTGGGCAAAATCTTTTTTTCTGCCTAATAGATGCAGCACGGAGAGCCAGAGCGAGCCCGAGCTCCCTGTGTAATTGAGTTCTTTGGGAAGCTTCATGTTGTGGTTTTTGGGGACTAGCTTATCAGCAGAACACGCAGGAACCCTCCAGCAAAAAAGCACTGTTGCCATCCAATCTGCTTTCATAGACAAAAGCGCTTACAGCAGGAAAAACACTAAGAGTGCTGATTCTTCAGCATGTGCATCCCTGACCTGTGAAAGCAGAGCTTATTCAGTCATTCTCCAGCAGAAAGGCGCTTCGCAGCAGGGATTGGCTGTCTATTTAACTGTCTTTCACATGCACCCTGCTACACCACCGAAGGTCCTTTTACTATTCACTCACCAAAGTCTAACAAAAGAGAAAATTGTTTTAAGTTCACCTGGTACCATGTCATTTTGCAGGGTGTTTTTTTTAAAAATCATTTTATCTGCATATTATGTGACAAGTTCCTAGTGAGCTGAAGTAATAGAGCATTATTCTTATGTAGTCTGTATCCTATGAAGATAAATCAATTTAAGAAACATTAATAGGAATACCGTCAAAAGACTAAAATGAAATAAACATTTAATTTTTTTCTTGTTAAAGTGCCCTGCAGGCATCACAAATACACTTGCTGCTAAACCACAGCGTTTACAAAATTACCCCCTACAGTTGCAGTCAGCATGAAGATGATAAAAAAGTCAAGCGCCACTCACTGAAACGATGCATTGTACAACCTCTCATGGGTGATGAAAAATACCAAGTCCAGAGGTCAAGCACATATATAATTAAACCCTCGTTTGATTTAGCTCAGAGAAATACATCCCCCTTCACCTCACCGAAATTAATCAGCAAGCAGTCCAGCTGCAGAGTGTATAGGAAGAAGGATGAGCACAGGTTCATGCTGCACTAATGGTTGTTTACACAACCCACTACCAGCCACCAGAACCCAGAAATCACATGCTCCCTGCGCACTGCCTTGAGTTTTTTGGCAGAGATTTTTATTTGCAGAATTTTATTTATTTTTTTAGGGTTGTGGTTGGTTTCAGTGTCGATTGTCCATTGTTATTTTTCGGCTGGCTCTTTATTCCTCCCTCTCGGCTCTCCTCCACACTCGGCCCTCCCCCTTCTCAACTCTCCCCTGTTCTCTCCTCCTTCCCCTGCTCTTGCCAGTAACGGCCTTAACCGTTTGGCTTCATGTCAAAGCAGGGGCCTTTTGTGGCTCTGTCACAAATCTGCCAGGAAAAACAGAAACCATCTGTTTGGGCCTGGGCCTGAGAGGGGATGAGGGTGTAAATACACAAGTTTAGCCCTCACCCTCAGCCCTGCCCATGCACACAGGACCACTGAGCCCAGTGGAGGATACCCTGCACTCCCACCCACAATTAAACTGTACTCTACAGAGGTTTAATGGCTAACCTTATTTAGTCTTTTAAGATGGTTTACAACTCTGTCACTGAGTAGAAAACCTGTTGACTTAGGTTATACATTTATTTGAATTATAATTTTTGCATATTCATATTAATAATG
Organism: Etheostoma perlongum; assembly: GCA_026937815.1. Lineage (NCBI taxonomy): Eukaryota > Metazoa > Chordata > Actinopteri > Perciformes > Percidae > Etheostoma > Etheostoma perlongum. Next base: position 18,223,776 of record CM049377.1, read on the forward strand.
AATATTGACAGATAATAATATATATATATAAAATATAAAACCGTTTCTGTGCCAGCAAAGGGCTTGTATACAATATTTCAGCTATTACTCTAAAGAGCTCAGATTAGTTCTATATAAATTAATGCTAATTAAGAAATGGTTAAGTGTCAAAACATTGCATAATCTTAAATAAACTCCATGTCCATTTCTTTCTTGCACACACACACATATGCACGTGTATATAGACAACTTTTTTAAGTGGCAATAACCAGAATGGAAACCCTGAGTGTCGTGATAGGAGGGTAAGCCCTTTCCTTGTCGGATAATCCACTGGCCAGAAAGCTCCTGCAGATGGAAGCAGTCTAAAAGGCCTTATAATACTGAGCTTATGTTGTCACTATCTCATGTACTGTGGAGCAGCAGCACACTCTGTACCGCTCTGCAATGATTTTAGTGGACTGGGGGGAAATTATGGTGCATAGGCCGAGGCCAATCTAGATTTCTATTTCAAGCATTTCCATGATTTTTTAGCAGCTACCTGTGAACTGTATTAGATGCAAGTTAATGGAATGGTTTCTGTTTTACTTTCATCGTCATTTTATAAAGAAATGGTAACTTTACTCAGAAGCCTCAAAACAATAGTACAAAAAAATAGTACAAAACAAACTCGCTGGCTAAACACCCAATCATAGAGAAAGGAACCCAAGGTAATGAAAGTTTAGTGTGCTAGGCAATATGGCAGCATGACAAAGTGACTTTGATAGGGGAAAGTACACAGTGTGAGAGATCGGACGTATGTGAATTCAGGGGGATACAATTCGACATGCAGAGAGAGGTAATCTGTCAATCTCCCTTTGACACTAAATTACAGCACAAAGCCCCTCTCAACCACGTCATGTTAATGTTCAACTGCACTCTCAGACATCATATCCTGTATAACTCCACTACACATTGAAAGTTTTGCCTGTGATGTCTTACGTACATCAATCCTTCCTTTGTCAATATAACTGGATTCAAAATTTGTATTCCTGAACTGTAAAGATAAAATATATAACAAACATTACAAAGAGTTACCCTTTTTGCAGTATCCACATTTCTTCTTGGATTTTTTTTTTTTTTTATTACCAGCAATAACCTTTCAACTCAATCAATTAACTCAAATTTGACAAATCTGCTTCTTTTGTTTTCCCTTTTCCATTCACACCCGGCTGCACCAGCTTATCGGTGCACCTGTTAATTCCTGTTCAAAAGCCCAAGTTAATGTTTTCATTAGCCCCTGCTTAATGTAATGGTACTTGACACAGTGTAAGTGATGGAGAGGCAGGGTGACCTTTCCCTGTGTCTGCCAAGCTGTTGAGGCCGTGTAGTTGTCAGCCTGCAGCGAGGCGCGGCTGAGAACAGTCATTAAGCACAAAGCAAAGCCAGCGCTCGGCACCACTCAACACTTTTGATCTGCACATTTCAATTAGATTTCACCTCAGGAAGCCTGCCTTTCCTTAGTTAGCACCTGCGCCCTGCCTCCTAAACTTGCCGGCCAGGTTGAAGAGAGAGGCACACAGGAAACGACCAGAAAGTTCTGTTAACAGCCTGAAATGGATGCACAAACACATGGCAACATAAAACATACGTTTTTTGTTTTTGGTGATCATCATTAGCTGCTCTGTCCTTGGCATGGACAGAAACAATATTTTAAAGACTAAATGTTTCACAGGTTTCCTTCTTTATCCAACAGTTTTTTGTATTTTAAAGGAGTGCTACTGATTTGTCTCTGCTGAGCTTCTACATATGGTTCCCAGTACTCCCCCAACAGTCTTAAGGTCTAAAAAACCCTAGCACAAACTGTGGGCTTGGGATAGTTTTACTCTGGAGCACTGGCTTTGCCATAACATGGCGTAGCACCTTAATTTACCCTGAAATTTGAGAAGGTTTCATTTAGCTCAGACCCCCTCAGTAAATGTTCCAGCACTGCTTTGGCTGATAAGACTGAGTCCTACAGCCACTGGTAGATATTAATTCCCTCTAAAAGCCACATGAAGGGAGGTTTTATTAAACAAGAGTAAGCCCACTGAGGAGGCCAATTAAAGCAACGGTTGAGAAAGACTTCTTAATTCTTAATGTCAGATACTCACAAGACTTGTTGAAGCAATAATGAAGCAAACACTGGCCAATCCCTAACCTGTTTTTTCACAGCAAACAAAAAGACACCTAACTTCTATTCGTTTTTAATTTAATAAGATAAGAAAATAAAGCTGTCGTTACCTTTATGTGACTTTTAAAATCAGCCTATTATAAATAAAATTGCTGGCTTTATTAGTGTTATTTTCTCTTATTGTTAAAATAGGGTTGAGTGAGAAGCTTTTTTATAGCCATTTACAACTGTCCACCACTTCATTGTATCCTTTCCTGCCTTTTTTTTGTTATGGAACATCTTGATAGAACATGTTAAGCTGTAGCTGAAAAGCTGTTAATGCATTTTAGAAAGCAATGCACAGACTAATATATGTCAAGTTTCTCAGCTGAAGCGGAGAAGGAAAACAATCGATAGCCATTAAACCCTGGGAGCTTTGTTGCACAGCAGTTTAACAGACCTCAGACAGTAAATGGGTGCCCTCTGGGCTGTAAAGATTACAGGTGACTTACTGCTGAGCCAACAATCACATCACACCTTCATGAATATGTTACAGAGTCAGTGAAGGACCACTAACAAGTAAGAGTTCATGGTGAGGGAGGAAAGGGCAAAGCCCCACTGGAAACTATGTAATTGTGCCTGACTCCTGTCGCCAATTTTTAAGGCTTGTGTATTATGAGTGTGGCCGGAAAGCCGCAGTTAATATGCACAGGCTGCCTCAGCAAAGTGCTTTCTGATCCATGATTGCATGTGTCAATGTTTCAGTTGGGTATTGATTTCCTGGCGGCCTTTTGTACACTGGATTTATCAGCCTCGCTTGCTGGCAAGCGCACTCCTTCGAATGTTTGATTAAAGTTCAATTGACTCTTCCAGTGAAGGGGTGAGGAGCCATTTCACTCCCTATTTGTAGCGCCAAAGCTCTGCCTGACATGTTCTTTTGTTCCTATTCAAGCTCCTGCCACCCAGGCAGCCACCAATGCACTGATCCTAATATCCCTGCATTCAGTGTGCCTCCTCGCCTAATCCTGGGACAGACAGGGCCACAGCATAAACATACCCAGCCAGCTACAAATCCTGGCATGGACTCACCAACTCCATGGCCTTTCACTGTGAAATACCTTGCTGCCTGCTAATATGTATTTTCCACATATTTTATTCAACCTAAATGCAGATATTTCAGTCATTTTTGTCCCAATTGTTCAATAATTTACCTCTTTGCAGTCAAAAGTGATGCCTCCTCCTCTTTGTTACTCCGGTTTGTGTTCTTGTGATATATTTGCCCTTTTTAACCCACCAAATTTGTTTTGTTGGTTTATTTCAGGGAGAACTGATTACCTTCTACTACTATTGGAAGAAGACCCCCGAGGCAGCGAGTTGTCGAGCCCACCGCAGACACCGCCGCCAGCCCGTCTTCCGCCGCATTAAGACGCGAACCGCTTCAACTCCTGTCAACACTCCCTCACGCCCCCCCTCCAGCGAGTTCCGTACGTATATCTGATGCCTTCAATGGCAGACAGAGAGGAAAAGGGGAGACATGATCTGGAGTATTCTGGTGTTCGAGCGATGTATGTGAAGTGTTTTTTTCTTTCTCCCTCTTTCTTCCAGTGGACCTCAGCTCAGCCAGTGAAGATGACTTTGACAGTGAAGACAGCGAACAGGAGCTGAAGGGCTACGCTTGCCGTCACTGTTTCACTACCAGTAAGACACCACGTTCCACATTTACAGACTGACACTCATACTGGTCATGTGGACTTGCTTAGCTATTCCTGTCTTGAGTAGGATCAGTGTGAGCCTAAACAACAGCGCTGTGTGACAGATGGGCATCAGAAGATGTCAGGACTAATTTGATCAAATCAGACATGAGCCCACAACTCGTTCACTCTCTCCACCTAATTATCTTAACTTTCCTTTTACACAGCTGGCTCCCAGTTCCGGGCTCCCTATCTAATCACACTTAGGTTATATTATACACAACTAGAGGGGCTAATAACTTTGGTTTTATAGTGTTAACCCATATAGACCTTATTAGTACCTTGCTAAAAAGTATTTATGCAACGGAGGACAGATTCATACATTATCACTGATTCATCTCCTGCTTAAAAGTAATATTCATATATAATATATTCATATATAATATATTCATTCTGACATTTTCTATATTCAACAATATTACTGTACTTCTGTGATCATTTCTGTGTGTGCCTCCCACTGCCAGTGAGAATTTATTTCACAACTGTAAATGACTTTCCTCAGCCTCTAAGGACTGGCACCACGGGGGCCGGGAGAACATCTTGCTGTGCACAGACTGCCGTATTCACTTCAAGAAGTACGGTGAGCTGCCCCCCATTGAGAAGCCCGTGGACCCGCCGCCATTTATGTTCAAACCTGTCAAAGAAGAAGAGGATGGGCTCAGTGGGAAGCATAGCATGAGGACCCGACGGAACCGAGGCTCGGTACGCACACACTCATCTATCCCTTTATTTTCACCTTCAGGACCCATAGCCTCAGAGTTATCCCTGGAGCCAGACTCCAAAGCAATAAGCTTATCATATCTAGACAGTTAGCACAGGGACATCTTTGACATGCATTGTTTTATAAACTTGGTGTATGTCCATCTTAATTTCTTCTATCCAAATTAAATGGAGCCCTAATATTAGTCATGATTCCTGTTTACTCATGTTTCATGTTTTTATCAGATGTCAACGCTACGTAGTGGTCGTAAGAAGCAGACAGCCAGTCCTGATGGCAGAGCCTCGCCTACCAATGAGGATTTGCGCTCCAGTGGACGTACCTCTCCCAGCGCAGCAAGTACTGACAGCACTGACAGCAAGACAGACTCCATGAAGAAGCCCAGCAAGGTAAACACAGCATAGACGGCTTGAAACTTTGTTTTTCTATGCACGTATCTCTGTGAAATGTACTTTAATGGCTCTGCTGCTTTTGCTCTACAGAAGATTAAAGAGGAGGTTCCTTCACCTATGAAGAGTGCCAAACGGCAGCGAGAGAAGGGAGCCTCAGACACAGAGGAGCCTGAGAGGGCCAGTGCCAAAAAGTCCAAGACACAAGTGAGTCTTTGGTGTTTGTTTTGCTGTTCGGTTGTGTTTCAATGGAATGCATATACATGGTTTCATGATACTCATGCTTCTCTCTCCTCTGTCCTTCAGGAGTTGAGTCGAGCAGACTCACCCTCAGAATGCGAGGGGGAAGGCGAGGGCGAGAGCTCTGATGGACGCAGCATCAACGAGGAGCTCAGTAGCGATCCTAAAGACATTGACCAGGACAACCGGAGCTCTTCCCCAAGTATCCCCAGCCCTCGTGACAATGAGAGTGACTCAGACTCATCTGCCCAGCAGCAGCAGCTCCTGCAGAGCCAGCATCCTCCAGTCATCCAGTGTCAGCCAGGCACTTCAGCCTCCTCCTCGGCACCGCCTCCGCCAACAACCTCAGCCCCCTCACTTCCCCCCGACAGCGGCCTCCACCTCTCTACCTCCCCAGCCTCTGCCCCAGGCAAGCCCGATGACTCTTGTCCAGTCAGGAGCATCCCTCCACCCTCAAAGGCTTCCCTCTCCACATTCACCTTTGACTCAGGCTCCGCCTCCTGGCCCGCCAGTACCACCTCAGTCATTACCCAGCTCGCATCATGGGCCTATGCCTCCCATGCCACATCCACTGCAGCCTGGCCCCTCACACATGCCTCACCCTCACTCCATGCCCCCTCAGGGCTTCCCTTTGGGTCAGTCTCAGGTCCCACCCCTGCCAGTCTCTGGCCAATCACAGCAGAGGCCGCACACGCCTCCTTCCCAGTCCCTGTCATCTGCTCAGAGTGGAGGCCAGCCTCCCAGAGAGCAGCCACTGCCTCCTGCCCCAATGTCCATGCCTCACATCAAGCCCCCACCAACCACACCTATCCCTCAGATACCCAACCCACAGTCCCACAAACACCAACCCCATGTGTCGGCGCCTCCATTCCCGCAAATGCCTTCAAACCTGCCTCCACCTCCTGCACTCAAGCCCCTCAGCTCTTTATCTACCCACCATCCTCCATCAGCACACCCACCTCCCCTACAGCTCATGCCTCAGGGGCAACAGCTTCAGCCTCCACCAGCCCAACCTCCAGTTCTCACTCAGTCCCAGAGTCTCCCACCATCAGCCAGCCACCAACCTCCTCCAGCTCCTCCTCTGCCGCCCTCCGCAGCAGCCTCACACCCCAACGGGCCACCGCAGTCGCCGTTCTCGTCTCATCCTTTCAGTACAGTTCTACCTCCAACCGGCCCTCCCACATCCTCATCAAACTCAATGACTGGCATTCAGCCTCCGTCTTCCTCCGCTCCACCCTCCTCCATCTCCATGCCTCTGCCTGCCTCGGTCACTTGTACTGGCCCCGGGCCCGGTACACCCACCTGTACACATCAAAGAGGAGCCTCTGGATGAGACAGAAGAGCCAGAGAGCCCTCCACCCCCACAGAGAAGCCCCTCCCCAGAACCTACTATCGTCAATACGCCTAGCCATGCCAGCCAATCAGCACGGTATGTCTACAAACACAGATTTCTACCCAAACCCTGTCGGTAAAATAGAAAAACATACACCTGCACAAGCTGTTATTTATCAGTAGTTTGTCAAGCTGCCTACTGTCTTATCTGGGGATCCTGATTAGCTCTCAAACACATCCAACAACAAAGAGTCTCTGCCTTCAGATTAAGGCTTTGATGTAAGTAACATATTGTCTGTCCTCCCCAGCAAAACAGTCATCCAAGGCCACAATTAGCCCTGAGCTCTGAGGGGCTGACGTTAAGGAATTATTGGGGATGATTAATTACAGTGAGATGCTAGGGGACTGCATATGAGTATATGTTGTTGTCTTGTGCTTACTGACAATGAATAGCAATGAGGGTTTTAATACATACTCAACATAGCAGCAGAAGTGAATGCAAAGGGAATTTGTTTCTCTTTGAATATTGGACCAGTGTAGGCTAATACAAGTGTCTTTTTATCTAATGGGAGATTATCCTGCCATTCAAAATGCAAAACTAAACATGACTACCTCTTTATTCTTTTGTTTTAAGTATTCATTTATGAACTAAAATATCCTTCCATTTTTCTCAGTAAATATTGAATGTATTTATCTCGACCATGACCACAGGTTCTACAAGCATCTGGACCGGGGCTACAACTCATGTGCTAGGACAGATTACTACTTCACTCCACTGGCTTCATCTAAACTGGCCAAGAAGCGAGAGGAAACTCTGGAGAAAGCCAAGAGGGAAGCAGAGCAGAAAGTAAGGGAAGAGAAGGAGAGAGAGAGGGAGAAAGAAAAAGAGCGAGAAAGAGAGCGGGAACGAGAAAAAGAAGCAGAGCGGGCTGCGGTAAGTGGTTTTGTTTGTCTCCTTTTTAGTTTGCCAGTGGTTTTTTTTTTTTTTCTAAATCTTGCTAAACATGGTGTTTCTCTCCTCACAGAAAGCTTCCAGTTCCTCTCATGAGGGTAGAATGGGTGAACCTCAGATGGCCGGCCCCGCCCACATGCGTCCACCCTATGACGGCCCCCCCCACTACTATCGCAGCTGTGCCTCCATACATTGGACCTGACACCCCTGCCCTACGCACTCTCAGCGAGTATGCCCGACCCCACGTCATGTCCCCCACCAATCGAAACCACCCCTTCTTTGTGTCCCTCAACCCTGCAGACCCGCTGCTGGCCTATCATATGCCCAGCTTGTACAATGCTGACCCGGCCATGCGGGAGCGCGAGCTACGAGAGCGGGAGATGCGTGAAAGGGAGATTCGTGAGAGGGAGCTGAGGGAAAGGATGAAACCTGGTTTTGAGGTTAAGCCTCCAGAAATGGACACACTTCACCCTTCCACAAACCCAATGGAGCACTTTGCCCGGCATGGGGCTATCACTTTGCCCCCCATGGCTGGCCATCACCCTTTCGCCTCCTTCCATCCGGGCCTGAACCCATTAGAGCGTGAGCGGCTGGCCCTTGGTGGGCCCCAGCTGCGGCAAGAAATGAGCTACCCAGAGAGGTTGGCTGCAGAGAGACTTCATGCTGAGAGGATGGCCACAGTGGCCAACGACCCCATCGCCCGCCTACAGATGTTCAATGTCACGCCACACCACCACCAGCACTCGCATATTCACTCCCATCTCCACCTCCACCAGCAAGATCCTCTTCACCAAGGTAAAAGAAAGCCCTGTATACATGCATGCAATTTACACGGACTGTACCACTTAAAATTACACAATACAACTAATTGAACTGTTGAACAGCTACATTATAAACGTTTTATTATAGTCAAATACATATATTCACATATAGAGGTATATATTGTAAATAGAGGTTGCACATTGGCAAGTTATGTCAAGATTTTCTTGTCTTTTCTATTATAATGGCAACCATTTTGTCAAAGTATATTTCCTGTAATGGATCTCAATCTTTTAATTTCATTTACAATTAAAGTCTCAGTTTTACATTGTCTGTTCTTCCCTTTATGCATGAAACAGTAATGTTTTTATAATTACATTTACAAATGGGAAGAATGGTGAATCAAACTCACGTCAACATTTCATTATGTTCCATCATGTTAGCATGGGTTTGATACATTGATCTTTTTGTAGTATACGGTTAATATTAGTTAGTTAATATTAGTATCTTATGCTGTGATCTCAATCAAGTTTTCTATAAATACAATTATAAATATAATATATAATACTCCTCTCATAACAGTGAAGAGGGAACAGAAGGGACTTTGAATTAATTTCATTCATTAATTAATTAATTTCACCTCCATCTTTTCAAGTTTAAATTTATTACCACATGATCTGAAACTCCACTTTATATTTTATTGTCTTATTGGCATATGAGATTGGATTGAAGCATATTATATCCTCATTAATTCTTGAAAGAACCAGCTGGTGTGTTTTAGTGCATAAATATAGTTAACTTGTCCCTGCACTCTTTGGTCAACCTTGAGAGGAGTAACATCATATTAAGCTGTGTGTCACTAAGGCCTGTAGCATGCATGCACTGTCTGTGATACACTATTGTGAAATGAGTGTACCCTGAACCTAAGACTCTGACGCCCAGAAGGTGGTGGTGAATGTCTTGTGTGTCCTCCAGGCTCGGGGGGCCATCCCCTGGCAGTAGATCACCTGGCAGCAGGACCTCACCTGGCTCGCTTCCCTTACCCGCACGGCGCCATCCCCAACCCTCTCCTCGGCCAGCCGCCGCATGAACACGAGATGCTGCGCCACCCAGTCTTTGGTAGGCTCTCTGTCAATTTCATCTTGCATTAACAACAATATCACATCCAATCTATCAGTCCGAGCTCTGCCAGATTGCCTGATCAAATCTTTTGTTTTTTCCTCCTCTAGGTACTCCATACCCACGGGACTTACAAGGTGGTATGCCACCGCCCATGTCCGCAGCCCACCAGCTGCAGGCCATGCATGCCCAGTCCGCTGAGCTCCAGAGGCTGGCCATGGAGCAGCAGTGGCTCCACGGACACCATCACATGCACGGAGGACCACTGCCTGGCCAGGAGGACTACTACAGGTCAGATAAGCAAGAGAAATTAGAACGTAAAAATATTTGCATACACTGAGTGTGTACCTTTGATTTGTCAAATATTAATACTTTTTTTGTTTGTGTTTCAGCCGGCTCAAGAAGGAAAGTGACAAGCAGCTGTAACCGGCAAAGTGGGGCAGCGACTGACAGGTGCAGGACATGGGAAGTTGTTTCAGAGTTGTTCATTCAGTTTTGAATAACGAAAAAGGCCAAGTGGATCGTCTGAGAATTCTTCTGATATTTGGTTTTTGTTCCTGTCAGGGACTTTTTATTATTGTTATTATTTTTCAAGACATTGACTATCTTTGGTATATAGCCAGTAGTGACAACTCAAGACTCCTGCATGACAAGCTTTCCTGACATTTTTTTGTAGGTGCTAGAACAAGACACTGTGCTTATCAACAACAAAAAAAGACAAGACTGGTCAGGCCGTTTATGGAAAAATATCAAGTGCTATCTTAAACTCAACATTTATTTTAATACATTGTTGGAGTTTTTTTTAAATAATTTTAAGAAAAGCTACAGCATGTTGTTTTTTGAGTCTGTAAATAGTATATATAAACATATAATTATTATTATAATTATTATTATTATTATTACTAGGTGTGGACACCAAACCAAGTCTCCAATATAATTGTTTTGAAGCATTATCCCTTGTTTCAGAGGGGAGCACCATGGCATTATATCAGCAGTTTCTGAGAGAGTTGTTGTTCAGTTATAACGTTCCCCTGACATCACTGTGTTAGATTTAATCCCACATACACTATGTAAACCATAAACCTGTCACACCCACGTCCATTTATCATACAACTTTGACACTCGGCAGGTAGTCAGAATGTGTAAACCTAATGTGTTGAGTTAAGGATTTGAAACACTTGAAAAGGCTTCTGTGGAGTGCACACCGAAGCAATGGATTAAAGAGAAAACTGAATTTTGCACTGGCAGAGTTACCTTGTGCTCAACTCAACTGGTTTTATCCTTTTGTTTAAATTACTATTTAAGTCAACACATTGGAGTAATACTTCATTACTTTTTTTTGTTTTTACAGAGAAGGACTTTAATTAGGATTTTAAACTTTTGGACGCCAGAAACATATTTGGCTAACATATTTTAAATTACCAGGACCTGAATTTTATCTTTGCTCCCTATGTCAGGAGGCTAACAGGACTTCAGGATTGTTTTAAATGCGTGAATGGTTGTGAGTTGGTGCTAGTTGTGGGTGTTCCCTTTTCTACACCTGATCCCATCACCCATGCTTGCTGCAGGGCTCAAGTCAGACTGAGTCATCCTCCAACTAGACTGTAATAATGTTCACTGTGACACTAGGGGGGGTTCTGCCAAAATGTGGCAACCAGGAGGTAGAGGGTTGATGATTGCGTGTGCGTGCGTGCGTGTGTGCTTTCCTCACTATGTTTTGGTATGCCTTGGTTCCTTGGGAATACACGCACACATTCTTGGGCCTCAGGAGTTGATTGTGTGTGTGCCCCTGACCGTTGCAAGTTGTGTTGACCTGTCATAACAATGCACATATGCCCAATATGTCCTTTTTGTTTGTTTGTTTTTACTGTAGCCATGACATGAGACATGACATTCTGCTTTTGTTCCATGCACTAATACTGTTTGACTGTCATGAACATTTAGAAAACTGTGGCTTTTTTTAAATTTTCTTTTAACCAAATGAAGAACCTGCACTTGCATATGAAAGTGTCCATATCTTTTCTTTGGAGCACTATAATTTACATTTAAACGCTTGCAAACATCATCAAGCTCCTGACCCCTTTTTTAAAAATCCCCAAAAGTATTTGAAGCCCCGACAAGAACCCGTCACTTTGTCTTGCCATCTCCCACCGATTCCTGTCTTTCTTCTGACGACGTACTCCTCATCATTACCTTGCCTCATTTTCCTGACGATTCCCTTGCCTTTTACTCCCTCTTTTTGTCTCCAAAACCTTTGATGTTAAGTGTTGTCAATGGTTTAGCTTCTTGTTTCAAAGCGGCAATAGCAGAATGTAAATTCTGACTGCTAAGATTTATATATATACTGGTATCTTGAAGCTTATTGTATATATGAGTAGTCGCCATGGGATGACACAATGTAAACAAAAAGTAGAAATAATAAAAATTGTGAGTCCTGTGTTCTCTCCATTTGAGTATTTTGTAATTTTTTTGAAAAATTTGTGGAATTAAAATAAACTAAGTTACACCACAAGAAATGTCTTGATCTTTTTTATACCTTCTGATACATTATATTTATTTCTTTGTGAACACATTTGTTTGTATGCTGAGGTAGAGCGGATTGCTAAATCCCATCAGCCGTGAGACACAATAATCCTGTTTTAAGAATAAACAATTTAGATTACTCACTGCTCATTCGCAGAAAGGCAAAAGAAGAAAGCTAGCTGAAAACACTCTTAATTCACTCAGTGTATTTATTTATATATTTTTTTTTTCATTTGTGAAATGTAATTCTCCAGCTGAGCAGAGGGACTGATGCTGGGTCTGGTTTGATGATACTCATGTCCTACATTTGCTCTTGAATAATGTTTTTTGCTTGACTGGAAAAACGTGTTACAGGATAGCTCAAGCATTCCTGTTTCTTATTTTTTTTCAGCCTTCCATATTCTCAGCTTCACAAACACAGAGCTTTAATAGATCACCCCAGCAGCATGTAGTAAATCTCAGAGATGAATATTGCACTGCTATGGTATACTAACATCAAAGCCAGGCTAAGCCAAAAGGAACACTTACTCAGGCTGAGATGCCTTACTATCAGAGGGGCAGGGCTGTCATTTCATCCTGTGTGTGGGGGGAGTGATAGACCAGCAATCTGTGATGGTGTGCCGCAGTGATGGCTGTCATTTTGAGAGTAAGCTATTATTCTACTGCTGCTCTCTGAAATGATGCCCTGTCCTCGGGAAAATCGAGGTTCCTTGGATGCTCTATCTTGGGGCTGTCATGTGACGGCCGCCTTTTGAGGAGGTGCTGCTTGTTGTTGCCGGCTCGCTTCACTCCTCATAAGACAACAAGACGTCAGAGGCGAGCAGCGCTGGCTGGTTGAATAATTCATCTCTCCTCCTCCTCCACCACACCGGCGATGGAGCGACTGTGACTTGTGTGTCAACTCAAATCCTTTTCATAATACTGTGTGTACCCCTCAGGCAGGCACACAGGGATACATAGTCTCAAAAATCTGCTCATTCTGTCTGAATAGCAATATGTCTGGTTCTGTTCTCCTAGTGTTATTGTATCTGTTGAAGCAGGTCTTGGACATAGAGCCTCCTCATCTCCTCCGTTCTTGTGTCTTTTCATTCGCTCCACTGGGCCTGCCTGCTGCAGAGTGTGATGCTCAGTGGCAGAGAGGAGCCTACATGCATATTAGTGCATTCAATCGGAAGGTAGCTGTGTTCCTTGAGCGGGTAGATCTGCAGCTGCCCTGTTTATGTTAAACTGAGCTGTGTTGATACAGAAAGCAAATCTGCTGTTGGCGTTATTCCTCATCCACTGTCTGAATTAGACACACTTAGTTTTATGTGTTGCAGAGTCATAATTATTGGTTTTATTTTCTCTCTTTAGATCTGGTATCCAATCTCATTTTCAGCTATTTAGAAAACAGGCAACCTGTGCTTATGTAAATAAACAACTCCACAATAAATTGAGCACAGCTGTAGGAGTTTGATGCATACAAAGGTAATTAAATGTATCTAAAATGCAAATGACTCAAGCCCAAGGTTTGTCCATGCATTTAAAACATCAGAATGTGTATATCCTTTACTTTTCCAGGAAAGGTTAAAACAAGGTGTTCCTATAAAACACTGAAATGATAACTAAACCTGGGAGGATATACTATTAAGCTGTACTTTTAAGTGTATCAGTGTGTGGTCTGCAAGGTCAGAAGTTAACTGTGATTTTAAAAAGAAAATGAAACCGGAGAAGATGTTAGTTCCTTTTGGCAGCGTTAAATAGATGGAGCTATTGGGCAGGACATTTTTCCTTTAACCTTTAGTAATAAACTATTAAGTAATACTTTTAATATTTTTATTGTTTGGTATTGCTTCTTTTACTTTGGTAAATTGTCTGAATATTTTATATATATATATATATAAACTTTATTTCAGACCCAGGGGGATCCATCCATATCACAATAAAAACATACACAAACACAAAAATACAAAGCCTTCCACAATGTTTAGTGTCTAATATACAGACATGTTTGCCAATGGTTACACAGTCTTGAAGAGAAACTGACAGAACTGCGTACAGGGATAGCCAAAACAGTGATTATGTCATTTTCTGACTCAGATACCCTATACATAAATCTATACATCAGGTGATGTAAAACAGCAGAACACTTGTTCCCCAACGCTGACAAACATATGGCTTGCACTGGAGCTTCTTGGAGCTCTCAGCAGCAGCCTCATGCTGTCATTATAATCCACTATGAGTTTTCTAATGCTGCTTTGCTTATATTGACACAACAGGTAGGCGGTATACAAAGGTGTACAATACTCTCTAAAGAGTGAGATTTTCACAGGTACAGAGCACATGCTGAATTTACAATACACCATGTTCGCTTGAGCATACAGCTTCCGACGCTGCCTATAGATACCCTTATCATCAGAAAGGTAATTTGCAATAATATAGCCCAAATATGTAATCTCACTGCACACCATAAGTGCAGTGCCAGAAAGATAGAAGTCAGGGAAGGTTGCCTGTCTGTCTTCTTTACTTATTATAATCATGATCTTACTCTTTTTAGCATTGTATTTTATATCAAAATCAACACCATACTGTGTGCATACTCTCAGAAGCTGTTGGAGACCAGCACTATATGGGTTAAAGATGACCAAATCATCTCGGTACATTAGGTGATTAATTAGTAAGTCACCAACCCTACAGCCGGTACCACATGCATTTAAAATCAACTCATTCATATACATAGTAAAAAGAAAAGGAGACAGAATTCCTCCCTGGCGAACACCATTGGTCACTGTGAAGGGAACAGGCATTACATTACCCCATCTCACTCTCATCATCTGATGCGAGTACAAATACACACAAACAAAAGATTCTAATCATTGAATACTTATTCCACCACTTCTTTTTACTCCCACTACTTTTCAGTGTGAACTATTATACTTTTTACTCTTTACTGTAGTTACTTTTCAGATTAAAAATGTTATCCACAACATATAATGCATTGTTATATCCAACATTCTGTTATAGTCCATGCATTATTCTTACTTGTCAAAACCCATACAATACCCATAATGCAACTTTGTTGCCGACAGTTGGGTCCTTAGGTGTGTGTTATGCTAGTAGTGGCTAATGTAACCTCAAGCAGAGGTGTAGTGAGATGGCTTCTTTCTAGCTCCATACAACAGTTTTTTTTAAATTTTCAAACCATTTAAAACTTGTAGTCCTCAGCCCTGCACTGACCCTGACTCAAGTGACATCACGTGAGGCAAATTATCAGATTTCACTCAGCTCCCTTTGAAGCCACAAAATGGTTTATACAACTTTCTTCAGATATGCAGTAGTACTCCCAGGACCTTAGAACAAACTTTGATGTGTAAAATCATTGGAATTTCCCTTTAAATAAAAGATCTGAATACTTTTAAACAGTTGATTCAGGTGGAGTTCTTAATTTGTTAATTTGATATATATTATTTTTTACTATCATCATAAGAACACCAGAGATCAACATTACATCTTGGTTAGATAGCAATGAAAATATTTTTGAAATAGAAGAAGGGAAGGCTACAATAGCTCTGCACCACAGCATCATATTTCATGTCTAAGAGTCGACTGCCATTTTGATTTACCTTAATGTTCAATCCCTGCAAATGTGCTGTAATAACTTTACCGGTGTGTGTGTGTGTGTGTGTGTCTGTATCAGTTAATCTCTGTGAATTTGCATTACTGCTTGCTGTGTGTTTGAGGCCTGGGCTGCAGCTCCCATGCGTCTAATGATATCCTGCTCTCACATTCCTGTCATAGACGATCTGGATTCCCCCTTGTCTGCACCAGCGAATCAACCCAGAGCGGCCACTGGCCTACCCGAGCATTCCTCGCCCACTCCCAACACACACACACACACACACACACACACACACACACACACACATACACACACACACACACACACACACACATGCCCTGAGGAGGCCTTTGCCGACGCCTACCGCAAACCTCACACACACTGCCTCTCATTCTCCCACACTCCTTCTCCTTTCTGTTTCTATTGTCTTGTTTTGGATTTCAAGGGAACAGCCTGCAGCCAGAGTTGTAGGAACTTTTTGTTCAATAAAGCGTGCCAGGTTTGGTTCCTTGCTGGCAGAGGATAGACAATGCAAGGCTTACACGCTAGACTTTCAGGCTCCTCTTTAATGTGTTGTCATAAAACATGCAGCTGGCAGAGACTTAACGTTCAGTGGGACTCTGTGCAGCTGCAGCTCACTGAGCCCTGGGTATTGCCCCTCCAACTGTCCTCGTACATGTTTCTTTTCCACAGCGTCTGTGCAACGTCAGACTCGAGCAGACCTGACATTTCAGATTCCTCACAGCACAACCTTTCGATTCACCTAGTGGAAAATCTGGAAATATTAGACTGCTAGGGCTACAGTCCACAAAAATGTCCTCTGTTGCCATCTCAAAATGCTGGGGGGACAATGGGGGAGATATTGGTTCTTGTGGCCTTCAAATTTATTTTTCAGATGAAAATTAGACTTCAGGTTGTCATATGATTTATTTCTCTTCTGCATAAAGAGAAATGAAACTCAATTTAGATTTAAGAAATAGTCTGCATAACCTAATGCCATGTGGCTTCCACTAATCCCTTTTAATGTAGTTATGAGGGTTTCATAACCTTTTATAACTCAAAAACAGATTCCCCCACCCCAAGATGACGTCTTCACATTGATATTTTATGTCCGACCAACAATCCAAAACCCAAGGCGGTAGAGTAGTATAAAGAGCAAAGCAGCGAGAAGCTGGACCAACAACATTTTTTGATAAATTACTTAAATGATTGAAAATTGATTAACAAAATTGTTGTCAATTAATAGTATTTTTTCATTGATTAATCAACTAATCAATTAACTCATTACCCATTTTAGCACTAGTTTACATACTACATAATCCATTCTACTTCTGTCAACTAATTAAAAACCTTAATTGACTGTGTTGAGACTGTTTTTTCCCTCAAAATTAGTCAGGTTCTCCACACTTATTTACAGGAAACATTATTTTAGTAAGGCCCTAGTGAATCTATCATTGATTCAATTTGTTCACATTTAATGTAATTAGCTTTCTACAAATCAACAATTTCTGTTCACTGTACCGATCATCTTTCCAATGACTGTGTGTTGGCTGTGTGTAACTTTATTTCAGTGATGAGCACAACAGATGTGACTTGGAGATCAAATTCCATCATTAACTGACTAGCCTAATATGCTGTACAGCTCAGCAGCTCCACACAGTCTTCCATCATGCAGATAACCCAGGTTTGACCCTGGCCTGTCATACTTGCTGTGGTAGCATTATAAAGCCTGCCTGTCTCAGGGTAGCAACAACACCAAAGCTAAATAAATCACAGCCAGTATATGGCTTCTACTCCTCAGCAATTTCCTCAGCCGTCATCAGGCTGTGGGGCAGAACTGATAACATGCGGTCAGTCGCTGGCTACCTTGGAAAGACCTGTATTGACTTTCTCTGCAGTGTGGCAATGTGTTGGCCTCACCTCCTGTTGTTTTGAGGACTAGGAGAGCAAAGGAAAAGGTGGTCAGAGGGTCAACAAGTGGCTAAAAGGTGCCACTTGGGTTGCCATGCTGTGGCTTGAAGGCCAGAAGAAACAGGTAGCACCCTGACCTTGTGTTTGTGTAATGGCCGTCCCTATGATAGATGGCATTGTCAGGCATTCACCTGCTGCGCCATGGGGCTGTCCACTTGCCCTGACGCAGATGGATTGGGCTTTGTTTTTTCCTTTCACCTCTGCTGTGTAATTAATCTCCAGTGCGAGTCTATGGAAGACTGTGGGCTGCAGGCCGTGTGGGTAGAGGCAGCTTTCAAGGCCCCGAGGACAAGCACCACCTAGGAGATGGCAAAATAAGATGTTTAAATGCATGCTGATCCAGGCCTCCTCCCTCACCATGGTTATCAAAAGAAGAGGTGACAAGAACAATATTTGTCTGCCCCAGAGTACAATTTATCTTGGATGAAAATAGCTCTGGAAAGATTCAGCAGTAATAGACCCTCTCTAACACCACTACCTTCACATATTACACACTGAGGCCTGGTTCCTCTCTACCTAATTCTACACATGTTCTCTGCTGCATTTGACAAGATAATAAGGCTGTAGGCAAAAATTGCTTAAAGCAAATCAACATATCTGTGCTGCTATTTTTTTCTACTCCGTTTGAGTTTATCAATATGAAGACTGCAAATTAGCCACATTACAGTTATAAGGATTGGTTCAACAAAGGTTACACAGCTGCATTTTAAGCTCAATAAAGGAAAACATAATCTACAATCCAAATAATACATTTTGTTTCATCATAATTTTTAAAGGGACGCTTCAATATCCCAGAATACTACAATACTGTAGGTTTATGTGGTGTTACAAGCTGTGCCTTTACTGTCCATTCAATCGATAAACCAATGTTGCGCATGCGCACTTTGATCCTGTATTCTTTAACATGTACGGCAAAAAGCACAACTCTGCTGTGCTTTTGCACGTAAATGTGTTATGCCAGTAATCATCTCCGTTACATATCAAACATGGACCAATTAAAATCGAGATATTACTGGCCCTTTGCGTAGCTGACGTCATTACACCATCTACGTTGTAAGCGCAATCCCCGCGAAATTCAAAGTCAAAATAACAGCAGCGGTGTCCGCCGATAGCACAGCGGTAAGGAACTCCTCTAAACTCGATTTTAATTCAAAAAAAGAGCTAATAGCAAGATGGAGGTCTACGCCAGCCTTAGATGGACAACTGCAGCAAAATCACCGCACGTCACTTGTGTGTTGTTGTTCTGTGTTTTACATGTTTTGTGTATTGAGGGACTTAACTTTGGATGCACTATTTTTAGGATTTAGCGAAGTGAAAGGCAGTAGCAATATCCACGTGTACTTTCATTTAGAATGCAGTTTTTTTGATAATTTGATATCTTTCATTTTTAGTTTGGAATTGTGGCAGACTGAATGCTCCTCATAAACGAGCCAGCACTCTGGGCTTACTAAAAAAGAGAAATGTTGATATTGCATTATTACAGCAGACAGATTTACTGCAGGTAGACGCTGGCCATTTAGCCAATTGATTCTATCACACAATTGCATCCTTCCTCAGCAAGCTCCAAAACAAAGGGAGTGGCTATTGTTGTCAAACAGTGTTGTCCTCTTGGTCAGATGCTACAGGCAGGATTGTGATTTCCACAACAGAAGTTGGTGCCAAGAAAATTGCATTTGTGTCAGCTTATGCGCCAAATGTTTTTGATGGCAATTTCTATAATACGCTTACCAATCAAATGCTGGAGTTAATGAACTGTTCTTTTATTGTTGGTGCAGATTGTAATGCTGTGTGGGACCCAAATATTGGTCATTGAACATGAAGGCCACTAGGGACCAGGCTCAGGCCACAAATGCTCTGAAATCATGGGCCAGCAGTTTGGGTTTATAGATATTTGGCGTGCCGTTAATCCCATCTGTAAGGATTATTCCTTTTTCTCAGGTAGACATAAATCTTTTTTCCAGAATAGATTTTCTTTTTGCATCCCCTCAATTATTTCATTCAATTGATAAAGGGGTGTTACGTCCAATGGCGTTAAAGGGGTCCTTTGCGCCACCACAATTGGCCAATTGTCTCAACGTGCGTTAGATGGCTTTTCAATACTTCTTTACTGAAAAATGAATCCTATATCACTCAGTTTATTCCAGATATTTGCAGAAATTAATGTTGGCTCTGTAGTAGACCCAAGGATATTGTGGGATGCGATAAAAGGTTTTATTAGGAGCAATACCATACTTTTCTGCTCTAATGAGCGCGCAAAGCTAAGTCACTGAAGCTGCAAAACCTTGAAGATGCGTTCACCAGATTAGACTCACTGTTACAAATTTTTTTCTGACCAGATAGCTTTAGAACAATCATTAGTCAGGGTTAATCTGAGGTTATTTTGGATAAATCCCACTGTGACAGCTTGATTTGCCTCAGTTATCAGCAGAGGAATCAGCTAGCTTGGAAAATTAATTTCTATTGAAGAATTAAGACTGGCAGTTCAGAATATGCAAAAAGGAAAATCACCGGGCTTTTTATGCAACTTTTTGGGAACAATTGGGCCCTTTCCTTCTTGACATGATTAACTTCTCTATTGAAAAGGGTGAATTCTCAAGGGTCAACACAGCCTTAATTTTCTTACTCCTAAAAAAGGATAGCTAGTGCTCTATTGACCTCTGAGCCTGCTTAACGCTGAAATAAAAATCTTGCAAAGCTCCTAGCTCCCGTTTTGTCTTATACTGTATGTCAAAATTAGTAAACCCTGACCAAACAGGATTCATAAAAACAACTATCAGCAGATAATAGTAGACACCTTTTACACATCGTTGATGCGGCAGAGGACAGTAAGACCCCAATGTCACTTCTTTCTCTTGACGCAATGAAAGCCTTTGACAGACAGGAGTGGCCATTTTTATGGTCAGTCTTAGATGTGATGGGCTTAGGTAAAACTTTTATTGGTATGATTAAAGTTTTTTTACTCTAATCCCTCAGCTCGAGTCTTAACCGGACGCACCTCCTCTTTATTTCCAGTTTCTAGATCCTCCCGCCAAGGTTGCCCCTTGAGTCCTGCACTAAATGTCATTTCTCTAGAGCCACTGGCTCAAGCCATTCGCCAATTGATTATGGTGTCACCAATATGCATTCGTAGTACACAGCATCATCTCTCATTATTTGTGGACGATGTTTTGGTCTTTTTAGAAAACCCTACATCAGTCTCTCCCTCACCTTCTATCCCTATGGAAGCTTATCAGGCTTTAAAATTAACTGGTCAAAGTCTACACTACTTCATTTAAATAATTCTGCCTGCAACTCAACCATCTCTGCATACATCCCCATTGTTAAGCAATTTAAATATTTAGGCATTGAAGTCTTCCCCTGCTTAAACCAGATCATTAAACATAACTACTCTGTTGCTCTGAACAGTGTTTTCAAGGATATGAAAAATGCCTGTATCACAGCGGTTAAAATGAATGTTCTACCCAGAGTTAATTTTGTGAGCGCTATGCCATCTCTCTCCCCTCCTGCTAGCTCTTGGCGTAAATTACAATCAATGGTGTCTAAATTTATCTGGAAAGGCAAGCATCCGTGACTTAAGAGTTCTACTCTACAGAGGAGGAGAGAGGACGGTGGCCTTTTAGTTCCCAACTTTAAACATTATTTCTGGCTCTTTGTGTTAAGACCCTTCCTGACTTGGTTAAGTCCAGATGTGTCTGACTGCTGGCGTACCTTAGAGAGTGGTATGACAGAGCCTTGGTCACTCCATGACGTTCTTTTTGCCAATATTTAAACCGTGTCAGCTACGCTTTGGCCCCATTATCGCTCATCTTATTAAAACTTGGAGATTGGCTTAAAACATATTGCCGTGTAGCTTGTAACTGGCACACATTTTCCCCATTATTTAATAATACAGCACTCCTGATTGATGAGAGGCCGATAACAGCTCCACAGTGGGAACAAAGGAGAGTTCATTGTCTAAAAGACCTTTTTGGCGAGGTTGGATTGTTATCCTTCTCTGACTTACAAAATGCATTGGGTCTGCTACGTTCCTCTTTTTTCTTTTACCTTCAGTTATGATCAGCACTCAAGACATACAGTGTTATCTGGCAGAGGCCTTTTCCCATCCATCCTATTCGAAAAGTATTTACTGTGCAGCCTAAAAACTGTGGTATGGTATCCAGGCTTTATCAGTTCTTAGGGATATCTGGCCACTCTGACCTTCCCATTAAGAGGATCTGGGCATGTGATTGGCCAGGCCTAAGTGTTGATCTTGACTGGCATGACATATGGTCTAACATTCCAGAGGTATCTCGCAATCCAGACCACCAGCAGATTCATTACAATTTCATACAAAGGACATATCTCACCCTCCGTGAAAATGCACCATAATTAACAGCCCTTTTTGCACTTTCTGCCCAATTAAAGCTCAAGGTACATTTCTTCATATGTTCTGAGAGTGCTCTCCTGTTGGTCAGTTCTGGAACATTGCATCCAAAATTTCCACCTTGATTAATGTTACTGTACCCGTTACTGTCAATGTTTCAATTCTGATATGACCTGTCAGCCTTTCAGCTCTCTAAAGCTCAAAAACGTGCTGTGTTTGCTGGACTTACAGCTACTAAGAGGATGATTGCAACTTGTTGGAAGTCACCTCATGACTTATCTGTTCATTCATGGATCCTGTCTTTTTTGGATGTCACATATATGGAACTCTCGACGGCTGGTGTGGGTGGAGCCCACTCAGCATAGCTGAGTCCTTAAGGTCAATACTGTAGCCTTTTCTTTTGTTTGTGTGTGTGATTGGTCCCTTGTCTTGTGGCAGTCTGTGTGTGTCTGTCTGTTTTTCTCTGCACGTGTTGTTTTGTCTCCCTCCCTTTTGTTTTTCCTCTCTGTGGTTTTTGTGGCCCTGGGACATGTCCCAGCGTGTTGTTTGTGGTTGTTCATGAATGTTTTGTTTGCATTGTTGTTTTTTCTGAATATAACAAAATAAAAATAAAAAATGATCACCAAATAATATTTGACCAGATAAAATTAGGTGGGTCAGACTGCAGCTCCTATACTGTCTCTGCCAATCTTGCTGTATTATAAGACTGCATGTAAATATTTACTATAAAATATAATGACAAGAAACAGTTGATATCTCTATAATAGTACAAATTAATATGGCATCTTTTGGGCATTGTGATCTAGAGGTTTGTAGGCAGTGTTTGTGATTCGAGTATGGTATCCTCCTTTGGGTGCAGTAGTGGGCTGCTAATCAGAGGCTGTGGTTGATCCCTTGGCTGTGGTGCTTCTCACCAGCTGAGGTTATGGACAAATTGAAGCTCCTTCGAGATAGAGGTGTGAAGCAAATCCTGACAAATCACCGAGCTTAGAAATGAGCCAAACGGAGAAAAAAATAAAAGAGTCATATACTGTTTTTTTTCTAAGGAAGGAAAGTCTTTAATACTCTGCAGAGGGACAGGTCAGTTTATGGTGGGGATATGAAGCCTGGAAATGAATAGAGTTGTGATATCCTGCAGCACAGCACATAGAAACACTAGGAGCCATTCAGATTCAGAGCCTGAGGTGCATGAATGGATGCTGGATAATCACCACACTGCTCATACTGCTCCTTGTAGAAAAGACTGACTGCATTTTCTTTAGTCTAGTATATCTGTGCATCAGTATACCGTCCAGAACAATCATCTCATGTCAGACTCCATTACTGGTGTTATTAGGTCTCCCTCATCCCAGTCTTTCCTCTCGTGTTTTTTGGCCCTGGGACTTGTTCTTATGTCTCAGTGTATTGTTTGTAAATTGTATAATAAAAATATTTGAAACAAAAAAATCATCTGATCTGATCCAAACATATGACAGAAATGATATTATATTAATCTGATTTCAATTGATTGTGTTGAATAGACAAGCTTTTACTATTGTAAACAGAGCAGATGCATCAAGCGGGATGCACACACCGCTCATCCTGATTATCTGTTCATGTTGAACATTTCTCTGGTGCAGCCCCTGGGGTTATGGAGGAACAGTGCATGGTTTAGTCGAGCCCTCCTCCCTCGCTGTAAGTCCTCAACTCTGGTGGCTGGTTGCAGATTTAATGGGTTTAGCAGCTGTTGAGGAAAAGCAGTGAGGGCTTGTGGCATATGCTCTGGTTAGAACAAAGAGCAGCAAGCGCATCACACAAGCTATGACCGCCTGAGCTGAACGCAGTTAACCATTAAACTATTTTACAGCTTGTGTTAATTCACTTTATTTGATGATTTCTTGTTAATGTTTTCTTCTGGTTTTTGTGTGCTGTTTTTAGTGTTTCGATCATTCCCCCCAGTTTACAAAAGGATTCCAAGAATATTGCTTTTAGGTGTTTTTCATGTTTGCAAGGCAACGTTTACTTTCCTTTACTGTGTGGGGTTTTGCAGGTGTGTAAACTGTTAATCCATGAAATGAGAGCAGAGGATGGTGTTTTTCAAAGGTTCTTTAAAGGCACTTGACAAGGCCTCCCTCTTTAGGGAGAGCTGTAATGCCTCCAACAGTCTGCTTTCAATGTGCTCCATGATGCCATGCAGTTAGAAAGTGGTGCAGAGAGCCCTCTAGTGGAAAAATACATATATTGCCCTATGGAAAAGTCAATCTTTTTTTTAATGCAAACATGCAAACGGACCCAGTTTTGTGACGGATGACGTGTATGAAATAAATGAATGAATGACAAATTTGACTCGGATTTTCTATTTACGAAAGAACAAGAAATTTAGCATTTTTTACTTCATTTGACAATTGTTCTACTGCTGCCTGTAAATATGATCAGATTATTAGCTGAAAACAAATTCTCTCTAGCAAACGTGATTCTCAAAACTTTTCATTGTTTTTAAGAGCAGAATGAACATGAAATAATGCTTAAAGAGTATTACTTTGCTTAGTAAAGTAGTATTTAATATTGCATACCATATTTCCTGTAAAATCTGTAGAATCTGACAGATTGCACATTTTCTACACATCTGGCCCACAAAGTCTGGTTACTTATACAATTATCAGCTGTTGTGGACACACACACACGCGCTGATGTAAGTTTTATTGCAGTTTGAACAGTTGCTCTGTGCATATATGAGCTTCAACAGGCAGTATGTGTAAACAGTGATCGTGTGTGTGTGTGTGTGTGTGTTTTGCCTGGTTTTCTAACTGTTGGCAAACACACTGTGGTGCCATGTTCTCCCACTCACTGCTGACAGACACAGCTCAGTGACTGTGAGTCATGTGTGGCAGGTTTGCTAACTGTCTGTTCTTGTAATAGTACAGTACAAGTTCTCTAAATCAAGGAAGCCTCTCTTTGTGTGTGTGTGTTTGTGTGTGTGTGTTTGTGAATAATAGTAGGTAGTAAAAGCTGTCTTTTGCATTGCCTGTTTATCCTCATTAAAGAAAAAAAATGTTGCTGCACTAGTATACTCTGCAGAAGAGGCAGAAATGTTCAACCTCATGGCTTTCAGTGATGGCAAATAAAATGGTAAACACTTAATATTGTGTAAGTGACATATGAGAAGGCAGCCTTTGAAGGGGAATGAAGGGATAATGAGACCAAGTGAGAGGCCACTGGGTGTACAAAGGCTTATCATGTGTAACCTCCACCAGTGTTGCTTGTCATCATGGCTGGCCTTGTCTCATGTTTTCCTAAGCGTGACCCTCTGTCCCGACTTGGCTGATGGATACTGTACGTCACACTCTGTTTGTCTGTGAGCCTCTTGCCCCCACATCAACCAACCACTAACACTTCCTCTGTGTGCACCTCACATAGCTACTTCAGTGTAACAAAATGAAATACGTTACATGGAGGAAAAACGTGTCTCAAAAGATCACATATTGTACATTTTTAATTTATTGTACTGCAGTGCTGTATAACTGTGTGTGTTTATGTGTTGGTGGCAGTATAGAGGAGGCTAAATTGCAGGAACAAAGCTGAATAACATGTTAAAAATAGCCAGTAGTTATTGTATATATAACTACACAGCAACTGTTGATCACAGGATTGAGAGCCTTTGTGGGACTGTCAGTTAAGGAAACCCTTCTTTAGTATGACATTGAGAGCTTTAATGATGATTAAAGTTTTGTTTTGAAAAGTAAGTGGTTTAATACAGGGATTTCTGGAAAAACAAAACTATGCAGCTCAAGATCGCAAGTTTTGATATCAGATTTGCCAGTTTGCCAGTAAAAGCCAGTTTATAATTTCTCTAGTGTAAAGTCTTGAGTCTTGTTATGGCAGCCTCCTATGTATGTGACTATACATTGTAAGAAAATCAGTTTTAGGAATGGGGAAATAATTTGGTACAGACTTAGACCTTAAAAACACAGTAGCTACAGTATACACATTTGTATGTAAGAGTTGCATGCAAACAAAAGTTTTCATTTACTTTTTGATCCTTTTTTGTTGTTAATACTTTTCTATCGCATCTAAAAATTGCTTTAATTTAATGTTTTCTTAAGGCATACCCAACAGTAGAATGCGGAGTAGCCAATACAAGAGCAATTTATTTGTACAGGTTAATTAAAGCTATAGTGCAATTTGGGCCACTCAATCCTTAAAATTGGAAAATATACTGACCAAAATTATAAATGCATTACTTTTGTTTTTTAACGCCATTTTTCATAAGCTGAACATAAAGATTTCAGACTTTTTCTATGTACACAAAGGCCTATTTCTCTCAAATATTCTTCACAAATCTGTCTAAATCTGTTAGTGAGCTCTTCTTTTGTTGAGAAAATCCATCTACCTCACAAATGTAGCATATCAAGATGCTGATTCACTAGATGGGGAAAAAAACATTGACTATCACTCTGTGCTATTCACTGACAGTAAAAAAAAAAAGAGTCATTATTGTATGCACTGCTGCGCTGGCACTTTACATTGCTAAATGATAGCAACTCACCAGGAGATTTCCCAAAATCTCTGCAATTCTTCATTTGCCCTCTCACATCTGGCAGGTTCGAAATTACACGGCTGCTGGCCTTTCCACCTCTTCCACATCCAAGTCAGTCGCCATAGTTCTAGTACTAGGCTGAGGCTACTCTCCCTAATGTGATGTCATCACCAAATAGAGTTAAAAAACTTGCTAATACCACAACTGGCCTTTAACACTATTTGGAGACATTTTTAAAATGATATACATACTGCATCTGGAGTGCTTTTTTACCCAGTGGTGGTTAACCAGCAACACAACCTTTAAAAGGGTCACAAGTTTTGAAAGGGGCGTGGTCTGTGTGCATGGGTGTGACTAGAGTATAGGGGGTGGCTCAATATCACATGTAGACCACACATTCCAAGTTTCATGTAAATCGGAATAACTTTTACAGTTACAGTACAAGATACAGCCGTTCCTGATGCGACACCCACCTACAAGTAGTTGGTCTTCCATGACTTGCACATCATTTTAGCTATCAAAATTCTTTTGATAGCTTTTTGTCACAACGGTCCACCGAGTCTATATGCAAGTTTTCGTGCAGATTGGACTCAGAAGGCGTTAGACAAAGTATGGTTCCTATATGTCAAAATTCTAACAGCGCCATCTAATGGCCGATTCACTTAAGATGTTTGGTGCCAATTGGAATAAATATTGGCCAGATAGCAACGTCCTCTTTCAACAGCCCCTGACATTAATAATAATAATAATAATAATAATAATGATGATGATAATAATAATAATAATAATAATAATAATAATAATTCTAACAGCACCATCTAATGGCTGATTCACTCAAAATTTGACACAGGTGCTCAAGCTATGCGGAACAACTGTGTAATGTTTGGTGGCAATCGGAATAAATCTTGGCCAGATACGCAACTTCCTCTTTCAACAGCCACCTACAGGAAGTTGGTCCTCTATAAGTTGTGCATTGTCACGAGGGTCCACCGTGTCTATATTCAGGTTTTCGTGCAGATTGGACTCACAGACCAGGAGGAGTTAGACAAAGAATGTTGCCCATATATCAAAGAGAAAAAAAAGCCCCTATGCGGAATAACTGTGTCATGTTTGGTGGAGATCAGATACGCAACTTCCTCTCTTTCAACAGCCATAGACAGGAAGAAAAAAAAATCTAACACATCTAACTTCCACATTTTTTGCACAATCATAAATTTTTTGCTCATTTTTTGATCAGAGGCTAGAAGGAGTTCAAAAGAATGTAAAACACATGACGATTCATGAAGTCAAAATGGCGGTCTTCCGGTTGGGCGGAGCTAATGAAGGTAAATGGAAAATATGTTTGCAATGATTAGAGCAATATAAATATCAAATCTGGTGAAGATCGGAGTAACTATGTCCAAGTTAAGGCCTTCCCACGCATTAAGGGCGCTATTGAGCCCGCTTACAGGTATGGGTTAAATCGCTGAACAGTCTCACAAAGCTCCCAGGTGTTTATCTGGGCGCCAATTTTTTTGTGAGTTTTCGTATATTGAGGCCGTCAAAAATGTGCCCAAGGGCAAAAAAAAACAGGCTGAAAGAGATTATGGGACGCTAGAGAGCAACCATACCTCTACCAAGCCTAAATGTGAATTCAGATGAAAGAGTTAATATTCTGCACATGGCTGCAAGATTTTGAGAATTTTCGTGGCTCCTAAAGTCCACAAACAAGTCTTTGACAAATGAGAAATTTTGCACGAAATTCACCATATTGTAAATTTTAAATGTTTGTGAATTTTTTTTTCTAAAAATAGCTTGATAGAGTTCCAAATGATACGCAAGTTCCCACAAAAGATAGTATGATAAATTATTAGGCTACTTTTTAATTCAGGGTGCACGTTAGGGGGCGCTATGGATCCTCCTCTCAACGCCCGAGACCAAACACACTCGACATCATTTTGTGATTATTCATAGATCGGACATGTGTGCACGTTTTTGTGAGTTTTCCCACATGTTAAGACCCTCAAAACGAGAGAGACGGGAGAGATGCGGAATAATAATAATCCCTACAAAAACAATAGGTTTCTTGCACTTAGTGCTAAGACACCGTTGGTGCCCTTGCACTTCAGTGCTCGGCCCCAATAAGGGCCTCTGAGTATATATCATTAATTATAAAAGGTTGTACAGTTAAAAACTCCCCCAGGCAGATCATTTAAAAGAACTATTGCATATTCTTTCAGTGACAGCTGTGAGATGTGATGTCTGTTTCTCTCCAGAAGATGGTGATCTAACCAAATATTTTTGTTTTCCGGTGTGTTCTCTTCAGTGTAGATAAGATTGTAGTATACTCTAGGTGGTGCTAGTGATTTATCATCTCAACAAAGACCTTATACACTAAATAATTGGAGGTTTCAGATATAAAAATGCATCTTAAATATTTCAAATGTTTCAGTTACTAATTATTCAATTTCATCATAAGCACTGTCCATCATTAATTGTAGTGGCATGTTAATGTTTTAACTGCACTGAACTCTGACTGCCAGTTAGTTTCAGCTCTCCCACCCATAGGATTCAATTCAAGCTTAGAGCATTTCACTTTACCCAATCAATCACTGCAGTAATATCATTATTTAAATTCAGTTTGATTAAATTATGAAAGTGAAGAAATTATTTTAATGCAATAAAATGTGTTACCAAACAAATAAACATGTCTCAAACAGATTGTAACAGGCTTCCTCGCCTTTCAGAGGTGGACTTCAATGTGGACACCTCACAGTCATATTTGCAGAGTCAGAAAATCACCACTATGCCCAAGAGAGAATTATAGTAATTTCCACAAAGATTGGATGTGTGTGTGTGTGTGTGTGTGTGTGTGTGTGTGTGTGTGTGTGTGTGTGTGTGTGTGTGTGTGTGTGTGTGTGTGTGTGAGAGAATATGGGGGGGGGGGGGGCATCATTGACATTCATTATAATTAAGTCTTTGCCCTTTCACCTCTCCCACAGTTGCTATAAGCATCACACCCAATCTGCACTGGTTGCTGTGAGAGGGAATACCAAGCAGATCTACATCACACATGACGCGAAACCTCAACCAAAGTACCTCAGAATCTAGATGGCTGATATAAGGTACAGTAAGATAGATTTTTATATAAATGTTATCACTAACAATTTGTTACCATAATACATCTGAAATATCAGCCTGATTATCCAAATAAACAAGATTATTAATAGGAGATGCCTTTGGCCTCCTTTTGGCATTTTACAGCATGTGCAACTGAGGGATTTACAAGCCACTAACTGCACAATCCGGTTTTTTTCATGAGTTAGCATGGCTTAATTCACTTGATTTGGTTCTATGAAACAGGTTTTCAATGATCCAGATGAGGTTGTTTGAATAATAAATCTCTGATAAAATGAGAGTCGGGCAGGCTTAAAAGGGAGATTAACACCATACATTTTGCATTAAATCGGAACTTTAAAGCTCAAGTTTGATCAGACTCCAAAACAAGAACCTCCTCCTTTTCTGTAGATACTGTATATTTTTCAAAACATTCTCTTCATTCTTTCATATTTTATTTGTCGTAGCGACCATGTTGTTTTTGTTGCGCTAATATTACTCCTGGAAGATGGGACGACATTTTAAAAATCCTAAACTGCTAATTGTCATTAATCATGAGTAAAGTATAAATATTAACCTTAACTCAACCAAAAATGCATCCAAGCAAGTTCATGCATTTACATCCACACTTGATTGTTTGATTACAATTACAAGTTTTTATTTTATTGTCAAAAAAATAAACAATAATTTGGAACAAAAACAAGTCCCTAAGAGTGTCAAAGCTATGCTGGCTCCCCCATAGGAAGTAAGGATAATTACACCCCACCTAACCAGTGGGGTTTGAAATAAGATAATCTTGCGGACCAAGATCTAGAGTTAAATTGTATAAATCAACCTTTGGAAAACTTGAGGTAGTCGTTTGATTGATCGTCTCACATTGCCAGACCTATCTCCACAGCACTGCGGTGTAAGGTCTGGCTACACCAAAGATACATTCTGGGATAGGAGAAAAAACTCTCTGGGTTGTTTGCATTTCTTTAAACCAATCACAATCGCCTTGGGCGGTGCCAAGCTCTAGATGGCGCGATGGTGGCTCAGCAAAATAGTCTTGAGAAGGAACTGGTTTTGGTGGAACATTTGCACCCCGGAAAAGGAAACGCCACTTGCAATATTAAACTGTTACTTAACTGTTTACACAATACAGTAACATGAGCTATTTAAATTAGCTGGATACATAGTTAAACATATAATTTGCTCATGTCAGTGTATTTCTGTGTGTACTTTATCTATAGCAATCCCACCAATTGATCCCAAAACATCCCAGTTATATGGTAAATGCCGTAAACATATTCTTTGTAAATCTTTACAATCATTCCCTAAAATAACCAAGGAGGTCTTCCTTATTACATGATTGACATTTTCTTCAAAACTTGCCATTTCCAGCATGAAGCTTGCTAGTTCGAAGTTAGTTGTTTTCCCAAATCTAACAGACACACAACACAGAGCGGAAGGTGAGAGACATTGTGCCATATGCAATTATCCTGGAAATGTATTTCCGTTGATCCAGACGATTTGATTGTTTTCGAGGTAGAAAATTCCTGGAAATTGTTGCTTTAAATCATTTTTTGACTTGAGTGGAGGCAAGCTTTATTCTGCTTTCTTTCTTCTTTTGTGTAGGGATTGACCTGGTACACGATATTCCGCATTTTTCTGATTATTAGAATCCTAAAGCTGATGAAAAGTAAATTAAATAAAAAAAACACTGCTTTGGCTCTGATGCAGCTGCCTTTCGTTGTCTATAGAAGAGCCCAACCGAAGAAAGATACCGATTTTAGAGGAGAAAAATTCCTTTAAAAAAATTTAAGCTGGAAATTAAAAAGAAATTGTACCTTTTCTGTGTGGATTTTGCCCCAATTTTGCACTGATATGACAGACCCTCTTCCACAGCTCTGCGGAGGAGGGTTTGGCTAGTCCACACTGCATTCTGGGATGGGAGAAAAACATGCTGTGGTTTATTGGCTTTTTTTTTTTTTAAGCCACAGTGCTGCGGCCAAAATAACCCCGGGAAGGTAATTTTTCTGGTGGAACATATATGTTTAAAAGTTCTTTTTAGTCAGTGAAACATTTGATCGCAGGGATGGATTGTGGAGGATGTGCACTATGCCTTCTTCGGTGTGTGCAGTGTACTTCTCTGTATGTTGTCATCTAGATCAGTGTTAAATAAACTAATTAATTTGATCACAAAAAAATAAGTTGTTTTTAGTTGTGCAACAGAAAACTCAGATTGGACAGATAGTCTAGCTAACTGATCTGAAGAGCAGTTAACCATAGTCTTCATAAATCAACAAAACGTAAGGTCATAGACATCCCCCAACAGAGCAATCCCGTAAGTGGAACGTCGTGGATATAGACTAGTCAATTGCTGAGCACCCTCTGCTGGACAAACTATGTAATGACACCATTTCTAAATCACCTCAAGCATTGCTTTATGCATTATATCCTCTGTATAAAAGTTTCCAGCGTATCGATCAACACATACTTTGATACCGCTAGATACAATATGTCTGTTATAGGCAAATATCGGTTGATAAAATTGGCTCTAGGTACCTCTCTTGTGGCCTCGCCCACTTCACTGTCTGAATGGTTCTGGCTCTGACAGCCAAAGAAGAATGCAAACTGGAGCTACTCGTGTGAGCAAGTGGAACTGTGTGTAGAATGGAAGGCAGTAGTCCATTAGTAGCAGATATTACTGAAGTTGTAATAATCATCCCAATGCGATAAAGTGTTTCCACTGGTAATGTTCTTAGTAATAGTAGTTACTGGATGTAACTTCAGTTGTACGCGTAGACAAGAACTGCAAGGAGAGGAAGGGAGTGAGATGGCGCCTGGACACGGGCGAGAGGTGTGACGAGTTAATCATAGTTTATAAAAATGCAGCGCAGTGACGGTACAGACATTTCATACACCAGACGAATATAATGCACATGACCTGTCGATGTGCATTCCTGTCTCTCTCTCTCTCTCTCTGTCTTTCTCTCTGTTTCTCTCTCTCTCAATGGGTGCACTACAGAAAAGATCTATTGGAGTATTACACGTACCAACCCTGGGGAAGGCAGACTACAATTTATGCAAAGAAGGTGGAAGAGCAATGTCTCTTTTTTTAAAGATAATGTTGAAAAGTTCTCTTTAGCAGAATTTAATTAAACATATGTTTAAAGGTATTTAAACCAACACTTGTGTTGGAGTTTGTTTTATTTAGATTTTCATTTTTACTGCAAATGTAAATATGCAAATATTGGTTATTGGTCTTCTTGATTATTAATAATCTGTATCGGAGTCAGCCTTTAAAAAAACACATCATTTGATCTCTAGTACTTTAATTGGTTTAAGGTATAACAACAGCCCACGTGTCTCTGCCCTGTCCACCCGTCAATGTCTGCAGAGCTGTGCGCTCTCACTAACAGAGCTAAAAAGTTTAAAAGCTAGCTACTAAGAGTAGAGCTAGCTACTTGCTTTCCTATCTTGATAATGAATACTAAATTGCAGGCAATGTTTTTGCAGTATATTGTAAACATGGTGTTGGAACCCTGTGGTACCTTAAACCAAAGCTAACAAGAGACATTTTGCATTTAGCTGCCCAATATCTTAAATAACCAGAGTAGAATAATGCAGACCCTGCTATAATATTGATCTTTTGTATGGTATGTATATTATTGTCACCGACAGCCATTTTCTCAGGTTACCTGATAGCTATTGTTGTTTTGTAGTATTTCCCCAATTAGCTGCGTGGGGCTGAGGATAGGATGGGTGCTTGTGTGCACACAAGTGCGTACTTGTGTGTTGCAGGTGATGTTAGCTTCCTAAGGCTGATTACCACCCTCTTCACAGCGTCTTGTTTTTGCCCGTCTCTCCGCCTGTGTGGAAGTTGTGTGGGCACCCTCTGGATTGCCTCACCGCCGAAGCATGCCGGACCCTGTTATCCAGCTATCCATCTGCGTTATTGATTTTTTTTCCCCTCTTTGTAGAGTTTCATCTTTCCTCTACTTTTATATAGAACGATGGGGAGGGAGGGAGAGCGAGAGAGAAAGGAGGGGGCAGAGCAGAGATCTGAGAGCTGGAGGGAAAAAAGGGGGAAAAGGGAGGAGGGAGGGTGGAGCATTGGAGGAGCCGAATGACAGTGGGGCTTCTGAGGGTAGGGGTCTAGGGGGGGGCACACTCAGCCTGGACTATGGATGAGCAGAGAGAAAGAGGCACTCTTGAAGTGTGAGCTTTTCTCTCTCTCTCTCTCTCTCTCTCTCTCTCTGTATTCTCCTGGGAGCACCCCCCTCCTCCTCCTCTCCTTCCTCCTCCATCCTGCTCTGAGGCGCCTCTGGTACACACGCTCCACTCTCCACCCCCTCCTCTTCCTGCTCCTCTTCCTCCTCCTCCTCTGCCTCTCGCTCTCCGCCTGCCTGCCGTCTCTCCTTCCCGGGGGGGGCTTGGTCAGTGCTGGCGGCGCAGCCGTGATTTGCAGGAGATTTGTCTAAGTGAGAAGCAATTAGTGCGCCTAAGCACCACTAATGTATTCATGCTGGGGCCGCCGCCGCTCATCCTGCTTGGCGGTGCAAGGCCAGGCCAAATCAGGGCACCGTTGGTGTTGTTCTCCCTGTCTTCCCTTGTCTCTTTTCATCTGCAGGCCGTCATCTTACGGCTCTTACTCCCATACAGATGACCCAGTCCTCTCTGATTCTATTAGCACAATAATTAGTCAACCAATGGTGCTAAAGTTTATTATTTACCGTGTCACTTTATTGCAAGTATTTTAATGTATGCAACTGTATACATTACTCTCCAGTCTAAAGGCTTCTGCACAAAGTGCCAGGGTAGAGTGGGGTTGTGAGCCTACCTTCTAAATCCACACACTTAAATGAACACACAAAGACATAAGAAACACACATGCACAACAAAATGGAACAGTGGTGGGTGGTAGGATTCCCTTTGAAACCTGAAGTGTAGAAAGGCTTGTTTGCGACCGTGCAAGCATGAGGGATGTTCTGCATGCTGTGACTCCCTAACTACTTGAGGATGAACTTTGGCCTTTTCTACACGTTCACTTTCTCTTACTCAGACAAAAACAAGATTAAGTCTGCTCATCTTTAAGCCGCACTGACTGCCTTCCAAGTGGGAGCCTACATGGACCGTGGGTGGTTTTGGAGCGAGGTGCTCGTTAATTAAAGATAGGCTAATTACTGGCACTTCTTAGCCTGGGTTTTGCGGCGCTGATAAGAGGATAATCCTGGAGAGAAAGGCGGAGATCGAACTGGTTCCCGGTAGAACTGGGTTGGAAGAAATCCCCCGTCTCTGTGTTTTTTAAGAAGCAGGACTTTCAACCAGAGAGTATAGAATATTCAAGCAGGCTGCACTTCAGCAGGCTGCACTTCAGCAAGAGGAAGCCTACATAAAAGATGTTAGGCTAAGGGTTTCTGGGACTATTTTAAAACTACTCTACACATCCACTGGTTTAGCTAAATTTGGAAGAAAATGCATAATATTGTATTGTAATGTGACAGTGACTTTTTTTGGCCTTCTATGGAAAGTCTCTGGTCACTTCCAGTGGGAAAAGTCTCATGTTTATTTAGTGCCTTTCTCCAACACACTTTATTGTCTGTCTGCTAATTTGGATGCTTGTTTATGGTCATATTAACTTGTTTATCCATTGGAGCCTTTCCTCATTCCAGATAGACAAACACATGCACACACACATGCAAACATGTAAATAATCACATTCGATCCACCTCACACTCACATGACTGAAAGGTTGCATGACCCGGCAATCATTCACGCGTCTGTAACCCATATTTTGTCATGGGGAGTTAGCCATTAGCACTTGCTGGGCTGTTCCCATATGCTGGGCTTCCACAGATCTATAATTCAGGGGTGGCAGATGTCCCCATGCATTATTCATGAGTGCCGTTCCATGCCGGGCTAGCAAGCCAGCCAGCGGCAGAACCATCACATGGTCCCTGTATATAGGCGGTCTCTTCCATGTTGACCTGCGAGTGCACCTTCACTGCAACTCCTTCTTGCAAATGGACTATAGCAAGCATTTCTGATGACATAGCATCATGGGATTTGGAAGCCACAAAGTGATGTTCTTCTGTTTAGCATGTATAATTGTGATATAAAACATAGGAATTCTGTTTTTTAAAGGGACACATCATTGATTTGTCAATTTACTTGTCACAGAGATTGCTACAATCTGTTTAATTGTATAATGTCTTTACTGGCTCGATAGGAGCTTTGCCAATCTGAGAAAGCATCATGGGAAGTGTAGGATCCAGTTTTTGGCGTTCATCCCATACAAAGATAACTAATGTCAGGACATCTCTTTGTTGCATTGATTTTGTCCATTCATTTTTTTATTTCACTGACAACTTTGATACAACATCACTGGCTATTTTAAAGGGTCAGTTCACCAAAATTACACAAAAAAAGAAAACATATTTTTCACCTCAGTATTTAGCCATGCAGATAGTTTTGGTTTTATTTGTCAAGATTTTAAGGTATCTTTAACTGAGATTTCAGCTGCCATTCAGTACAATGGACGTGAATGAAATGTGGTGATCATGACATTGAAAGATTCAAACGTTAAGGGCAACGCCATAATGAGATTGTTAATACAGTAGAAAGTACTTTCAGTGACAACCGTTGACAGCAAGATCGGTAAATTATCGAGTGACCAAGACATCATTTCTGGAAATGCATTCATTTATATTTTAAACAAAAGCAAAACTATTTGCATGGCTAGGCCCACCTAGTGGGAATTGTCTTTATAATTTGGGTTTAAAACTATCATCTCTTCTTATTACATCTTGAACTGTGTAAAGCACTGTAGAATATTCTTAAATCTTTAGAGCAGAGGAAGAGGTCAGATTTTGCGTGTGTGTGTGCATGAGTGTGAAGCGTCTACACTGTAAATCACACCTACATACCTGGAGGAGACAGCAGCGTTGTGTGCTGATACCGTCAAAGAGTGGGAGATAAAACACACACACACACACCCAAGATCACAAGCTGCCGCCAGCGCCAAGCCTGGCCGGCGCTGAACCGGCAACTCGATACCTCCTCCTGAGCCGTGCAGAGGGGGAGAGTGGGTGTGGGAGAGAGGCTTCCATAAAGTCTGTCTTGCCGGTCGGCCGTAACCTGAGCTCCCAGCAGACAGCCGTGGTGCCTTGCAGTCAGGACAGAGGATTGTGTGTGTATATGTGTAAATGTGTTGAGTGTAAATGCAAGGGGATGGCTAACATGTTGCCACACGCTTGTTTCCATGCTTGGGATCGGGCCTATGTGCATGTGTACATGTACAAACACACCAACACTAAGACCCCCCGTTACTTTCTGTTTTTCCAACTTTACGTGCATCCCCTAAATCACTCTAAAGTTGTGTGTTAATACATTGATTCCTTTTTTTATATTGGTCCTTTCTCTCCCTGAAATGGATACAGATGATGAGGTGATGGGAGATTTGTCACCTAGTCACTGAGCTTTTTTTCCTCTTCAGGCTTTAGATTTTTCTCCAATATTTTCTCCCTCTTTACCCCTGTGAGCTTTCAACGTGACAGTCATCCAAAACATCTAAGACGTCAGTGAACTGCCTTCAGCTGCCATATTGCTTGCTGTTGCTGCCAGGGTGCTGCCCTTTACGGGTGTGAGCGTGGTGAGTGCAGTTTGGGAGCAGGATTGGAGGAGGAGGAGGAGTAGTGGGACGCGGGGGTGGGGGGTGTGATTGTGCGTGTCTCTGGGCTGGCACAGGGACAGGAGTCCCTTGTGGGGTTGCAGTGGGTGAGGAGGTTAACTGAGCCACAGCAGAGCCAAGACACTGCCTGAGATATTGACAGGTTGGAACCTGAGGGCTCCTGCAGGATAGGAACACACTGCCAGAGGCTTGGTTACCACCACCGCCTGCCTGCCTCCCAGGGAGGGAGGAGGCATAAGATGGAAAGACTGGGTGAAAGGAAGAATCTGAGATTCGTCCTTCAAAATGTCTATGAAAAGAGGATCATGGTAAGGGCATGACATGGGAGTGATTTGGCTAGGCTGTATGTGCTGTCAGTATCACAATACTAATTAAAATACACTGACCAAAATTATAAATGCAACACTTTTGTTTTTGCCCCCATTTTTCATGTGCTGAATTTTTTTCTATGTACACAAAAGGCCTATTTCTCTCTAATATTGTATACAAATCTGTCTAAATCTTTCTAGCACTTCACCTTTGCCGAGAAAAAAACATCCACCTCACAGGTGTGGCATATCAAGCAAGAGGCTGATTAGACAGCATTACTATTGCACAGGTGATCACAATAAAAGGCCACTCTAAAATGTGAAGTTTTACTGTATTGGTGTGTGCTGTGACCACCATTTGCCTCATGTAGTGCAACACATCTCCTTCGCATAGAGTTGATCCGGTTGTTGATTGTGGCCTGTGGAATGTTGGTCCACTCCTCTTCAGTGGTTGTGCAATGTTGCTGGGTATTGGCAGGACCTGGAACACTCATATACGCCTATCCAGAGCATCCCAAACACGGTCAATGGGTAACCGGTGTGTATATCCGGTGAGTATGCTGGCCATAATAATAATAATGCAAGAATTGGGATGTTTTCCGTTTCCACGAATTGTGTACAGATTCTTGCAACATGGGGTTGTGCATTATCATGCTGCAACATGAGGTAATAGTTGTGGATGAATGGCACAACAATGGGCCTCAGGATCTTGTCACAGTATCTCAAAATGAAATCAGTAAAATGCACCTGTGTCCGTTATCCATAACATACGCCTGCCCATATCATAACCCTACCGCCACCATGAGCCACTTGATCCACAACGTTGACATCAGCAAACCGCTTACCCACACAACGCCATACATACTGTCTACCATCTGCCCTGTACAGTGAAAACTGGGATTCATCCGTGAAGAGAACACCTCTCCAAAGTGCCAGACGCCACTGATAGTGAGCATTTGCCCACTCATGTCGGTTATGATGACAAACGATGAGCATGCAGATGAGCTTCCCTAAGACGGTTTCAGACAGTTTGTGCAGAAATTATTTGGTTATGCAAACTGATTTTTGCAGCAGCTGTCTCGTGGCTTGGTCTCAGATGATCTTGGAAGTGAAGATGCTGGATGTGGATGTCCTGGGATGGTGTGGTTACACATGGTCTGCGGTTGTGAGGCCATTTGGATGTACTGCCAAATTCTCTGAAATTCCTTTGGAGACGGCTTATGGTAGAGAAATGAACATTCAATTCACGTGCAACTTCACTGGTGGACATTCCTACAGTATGCCAATTGCACGCTCCCTCAAAACTTGTGACATCTGTGGCATTGTGCTGTGTGATAAAACTGCACATTTTAGAGTGGCCTTTTATTGTGGCCAGCCTAAGGCACACCTGTGCGATAATCATGCTGTCAAATCAGCATCTTGATATGCCACACGTGTGAGGTGGATGGTGGATCTCAGCAAAGGAGAAGTGCTCACAAACACAGATTTAGCCAGATGTGTGAACAATATTTGAGAGAAATAAACACAAGTGTTGCATTACAATTTTGGTCAGTGTATTTTTTCTGATGGCGATGCATATCAAAAAGTTGCAAATGTATGCAAAATCCCATAAATAAATCAAATTTAAAAAATATATATTTTTAATTAATGTTTATTGCAATGAATTGTGTTCCACTGTAATATTTTACACCAAACAAAACTCTCCAAGCATGTAAAACAAAACCCACTTTATTTTTATTTTTGTTTTTAAAGCTTTTAACAGTTTAGTAGGGATCATTAATATGTATAGCAAAAGTGTGTTAAACAATAACACAATAAGTGTCAAATCATCACAGTATGATTCGACTGAAAGTGAAACAATACTGAATTATCAGTGAGCCCTAGAGAATGATGCAAAAAAGAGTAATCTCAAAAAAACAATATTCCGAGCATGACAGCATAGTTAACACCCTTCAGTGAAGGATTTTTTGTAGCTCTACCACCTTTGTGGAGCTCCACTTTGCTTCTTTCACTCAGTAAGAAGCCGAGTATATGGTCTGTGTGGTTAAGGGTCGTTTGCCATGGTAACGGTGGACAAGGTCAGAAGGTGATTGGCTTAGCTGAGGAGGGTGCTGTCTGCTGTTTGTTGATTCTCCAATAAGGGTGACCTACCCCTGACCTCCACACAAATCAATACTGCCTCCTTAAACTTTCATTTGTCCTAGTTGGCCCACGCTCACCCCTGATTGGGGGCAATTAAGATTGAGTCAAAAAGAACATGTCTGCAGCCTAAACTGAATTTGGATCTGTGCATTTTTTATTTACTACTAGTGGAGAGAAATGCAAAGGAATTGCATTATTGGTGTATATTTGTTTTCATATATTTGTCTTATAAGACTCTAAGAAGTACGAAAGAATATTGCTCCACGCCTGAAAAAGAAAAAGTATCAGTTTTACATTATTACATGAATTGTACGTTATTGCAAAATAGTCTATATCGATTACGATTTATTTACGGGATTGTTCCAGTGCCGACGTTGAGCACGTTCCACCAAAATAAGGACCCTTCCAAGGCACCACTATTGAGTCCAGGACTTAATGCCACTCATGACAATTGCAATTGGTTTAAAGAAATGGCAATAAACCAGGGGAGGTTTTTCTCCTATCGCGGAATGCTGTGCAGGGTAGCCAGACCCTCCTCTGCATCGCATTAGAGGAAGGTCTGGCAATGCAAGACTAATTGTAATAAGATATTTTCCCGTTATTACAACATACAAACTTATCAAGTTATAACAAGAACATTTTTCACATTCTTGTTATTACAATTATAGTATTTATCGTTTAAAGGTTCACTTCATGCTTGGGCTGAGACATGACACGATTCTGCTGTTATTGAGGACAGTGGATATTGTGAGTATGCGTATGGGTACACTAAGAAGGAATTTGAAATAGATGGGGCAATACGAAAGGAAGAATGAATCGTGTGTATGAGCCATATTTCGCAATTTATCCGTCCACACACTGTCTTTATTCAAGAGTTTCATTTTTCCAACAAGATAAACTAACATGTTATAACGTGATGTTTTACGTGAAACTTCTCACATTATAATGTGATAAATAGTATATTGTCATAAATATCTTGTTTAAATGTGAAAATATCTTATTACAATAAAGACGAGGTGTTGATACAATCACTTGTATCTTTCAGATGTGGCAGCAATCAGCTGTGAACTAGCATGACTTATGTATTAAAGTAGGTAAATACAGGTTAGTAAATTTCCAGTCACACTATGATTTTAGAGAATGCTCTTTGTACTGTGTTTATACAGAACCTGCGTGGTGTAGGGAGTCCCTCCAACGCAGGAAAGCCTTTAAGAAGCTCCTTCCTGTCTCTTCACCTCCTCTTCATTGCACTTTTGTTTCTCTTCTCACCCCCTCGTTCTCACTTTCACTACCTATAATCCCCAGTGTGGCCTACAAGGTTACCATGTTCCTCTGCTGAGCAGCAAGGTTGTGTGGGCTCATGTGTCTTTTCTTTTTTTTGTACCTGAGCTATGTATTTCTCCATTCTGGGGTCACCCTTTTCCACTCCCCCCACACAGGGAATCACCTCACTGAAAGGCATTGTGGTTCATTTAGTGGGTAGTTGCACTGAAACATTACAATCTTCCAGTGTGAGTGACATGACATGCTGTGCTGTTAGTTCCCCAAACTGACAGGTCAAAATACAGTGTGTGCCTCATAGCATCCTTGTTACTGTGTATCAGACTCAAGCTTCAGTACTTTATTGCCATATGAACGTACATGGCAGGAATTTGCCTCAATGCAGCTCAGGTACAAAATATAAACAGCTTCAGACATGTGCTGCATTGTGCCATACACAGCTATATTCCATATTCCAACAGATTTTCACAGTGGATGTATTATGTGCCTATTAATCCTATAAGTGACAGCTAATATGTTTAAGATAAGTGTTTTTTCTTCTTTATATAGCACTCTATAAAGCAAGTATAGTATAGTATATAGCAAGTATATATATTTACTGCACAAGAAATCTAAAAAAGCAGACATATGATTAAAACAATACCTTAATATCACAAAAGTCTTTATTGTCAAAATATTTAAATTAAAAACCCAACACAATATACCTCTAAAAACACAGTACCTGCTACACCCACAAACAAACAAGCAGAAGACTGAAGTGTTATAGCAGAATTTAGGATTTAAAGGTGCCCTGCCACAGAAACCATTTTTACTATATATGTTAAGTCCATATGTGTTTGTATTATGTTGTGAATGTGAAAATGAGCTGCTACCTCCTTTGTCAGCTTTAGCCACTGAAAAGAAATAAGTGGAGAAATCAGGCTAATTACAAAAGCTGGTCAGCCTAAGCTCATTACTGTTCATGAGCTTGCCCAGTTGCGCTGGGTAAAGGATACTGATAGCCAGGCTCTCATTGGCTAGCTGTTAGCCAATCAGAGTCAAGCAGCTTAGCTCATTGAATATTAATGAGAACTGGCACAAATCGAGTCTACTTGAAGGTTTTCTATACCACACGGGCTTTAAACAAGGTAACCAAAACATTTTTTTTTCCACAAAAGTCCACAAGAGTCCATGGTAGAATTTCAGACATTACCACAAAGTAATGAAATACATGTGGCAGGACACCTTTAAAACAGTGCTAGAGCGCTATGATGTCTACAGGGCAGAGTTGGGAAAGTTACTTACAAAATTTAATATATTATATATATTACTAGATACTGTCATTTTTGAGTAATTAGTTATATTAAAATATTACTGTCTCTAAATTGTAATGCGTTACACTACTTTTCCATTAGGCTACTTTTGAGTTACTTTCACCAAAATAACACCGGAAGTTTGACTTGGCAGCTAGCATGTGAATTTCACTACCGGATCAATAAAGTCTCCTCTTTATCCACTTTAATACATCATAGATTACTCATAATATTTTGTAAAATGTGTATGAATATGCAAAGTAAAGCTATAGAAATAGATAATTAAAACGTACAATAGGCAAGTAAGAGAAAATGAAAATACTCAATTAAAACTACCTTACAGTTGTATTGAAGTATGGCATTGTTGTAAAATGTTTGTAAAGCACTTGAATAAGAAATTAATTTGGTTTAGTTTAAAACTAAGGTTGTCTAAAGGAAATGGTCAATTATAGTGTGATTAAAACTCACTATTTACGTTATTTACAGTAGGCCTACTTGATTTACAGCTGATTTATGAAAAGGTACCCTTATTTGTTTAACAGAAATTTAGTTTTACTGCGAACCGTCACAGGAAGTGCTTTTATTTTGAAGCAACCTACACGGAAGTTTTCGGTTGTGTACTCTTGCTAACTAACTGAGATGAACGTGAGACAATAGATGCAAAACTCGTTCGTCAGGCTAAAGTTGTTCACTTTCTAGTTTGTAAAACTGCAACATATTGAACAAATAGTCACAGTAAAAGACACGGTCGTCATTCGAAGCCATTCCAGTAGAGGCATAGTTACTCTCCACTGCTGATAAAATGCAATATTATGTGTAGCAAGCCTCAACATTACTCCCGACATGTTTCTATCTGCCAGCAGCTCGGACACACTGCTGTCCGTGCTGACCGTGACCTGTTGGGACCATAGACTGTATATATTAATATTAACGGTCTATGGTTGGGACACAGATGTCGTCCGTTCCGTCTCTGGCTCTGACCATGGGAACAGAGACGGGACAGCACCTCGCTTTAACCATATAGACTTAACGGTCTATGGCTTCAACGCAGCGTCATAACTCGCAAATGTAGGCTATATCTCTGCAGTCATCTTAACTATCGAATACAGCAACCGGAAATAATACGGCTTTTTTTCCTGTGAAGAATTGCGGTGTTGGTGAATTCTTAAAAAACAAAACACCACTAAATGTTGCGTTAAAATGCA
This sequence comes from Etheostoma perlongum, assembly GCA_026937815.1. Classification (NCBI taxonomy): domain Eukaryota; kingdom Metazoa; phylum Chordata; class Actinopteri; order Perciformes; family Percidae; genus Etheostoma; species Etheostoma perlongum. Next base: position 18,267,113 of record CM049377.1, read on the forward strand.
TTGTATTTCGCATTACTGAGATTGTAACTAGTACAATATTACCGAAATTGAATTAGTGATGCGTTATATTACTGCTTTGCAGCAAATTTGGAATACATTACTGTAATTGCGTTACTTTTGTAACGCGTTACTCCCAACACTGCTACAGGGACAGTAATAGCTAGAAATACACATTAGGCTACATACATATTTTTAAAATTATATTTAGTTATGTCATTAAATGTCATGTCATGAATATGTGTTATAGTTTAAGGTTATAAACGAAAACTAAACTGAAAAGTTATCTGACAAAAACAGACAAAGTTATCTGACAAAAATTTCTGTTTAGACCCTGGCTCACAGTGATACAGCAGGCATTTTGACATGTCATAGAAGGAGGAGAGGCGTAACTAGAAGGGCAATAGAGGGAACGCAGACCCCCACCAAGGCATGCCCCATTTCACCAATTTTTTCAATTACTCGGACACCACATAAATGCAGCACAAATGCCCTATCTCTCAAAGTTAACGAAAGTAAAAAAAATAATTTATGTATTTGCCCATGATTTGGATCTATACTCCAAAACGTAATACTTGGTACTTCCTTGGCTCAAGCTACATCCTTACAGCAAGTTTGTTGAAAATCAGGCCAGTTGTTTTTCTGTAATCCTGCTGACAGACAGGCAAACAAACAAACGCACAACCAAACCAAAAAAATAACCACCTTGGTGGAGCTAATTATTAACATAAATAATGAGTGCATTCAGTTTAGGTTTCAGGGTTCTGGTATTGTGCATGCTGGCTCACTGTCATGGCTTATTGGGACGCATAATGGAACTGAGCCATTGATAACGTTATGAGTGACACCTGTGCTTTTCCTGCTATGACAAGTCAAAATCTCTGCTGTAAAAAGGGTTTATGTACACTAATGACTGATAGCAAAATTCACAAAGAATAAAGTAAAATCACTTCTCGGTTACAGTACATCACGTGTTTGATTTTCTTCCTGTCAGTCTACTTATGTTCAATTTTAGCCCCACTAGCCTTCCTGTAGGCATTCAATCCGTTTCTCTGTCCTTGTTTTCCTGTTAAAGCTGTTGCAATAAAACTAATCACTTCCTCCTTGCCAGAGTATTTATACAAAAGTATCACTCACATCTGTTATATAAATATATGAGCATAAAAACATTTATGTAGAAAGGGCACAGATTATTTGTGTAACTGTAGTTATATTACCACACAAATTACCCCCATAACTTGTTCTTTTTAGACTTGTAACATGCTATCTGAGTCAAGGCCTCTGAGAAACGTTTTTAGCAACATTGAACTACAGTGCACTATAAAAAAATATCAGAATTCAGCCTCTTCTGGCCAGTTTCAACATACAGTAGACGTGTGGCTGATTGTGTATTTGTGTGTGTGAGTTATGGTGCGTAATCTCCAGAGAGTTTGGCTGTCATGGCGTTGGGAGGGCTGTGTCGAGGCTGCGTGTAGTAGTAGCACAGGAAACGCGTCAAAGCGCTGAGAGCTAACTGGAACCAGATGTCTGAGGCTATGGCCGGGGGATTCTTACCATGGAACAAGAGCGTCAATGGGGGAAGTTTGCTTCCCCCTGACTGTCTTGCTGTCTTCTCTGTCTATCTGTATCTCTGAATCTTTTGTCTTTGGGTTGCTTCCTCCTTTCTCTCTGTCAAAACTACTTGATCTATTAGTAGGATGAGGTTAAAGCAGCTAAAAAGACTCTGCAGCGTGGGATGAATAAATAGCCATGGCATTTTCTCTTTTCTTACATCCTGTATAATCAAAAGAAGGTACACCTGCCATTCTTGTGTGGAAACTAAATGTTGAAAAAGATTATAGAAACTATGATGTGCATCCTTAAAAAAATAAAATACAATTATTTGATTGTATTCAAGAGTCGGTGGAGTTGTTGCCATTGCTAGTTAGATTACAACATGACAGCCCATCTCAACTACCATCTCTCATTTTACTACCCCATCTCTTTGAAGCTCTTCATAGTGGGAAATGGAGTTGGCCTGCTTTCTGTGCCTGGGAGCATTGCCTGCCCTCCTCCGCTTCACTGCCCCCTGACTTTCTCTCACATATATACACACACACACACACACACACACACACAAGCATTTAAGCACGTGTACACACACTCAGGCATACACTTATTCACTCATGCACAGCAATCATACATGGCACGAGCACACACATGACGACCCATGCAACACTGATGCAGTATGTGCATGACTCCAGCTGAGCCTCCAGTCTACCCGGGGCTGCTGAAGCCTTGTCTCGGTCTTACCCCAGTCTCTCTGCCATTGGCAGATCCCCTAACACAGGCCACTCAGCGACAGCAACAACAACACACACCCTCCTGCGGTGACAAGTGTTCTGTAATATCAACTTCCAACTGATAGAAAGACAAACAGCAATGACTTGGGTGGCACTCTAAAACCGGACCAGTGTGTTGAGAGTGTGCTCGTGCCTGTAGATGCATGTCTATCAGTGGCAGTAACATGAATACTCCATCACTGTTTGGTCAGAGCTATTTTCTTTTTCTTTGCCTCTTTGAGGTGAATTGGCGCAGCCTGAAGGTCTTGGATAGCTCTAGGTGAGAGCAGCTTTCAGCAGGCTGTTAGTCTTATCACCACACACACACACACACACACACACACACACACACACACACACACACACACACACACACACTCTCTGTCCCCTCTGACCCAGGCCGTTTCCTGCCCCTGGCTGATCTATTGGTTGATGCCTGCCCTGTGACTGTAGAGAAAACGAAGAGGGGAAGTGTGTGTGTGTGGGGGGGGCGTGTGTGTGCGCACACACACGCACGAGGGGCCTGTCCCAGCAAATCGATATCCGTCTCGTATCCGTGAGCTGTGCCTGACCCCTGGCTGACCTTGCTCAGCATTGGTGTTTGGAGTGTGTTTTTTTTTTTTAGTTGGACTCTGAAAACATGAAAGGCACATCGAGTTTTACTCCCTTGATAATAGAGGTCTGGGGCCACGGAATACTGTAAAACGTCATGACTTAAATGTGCCAGTCTGAGGAGGCAGCAACAGCGTATACATGAGAAATGGTAAAATAACAGGAAATACATGGCAAAGTTGCCATGATTGGTGAAAGTATAGTTCAGTATTCAAGTATTTAATCTTATATAAGGATAAAATGCAACAATGAATATCAGTAATGTATCTCTGTGGAGGCATTTAAGGTTTTAAAGCTAACAGTAGAATCATACTTACCTCCATGTCGTGGTTTCAGGAAAAAAAGTTTACCTCAGTCTTTATTTAAAATTTGTGTGTGTGTGAAAACATTTACAGTGAGGAAAATAATTATTTGAACACCCTGCTATTTTGCAAGTTCTCCCACTTAGAAATCATGGAGGAGTCTGAAATTGTCATCGTGGGTGCATGTCCACATGTCCACCTCCACTCCATTTATTATCCTAAAATAGATGCACCTGTTTGAGTTTGTTAGCTGCATAAAGACACCTGTCCACCCCATACAATCAGTAAGAATCCAACTACTAACATGGCCAAGACCAAAGAGCTGTCCAAAGACACTAGAGACAAAATTGTACACCTCCACAAGGCTGGAAAGGGCTACAGGGAAATTGCCAAGCAGCTTGGTGAAAAAAGGTCCACTGTTGGAGCAATCATTAGAAAATGGAAGAAGATAAACATGAGTGTCAATCTCCCTCGGACTGGGGCTCCATGCAAGATCTCACCTCGTGGGGTCTCAATGATCCTAAGAAAGGTGAGAAATCAGCCCAGAACTACACGGGAGGGCCATGTTCTGCGAGATTTTGGGGAACAATCTCCTTCCCTCAGTTAGAGCATTGAAGATGGGTCGAGGCTGGGTCTTCCAACATGACAATGACCCAAAGCACACAGCCAGGATAACCAAGGAGTGGCTCTGTAAGAAGCATATCAAGGTTCTGGCGTGGCCTAGCCAGTCTCCAGACCTAAACCCAATAGAGAATCTTTGGAGGGAGCTCAAACTCCGTGTTTCTCAGCGACAGCCCAGAAACCTGACTGATCTAGAGAAGATCTGTGTGGAGGAGTGGGCCAAAATCCCTTCTGCACTGTGTGCAAACCCGGTGAAAAACTACAGGAAACGTTTGACCTCTGTAATTGCAAACAAAGGCTACTGTACCAAATATTAACATTGCTTTTCTCAGGTGTTCAAATACTTATTTGCAGCTGTATCATACAAATAAATAGTTAAAAAATCATACATTGTGATTTCTGGATTTTTTTTTTTTTAGATAATGTCTCACAGTGGACCTACGATGCACCTACGATGACAATTTCAGACCCCTCCATGATTTCTAAGTGGGAGAACTTGCAAAATAGCAGTGTGTTCAAATACTTATTTTCCTCACTGTATGTGCCTGTATGTGTAAGGCCAACATAGAAGTTGCCTTGATGTTAGTTTGCAAGTTGGACTCAGCCTTGCGTGTTGTTGGTGTACACTGATAGAGGCTCCAGCTCCCGGGCTGAGTGGGGATTCTGGTGTTAGCCGCCGCCGGCACTAATTGAACCCTGCCGCTAAGGTAAGGGGGGGAGGAGGATGTCAGTGAGGAAGAGAAAAGGGAAAAAAAAAGAAGGAAGAAAAAAAATAGCGTGGTGAAGGCGAAGTGCCCCTGGGGAGTTGGGTCCCTGCCTGCCTGCCTGCCTTTCGTTCTCCAGCTCCTTCCCCCCTCCCCATCTAAATAGCGGTGCCGGCGCTGCAGGGCTTCCTGGGCCTTATCTGCTGATAATTGGGCACTGGAGCTCCACAGCTCGCTTATGAAATATAGATTCCTGACGGAGGGGAAGAATGGGGGGAAGGAGGTAAGGTGGAAGAGAGGGAGTGTGCAGGCAGAGAAAAGCCCCTGGTTGTATCAGAGCGTGGAACCTTGTGGGCTCTGCGGTGTTGCTCCGGCTCGTTTAGCAAACACAGCCTCGGTAGTTAGGGTGAAGGCCTCTGTGCTGAGCAGCCCACACTGTCACAGACAATTGAAAAACAATGCTTTGTTCCTATTGTTTGTTGCACCCACAAGGTTCAAACAGCTATAAATTGCGGGGGTGCATGCTTGTTGTGTAGTTTGTTGCAGAGCATGTGATATCTTCTAAAGCAATTTCCAACATGCAGCGGAGAATTGCCCGTTGAGTAACGCAAAACTCACTAGTCTATATTTCCTGCTTACAGTGTTTTACTGAGAGTGTTTGCATTTTCAATACTGGAAATGGTGTGAATGAATAGTCTGTGCAGTTAATGTGTCATTTAAGCGTGTCCTGATGAGGGTATGTTATGAAACTCGGTATTCCTCTGTGTATGAATCGAAAAGGATGTTATTTTCCTGCAGTGAGGTTGGGATGCTATCTGCAGTTTCATGGGGGAATGTTATTGGATCACAAAATGGAGACCAAATCCCACAGAGACAAGAGCAGGGAATACTCTGCTGGGTGCTCAACACAACATGTATCCCTCTTTTCCTAGTTTAATTTCAATTTAATTTTATTTTATTTTACAGTAATCTGATCTATTTAAGAAATATATTGAAAGTGTTGAAACTCTCTTGAATACAGGACAGTTTTGACCGAACACCTTTTAAGAAGATTCAATACATTTACAGTAATCATTCAAAAGGCTATTAGATTTAAAAGCACAATGTATTGCATCAAAAAACCTTTGTTGTTAGTTGCGTTCCTTCAGACTGTCTATTCTCAAATTAATTTTAAATACACACCTATACACACACAGGTCTGTGCAAGTCCCAATTAGTTAGTGAGCATTTGGTTAATGAATGGGGAGCTGCCTGCTTGGCTGTGGGAGGTGGACTGGGGGTTGGGGTTTAAAACAAACAAACTCTACACTTTATGCATTCGGTTTTTTAGCACTGTGGTCTTATAATACAATAGACTACATGCTGGCTATATAGCAACCAATACATTAAGTTTCCTTACCCTCACAGGGCAATGCTGCATGCTTTTTGTTTTGAGGCAGTAGGGAAAAAATGGTTGGGCTAAAGCAATCTCAGGAGTGATTCCCCTTTCCAGCCTTACCTTTGTGTATTTCACATTTATTTTTTAAACAATTCCAGCTGGCATCTGAATTGTGGCCAAAGGTCTTAGAACCCTATACCCTGAGCAACAGTTCTATCATCACATTGACCAGAGTTACCACAGCAGCCAACATAATACTTCACCTGTTACATTCCCCCCCCCCCCAAACCACCTTTATTTATGGGACACAAATACCAGTGCTGGGTCACACTCCCTGTGTCATTTCCTTCAGACCACTTGGGCCCTATTGGTCAGCAATTGCAATTCCCTGTTCTATGGGCCAGACAAATTCATTTCAATTACAATTAGCATGGAGGACCGGCAGCTGATTTATGACCTTGTTTTCCTTCCCGTGCATTTCCCTGCGCATTAATCACCCCCATGCCGTGTGATCCTCACTTCATCTACTTGCCAAAGCAGCTTCCCTGCCATGCATTCCTGGATCCCCTCTTCCTTCCCTCCCCAACCCTTGTTCTCCTTTCCTCTGACCGTGGGGAACAGTGGGTGTACTTAACTCGTACCTGCCTTGGACCAGGGAGCATGGCTGCACTTAACTGAGTGCTGAGGCGTCTGATTGCCACTCATTTATCATGTGCAATGAGCAGATGGTCTATGAAAAAAATCATGAAAAGCTATGGTTTTTTAACAACACTTAAATGATCTCATTACAGTATAATTAGATTTTATTCAAATTTTGAATTTGATATTGAGTATTTCAGAATTTAGAAATGTTCCTGTTCTTTGCAAACACACATGCAGGATACACACCTTACATAAATGATGCTATGCTATCACCTGATTTATGCTCACGGTAAATAACTAGAGGATGAACATGTCCGTTACATATTCATGGCTTCTGGTCATGTGCTGCAGTCCAGAGCACAGGTTTGGAAGTTTTCGGTCTTGACTGGGAAATTACGTTACAACCGACAAACACTCTCATCCTTCACTTTAAATTTAGTTACCATCAGTTGGGGATTAACAGGGCTATTTTGGATAGTCTGAAAAGCTGTTTGGGACAGCGCAGTGTCTCTCCTCTTCTCCTGTGCTGTGTCTGAGGCTGAGTCATCCAGGGCCAGACATTTCCACTGGGACAATATACCAATCCCTGGTGGCCACTCTCAGTCTTGTTTATATGGCCCTGTCCGCAGCCTTGGGGATTTGGCAGCAGCTTGCTTGCTTCCTACTCTTGTCCCCTTCTCTGCTCCTCCACCCTTTGACGTTCTACCTCAAAGGCTTAGTGTGTGTTTGTGTGGGTCGGATTGGGGGAGATGTAGTGACCAAGGCAATGGTGCATCTGTGGAAAGCCAGTAAATTCTGAGGGCCAATAAAAACACAAGGCACTGTGCTGCTCAGGGCAGACTAAACATCTGTTCGGACAACATCCTGACTGAAGCTTCTCTGATGGGTGGGAGGGATGCAAGCATGTGCATTTACTCATACCTGTATTTAAACAGCTCCCACCATTTCAGCAAAATGGAAGGTCATTCAAATTTGCTTGACATCAAGTTTGATTCTGTTCTTAGACCCAGACTGATAAAAGAGTATTGTTGACTATAGGATTTCAGGGGCTATAAAATGTATTTATTGCATTCATGTCATGTCAGCAGAATGTAGACAATGGGAGAACCTACCATTGTTCCAACTAGGGAACTTTAACGCATTATTCCAAAATGGTCACCCCCATTGTTAGCATTGTAGATCATCCCAGGTATTTGGAAATTAAGCCTAAATCATCTATCTTTATTATGTTTCTGCAATTGTAGTTTGTTAACAAGTGAAACCAGATGCAAAAAAACAATGTATAGCTCCTTTTATTTGATTCATTGATTGTAATAGTGTTCCTTTACTGTCATATTTTACGGGACACGCGTGAGTGCGGTTTTTATGGTAAATCAGCCGTCGAGGCTTTCATCGCTGTTTGTCACTTGCCTGAAGAGAAACTGCTGTACTCGCGCTGTTGTTTATTTGGTTGTCATGACTTTGCGAGTGATGACATCCTGTCACTGTTCCAGTTGCTCACCCTCATAGGAGAGAGAGCAGATGACTGTTCGCTTGAGTTCAGTGGAGCACTTTTTAAGTACATTTTTTAGCACGTATGACAACCCACCTGCCCAAACAAATGGCAAGGGGTTGTTATATGTACATGCCCGTTTTACTTGCCCCGGGCCATTGGGCAACCCTTGTTGTTGAACCCTGAACTTATTTATTTACCTCCAGACCCTTTACTTACCACATCTGTATCTGTATTGATTAATACTAAAAGTAAAAAAGTGAATTTTGGTCAAATGTACCAAATAGGGCCAATATCTATTCATCTTCATGCCCTTCATGCCCTAATTATTGCTTTAATTTGTATAATGCAGCAGCATTCACCATATTTTCTGTGTAAATTGGGGTTTGTGGCAAACGGATATAAAAATATTCAGATATTTGTTTTTTTAATTCTTTGATTTAGTTTAATGTAGATAAGGATCTGCATGTAAAAATCCAAACAAAAGTTTAGTTCACAAGTTCTTTCAGATTTGGGTCCCATTTTAATTAGGTTTTTTGAGTTTGAGTTTATTTTTCAGAATCCATCTTGACTTAGGTTGGACCCACAAAGAGCTCTGTTATGAATCTTTTTGTAAAATAAAATCATCCTTTCTAAATAGTTTTCCACATGTGGCACATTTTTGTCCTGGGAGGTGGTGTTCTCACCTGACCTGTATGTGACCTGAACAGCCTCTCTTGTTTACCACCTGAATGCTGAGTGAGGTTCAGTCTCTCCCTCTCCCACACAGGAAGTTAGGATTCCCTTTCAACAAACAACACAGAAATCTGTATGATAAGCAGAGAAGAGATAAAGTTAGGACTCCCAATTCTCAAACAACACAGGAAGCTGTTGTGTAAGCAAAGGTGAAAATAAGAACTTCTCTCATGCAGACATGAGTGTCATCCAGGTAGAATTTATTTCACCCACTGGATCCTTAAGACATTCATATTTTGAAAACATTAAGGGCAGCGGAAACTTGATCCATAAAATGAGCGTGGCAGATTTTCTCTGATTCAGGGCATCTCGGTAGAGCAACTCATATTGCACTGGTCAAACAATAGTTCTTGTCCCATTTGAACACCACTTCAAACTTGTGTATATTTTCCCAGACGTTCGCTGACGACGATTCAGCCCCTGGGGACAACAACCAATATTTCAGGGGAACTGATGAAGCCAGCAGGTATCAAGACTTCCTCTTCTGTGTACCAGCCATTGATTACAGTCTGATTAGCAAGACTGTAAAATAATAAAATAAAAAAATAAAGCTTAATTGTGGTCAGAGGGTCAATGGGTTCCGAGATTGCATTTCTGCCGATGCGTTCCACCTCTTTTCCTCTTCACACAGATTGTTTAACTGCATCCAACCAAAGCTTGCTCAAATGTGATTGGTCAATACTACTCTGACTACAAGCGGAAACTAGAACGCTTCCAAAACCAAGATCTTTTTCTGTTCATAGAGATTCATATTTTTGTAACTGGTCATATGTCTTTCATAATACCCATCCAATCTGCCAAACATTGAATTTGGTCTTTTAGTTGATTTATCATGTGCTTACTCACACAAAACCTTTTGTTCTCCGACTCTCACACCCACACATTCTAATTCACAAACACATAAAGTTGTAGACAGTGCATACACACATTTACAGGTGCATTTACACACAGAGAAAACGCTACACTGAGAGGGAGTGCTGCATTGGGTTTTCTTCAGGAAGTGCGGCTCCTCCAAAGCTTAGGTCAGATGAAAGGCAAAGAGCTGCATCGATCGACCCAGAGCGGGGGTGGGGGGTGATGGAGCGAGTGGTGTGTGTGTGTGTGTGTGTGTGTGTTGGTGTGGAGTGGAGGGGGCAGAGCCTGTGGTGTGTATGCCTGATGCAGGGCTGCCAGCCAGGCGAGGAGCAAAAGGCCAGAGGGGTCCGGAGGGCTGAGAGAGGGGGGCAGCGAGTTGTCGCTGTGGCCCCATGGCTCCACCGTAACCCCCTGGCCCCTCAGTGGAGAATGTACAGCACGTACACACACCCAAACACGCATGCATGCTCACACAATACCAGCACCAGTCTGCTTTTGTTGATGAGAGCTGTCAGAATGAAACAACATGGCTAAGAGACACACAAAAACACATAAAACATTTTTCATTTAGTTACTTTTAGGACTCAGCATCTTTTGACATTTTTTGATGAGATTTTTATAGACCATTTTTTGTTTAACAATGTAAGTTCTTTTGTGTTATCTAAACACAAGCAGCTGCACAAAAACTTGATTTAAATTGATCTAAACAAGATTATGAATCTGGCCACATATTTAAGATGCCAGCTTTCAGTACTGGACAGTTATTGACACTGTGTGCTATGGACACATTTTGTTCAGTACCAAAATGTAATGAGATTGAACACCTAGTCCTAGTTATTTTAAAACAGAATTTGCTTTAATATATCTTTTCATGAAGTTGATTTTCTGACAGCTGAACAACAATGACAGCTTCCATAGCAATACTATATTGAGTTATTGATGAACAGTGTTGGGAGTAGCTTGTTACAAAAGTAACGCAATTACAGTAATGGATTGCTTTTTGCTGTAACGCAGTAATATAACGCATTGCTAATAATATTTTGGTAATATTATACCCGTTGCAATACCTGTAACACAGTTTAACTCAAAATTAAGAGGTGTTTTGTATTTTTAAAAGGGCACAAGAGAAAAAAAATAATTACATTTTATCAGCGGTGGAAAGTAACTATACCATACTTCAATACAATTGTAAGGTAGCCTTCTTTTAATTGAGGTTTTCCATTTTTCTCTTACTTTACTACTTCTGCTCCACTACAATTCAGAGTCAAGTATTGTATGTTGGATAAAGATGAGACTTTGTTGATCATGTGCTGAAATTCACAAGCTACCTGCCAAGTCATAGCCTACTTCCGCGGTTATTTTAGTGAAACTAACTCAAAAGTAACCCAAAAGCAGTGTAAAGCTTTACAATTCAAAAACAGTAATATTATAAGATAACTAATTACTCTCAAATGAAAGTAACTAGTAACTTGCCCAAAACTGAATAGCAAAAATCCCTACCCTTTGCTTATTTTTACCTTTTTGGCTAAAACCATGAAACTTGTTTACCATTTCTAGCAAAGTTCTTCATAAAAAAACTCTACTACTAAAAATGTAGTTTTTAAAAAATAGCTGAAACTGAAAATCTGCAGAAGTACCATAGACTGTATATTAATGGACAATGCATCTGGTTCGGGAAGTGCTGCAAATGAGGAAGTGCCTTTAACCAGTATTCCGTCTGAATTCCAGCAGGGGGCACCACATGCGGATGAAAGAGGTTTCTGTAGAAGTCTATGACAGAGTGACCCACTGGATTTATTACCTCAGTAAATATTTTCATAATGAGTTTATGGTCTCAATCACTGGTTTTAAGTCTTCTGTCAAACAGAATGATGTTCATTTTTTGAATTATGGTCTCGTTGATTTTAATATCGACAATAAAGCAGGGGGTATTGGCTATGTTGTGATTGCCAGCGAAAGTGTGTAACGTAACATAGAGCGTAAAAGCACCTCCCTCACTCCTCGCTCTCGTCTAAAATTGTCACAACCGACTGTGCCGGCAAACTCAATGACAGATAGCAGATCTCCACAAACCAAGGTGTGACGTCACACATGCGCTGTCCATTAATATACAGTCTATGAGAAATACATAACATTAAACTGTGAATTGTCACACCTCCTCTAGGCGTTAGGCGGTATCGCTAGGGCACACTATGAGTGACAACCATTTTCTGGATGGGCTGTTTAAATAAATAAGTAACAATTGACAGACCATTATTTTACATCTCAAATCATGTGATGTGAGCAGCTACTGACTCATATTGCAATCTTGTCCCAATGCTTTGTCTGTGTCTCTCCACTGGAAACAACCCGTGTCAAATAAACCACACTCTTTAGAGGTTAAGGTTTGACCTGTGAATACATAATTTTGTGTTTTGTACTAGAAAATATGTAGAAATAGACCGTTGGTAACTGTGCATTGTATAAATTCATCCTCAGTGTCTTCTCAAATTCATTTGAGTCAACACATGCCCATATGTGGACTTGGGCTGAGCGTGTCCAACCCGCTGTGCTTTGTGCCCCCGGGGGAGAGATCGGCCAGGGCGGCTCGCTAATTGAAATGTGTTGGCGACTCATCGACGTCTCGGCTCCAGTTTCAGGGCTATTTCGAACCGCAGTGCTGATTGCTGGTTTCACATCACACAGGAAAAAAAAAATCAATAGTAGCCGCCTGAGCTAGGGTTTATTCTTTACAGGCAGACATTATGTATATATGCTTTGCAGAGGAGGATTTGCTACTTATCATTTGTCATTTTGTATTTGCAGATCATCCTGAGATGTAGAATATACAACATATCTAAATTGCTAAGAGAGACAACGCTTGTGAATAGTTTAAAAAAATATAATGCGGTTTGAATTTTCAAATCCAGAACACTGTTCACAGGGCTGGCCAGGCCAAGTAATTTCCTCAAAACTTTTTTGTGTTACTTTTTGCATGTTTTCAAATGAGATAAACACTCTTGACCTCTGGTGAGCACCAAAGGGGCCTCATTATGAAAAAGTGGCTCTTTGTGATTTACAGATACTTTGCTTGTGCTTTCAGCGCAGCACAATCCAAAGAGCAGGATTTTTTGCCATTTCCCAAAGGCATCAGTGTGCTTGTATATTTTTATTTCAGTGTAGATTGGTGGCTACTAACACTTTGTAGCAAGTGATCATTTTGCAGTTCAGTGAACAGAATATGACCAATTTAACACTTCTAATTGAAGGAATACTTACTTCCTAAAACAGCTAGTTGTGTTATCTTTTTCTTTTAACATAATAAAGTGATACTTTGACATTTCTTTCCAACAGTTTGGTAGCCTACACACTGTTTCCACTATGGTCCCCCAATAAATATAATTACATTTCTCAAACATCATTTAACATTGAATTATTTACCACTTAGATACTCAATTATACTGCTATTCATTTAACTACATAACCCCACAACAATGTCTGCCTTTGTAGTGGTGGTAATGCTGGCCATTGTTTTGATCTTTTGTTGGATTCCAGGGGCCTAATTTAGGTATTAAATTCTGGTCATATATGGCACTGCCCATATCAATGAGTTCTGTTCTTATTGTATTGTTTGAAATCACTAAGTCGGATCTCTTGAAGGCTAATGTAGCCTACTATCTGGGCTTTGGCTCCTGGTGCTGCTACCCTTCAAACACACAGTGAGCCCTTTGAAAAATGGATTGCGGAAGAGATAAGAAATAATTTATGTTCCTATCACTGCCTCACACAAATATGGTGGGGAATACTGTGCCAATAACTCCCACAAACTCAGAGAGGCACGCTATCTTTTACTGCACAAATTATTAACGGCGCTGGGGAGGAAGGGGAGACGCTGTGCATTTTTTGCAAGATAGACCTGGCTCATTGCTTGTTGAAGCTTTGAGTTCACCAAAGTGCTTTATATTCAAAGACAATGAATCCTAAAGTGAAAACTGAAAAAACAATCATGTAGGATTTTTAAATTGTATCACTTCTTCGTAATGTGAGTAAAAGTCCAATTTAGATAAAATGACAGGCTGACAAAATTATTACTGCGTGCGTGCGTGTGTGTGCGTGTGTGTGTGTGTGTGTGTGTTCTCTGTCCATGTGTTGTGTGTGTGTGTGTGTGTGTGTGTGTGTGTAAACAGGGAATAGAAGGAGGAGAGGAGGGAGTCCAAAGGGGAGTGTTGAGGGAGGATACTCGGGGTCGGGTGTCCGCTTGCCTCTGTCGGCTGGCGTTGACAGCTACAGACGCTGGTCTAAAATGAGAATCCTCTTGGGCCGCCTGCCTGCCCATCCAGCAAGAAAATAAATCCCATGTGGAAGAGCCGCTGTGTGGGATCACAGACAGCCGCCTGACCCCCCAGATCCGCCGGGGGAGGCCAAGGGCGCCGGCACGACAGCATAACCCCCCCTCATCCCCCACTCCCAGGGTCTAATGTTACTCTGCCTGCTTGCCAACTCTGAAATTCTGGAGTTAGAGGACTGTGTTGGTCCCACACTAGTTCAATTTTTTGGGGGGAGTCTTTGGACGAGTGTTTGAGCAAAGATTTAGCTTTAGGCCTAGGTTATACCGCAAAAATAGCACCAAGGTCTCTGTGATTACAGGGCCATACACTGTTAAAAAATGTTAGAAACTTAAAACAAATGGGAAATTTGACTTAAACCTTATTGAAAAAGGGGCTGCTGCTGGTGTTCAGAGACTGCACACAGTGGCCAAAAAACACCGCCTAGTGAGCAATTAGAGACACATACTGAGAATAAAAGGTTTTAAAATATGAAGTGGTGTTTAGCACAACCGCCAGATGGAGGGTATTGAAATGCCAAATTTAGTGCTTTCTCTTGTCAGAAACTCAGTACTCTGATCCACATTTTCCCCTTCTAATGTATGCTCTTTCACCATAGCTGCTAACACAGTACATTTATAGCCCAGAGACTGTATCCCCTGAAACATTTTCTGATATTAAATTCCACAAATTCCAACTTAGCAGAGCTAAACTCCTTCCAGGACCCCTGAGACATATCATGACTAGATGAAATGAGAATGAGTCAGCAAGAGGTAGCAGGGAAGCTAATAGCTTTAACGAGTATTAATGACTACAACAGAAGGTTGTCCTGAAGCAAGTGTTGGCTAGCTTTTTCTGCTCTGATTTTATCAAATAGCGTAGAAATGGGAAATGGTATTAAGAGCGGAGAAAGATAACAAAAAGTCATCCACTGTAATGTGTAGAGTACTGTAGCAATGTGACGTCTTCATCATAGCCCAGATATTTGGTATATTACGTCTATTTTGCCAATACAAGTCATGCATCCTTTATGGACCTTTTATGCAGTGAGGCGGAAGTAAGGTTGTGAAAGTCTGAGTGGTGGAATGGGGTGTGCAATTAATATATATATTTTTAACTAAACGTAACCAAAATTTCCCCCTAAACTTAAAGCTTTAATGCATAACCTTTTTTATTATTATTAATGAACATCCATTACATTCAAGCCATTGCCAAATGAGTTGATTGAGCTAATTAAGACTATCAGCTCCACACAACTCTCTCAGTATTTCTCAGCATGGCTATGTTCAGAAACTGGTGTTGTCCTGTGACTTTTGTGCGCAGAAAATCTAGTAAAGATAATTACCTCCTCTGAAGAGTCTATCATGTTTTGATCCTCTGTGTCCTCCTTGATGACTAGCAACTGCATGGAGGAGGGGTCGAGGTGGTGAACCATCACGGAGGGTTTGTATCGGCAGTTTTGTTGTCGATACTTAGAATTCCTCATGGCGACAGAAACTACACACTATAGCTTTAACTGTTTTAGTTGCCTAACCCTAACCTACCTAAACCATAGTTTGTTTGCCATAACCACAATGTTTCCCTAATATCAACCACACCGCAGTAGTTGCCATGTGCAGATATCAATGTTCTTGACTTGTGGTCAATTTGGTGCTTTGGTGATCTTTTTTGCTCAGGTTTTGAGATTTTCAACCCCGAGATTCTCTAGATGTAAGCTGTTTTCTTTAAAACTGATTAGAAATAGCCCTGTGAAACCTGTTGACAGTCTGCTCATAAGAGTTATGGGGACACCAGTTTTGGAAAGAGATATTGAAATTAATATTTCAATTATGTGAGCATCACAAATAATATTCAATTCCTCTCCATTTGGGTGGTGATAGGAGACTTCGGAGACAGATATCTTGAGACCTTTTTAAGTTGACCAAATCTATTCGCATGGCTCGATAGCACTAGAGTTGTTCAGTACATGTACGAACAAATCTCAATGAATCTTAAGTGAATTGACTATACTGAATCACTATTGTCACTGACTGAATCATAAGCATTGAGCAGTGGCGCTCCTCTCACTGGCGGCTGCACGGTTGTAAACAAGAAACAATAATAATCTGACAAATCCTAATAAATAAAAAAAACAAAAAACTAAACATAAATTTGCTGCAGAGCTATTAACCTTATGCGCAGTGTTGTATAGGACAGCATTGTATTGAACTGAACGTGATAGCTTGGGCTAGCAGCAAACTGAGCGTAGGCTACTACTGAACTGAAAGTTGTGTGTATGAATGGTGATGTGTTCACCTACTGTAGTACTCACTGAACTGCATTTGAACTGTGATGTAACTGATTATCTTAGGGAAAAGTTAACAAACTACAGTAACTATTTATTTTTGACTCTAAGACAACAAAGTGATCTGAATCGGCAAAACAATTTGTGATGCTAATTTCTAATTTGGATGAACTGGCTTCTAAAGTATTGATTTCAAATTAAGAATCTGAATCACAGAGCAGGTGACCAACTACAGAAAACCTGTTTGGATGTTCTCTAGGCTCACCCAAAGTCTATAAAAGTAGAACTCGTGGGTTAAATGTTCACCAATTGGTTTCAGTCTCCAGTGTTTGGCTAAACACTCCAAGCTAAACTTAAGTTGTTTCTGTTTTTTGTTTCTGTATTTTTCATCTCTATTTGTTTGGGAAGAACTAGACAAGACATAGGCCTACTTCGTAGGCTTTCTAAAGAAAACCATACTCTGCTTTAAATAGTTAATTGCTCTCGCTGTGTCTCTGGCGGTGTCTGATGGGGGGGGGTGACTTCTGTCTTTCTTCCTTTTTTTTTTCCCAGTAGGGGCAGACCTATATATTTTGCAGCTCATGTCTGAAAGGCTGGCTCCAAGCGCTAGGGGTGGGCTTTCGCTCTCTGATGGTTTTCCAGTGAGTATTTGTCAGGTCAGACTGTGCACCGCCCGGCGGTCTCCGCTCCTCTCCCCGGGTTATTTATTACCTCTCTCCCCCGCCGGCAGCGCTGCGGCTTCGGGGCCGCTGCCAACAACGGCGCAGAGGCGGGGGCCGCGTTAGGGGGGTTCCCGTGGGCCGATGATTAAAAAAAGAATGGACATGAAACGCAGGATGAGGATGGACAGAATTTCAGGCTTATTATTGTACATGGCAAAGTAACCTTCCTTGACATGTGCAGACTGATCTGAGAACCAGGAGTGGCCTGTTTTTTAGTGTGAAACGCCAACCTAGTAGTGAAACATTGTATGTCTGAAAGTATAGTATCACCATTAGTGCTGCAATAATTACGGTAGGGCTACTCAATTAATTGATTATAAGAGCAGCAGAAAATGAATTGCCAACAGTTTTGATACTTTACTTAAGTCAAATCAAAAGATTTTGTATCACAGTAAATCAAATATCTCTGAGGGTTTGGACTGTTGGTCACATTAAACAAGCAATTTGAAGATGGCACCATGGAATCTGACTTATAATGGGCGTTTTTACTTTTTGCTGACATTTTGTAGGCTAAATTATTAAATTAACAATCACAAAAAATGAAATTAATCACTATAGTTTGTCCATGATAATGTTGATCCACGATACTGCCATACAGACAATTTGCATTATATTGGATGACAGCCATCTACATTATGTAAACCAATCTACATTATTCAGTAGCTGTGTACTGAAAGGAAAAGTTTTTTTCAAAGTGGCAAAAAAAGGAATTAATCATGTATTATTATTATTATTATCATCATCATCATTATCATTATCATTATCATTATTATTATTATTATTATTATTAAAGTCATACAGAAAAACTGGTGAAAAATAAAGAGAGAACAGTGGGGTTAAAAGGTTTTGAGAAATAGAAGAAACATAATGTGACGTTGGTGACAGTTTAACATTTCTGTGTGGCATAACATTAGTTTAACATAATGTTAATAACACAATGGAAGGAACCATGATGTCTCTCAATGTTGCTGATTTGTCCCACTATCCTAAAAACTTTGAACGGCTGAATCTTGTTTTGTTACTTGATAGATTAGTTTTCTTCCTGTGGATATTCATGAAATCTGCCAATACTACAAATACACAAAATGTCAGTTTAAAATCTTGATGGTTTTGGTGTTATACCCTGAAAACACTCACCACATGAAGCACAGTTGAAACTACATTCCGTAATAGAAAGAGAAACTAGAGGAGGAGACATCAGTGTCTCTGTTGAGAGTTGGTATATTTGCATTTTGAGAAACAAGCTCGCATTTTCCTTTTAAGGTTCATTTGCTTTGCTGTGAAATCTTAAACCACACAGTATTGAAAAGTCATATCATATTAAATATTATAGAAAATATTAAATATAACTAGACTGTCAGATTCCATGCTTGCAGGGTTATTTCTCTAAATTGTTCTAAAATGTAAATGGAAAAGAATTAAAACATGTTTCTGTTGTGCCATGTGAGAACACATAAGCAATGTGAGCAGAAGTAACTGGCTAGACATAGCAAGATACATTTTTATATGAATATATTTATGCATTTCCTAATTCATTGGGTTAAGAGCAGGATTTCTGTGGTTAGTTTTTTCTTTTTTAAGTTAGACAAGACTCTGCCTTACTAGTAAAAGAAGCAAGAAGTAAGAAAAGGTTGAGGTAGAAAGGTTAAATAAGATTTCCCCATCACATCAAGCATTTTTATGAAAGAGACACAAAGGCTGATGGAAAAATCTACTCAGTTTACAACGAACCGATTTATAAAGATGTGAAAGTTGAAGTGTCGTCACTGTACAAGTTTGGGGAACCCCTCCATGATGAGCCATCGAGAATGAGTCACGATCAGGGACGGGGAGTGGGTGTAGGAGTGGGCACGGGTGTCCCCTGCATGAATGGTTTCATCAGGGCTCTCCTGATGGTGCAACCTCCAGCGCCAACGCATGCATCAACAAGGTTTCCATCGAGACATTTCGATGTGGTAAAGGCTGGTTTGATAAAGAGAGAATCAAAGAGCTTCTCATCTCAAATGTAGTGTTCCACTTCCTAGAAATGGCTTTTATAAACATACGCCATAAATGTCAGCAGTTCATGATTTATATCACTGCTTCTGTTCAGTGCACTCACCTACATGTGGGAAGTGACATTATTGTTTAGCTGAAAAATGTTGCCTTTTGATTTCATTGTTCAGACTGTTTTCTTTAAAGGTAGCTTTTGGGTAATTGATTTTGTTTTGTGTAGCTGTGAGTGTAAAACCTGTTTTGGGCTCTTCCTCATCTACAAACCCACTAATTCCATTACATTCCCTTCAGACATCACAGCTCCTCAGTTCCAAAAGGAGAAATGCCAAACTACGGTCCTACAGTCTTTGGTGAGGTAGCTGGCATGTGTTTTTGTAAATGTCTGCTGTGTATGTTTGCCCGCCTGGTCCTGGCTGTAGGCTTTATACCAGTTCTGGCCAGGCTGTGGTCTCTGGCCTTCTCGTGCACTGCTTCCGCCTGCGGTGTGGCGTGCCTTCTTCCTGTGTGTCAGAGGCAGTTTGCCTGATTTATAGGCCCCTGACACACTGTGCTTGGACCCCACCTCTGCTGCTGGAATGGCTATTCCATGTGTTGGTGGTAGATCCACCTGGGTGGTTCTCCACTGATGGGGGTCAGATGTGGTCCTGCTCACAAGCTCCAGAAGCTCAGGGGAACATGCCCTGCAGACAGTGTGGGGAGAAAGTGCTTTTAGAAAATGTGGTTCCAGGCTAAGGTTTTAACTTCAGTTAAAGCAACATGTTTGCAGCAGCTGTTGCACATATTGATATGATCTGTTTTCTTGAATGATTCCATATTTCCACATGCTTGCAACCCAATATTTAATAAAAATACAAGTCAAGGAATATTGACAAAGGTTAGGTTTTGGTTGGTGCTAGAGTGTAACTTGTTAAACAACCAAAGCACTTTGGTTAAGGTTAAGCTAAATTGTTAGCCATAGTAAGTAAGTAAGTAAGGTGTCAAGAGTCTATGGCACATCTCCTCTGACCCACCAATTTGCCATTTCTTCATTTGTGTAATATCTGAACATGCATCACACTCTGATGTTGTAGTATTTTGCAATTAGAAACATAAAAAGTTTAACACCTATTGCACGTGGTTATCAACACGTTTCACAGTGCCTGTCATACTTTTAAAAAATGGGTTTAAAAAATCCCAAATATAACCCGTCTTTAAGTTTTGTGTTGATTTAAAAGCGTAAAAAGTTTGACAGACAAAGTTTGTTAAAACATTTTGACACAGACAGCTCTGCACACACTGTTGGACAGTGTTAGGCCCTGTTTACACGAGAATGCTCGTGGGTAAAAACATAAATATTTTATCAGATGTGCCTCTCGTTTTGGAGACGACTGCGTTTTTGGGGCTTAAAATAACAAAAAAAGTGAAACCACCCTCCAGAGTGGGAATCTTAAAAACGTTCCACTATTGCATTCCTGTCTACAAAATGCAAAAGTCTGAAGACAGTGGTGTGGAGAGAGACGAGAAAAAGGCATTCAGGTAGTCTGTTGTTACGGAGTAGGCTACAGAAGGCTCCTGTTATCTAAAATATTTTTTAAGTAATGGCTAAATATGTAAATGATTTTGACAATGTGGATAAGGTTGTCAAAGTTTGATGACCATATGTAGGCTATTTGTTGGAGCCAGAGTAGGCAGCAACGTCATGAATGAAGAGAAAGCGCAAGAGGCAGCGGGCAGAGGAGGGTCTGCTTCACCCTCGTCTGCCCTCTGCCTCTTGCTCTCAAGCAGCGGCTGAAGGGCTGCGAGGCTCAGGATATTGGTAGTGCTCCCATGGGTGCTTCGCCATGTTTTGGTTTCGTGCTACTAGGGAGAGAAGTAGAAGGCAGGTTGTAGGCAGGCGCGCAAATTTGGTGGTGTTGGGCTGCAGTGCTTCACACTGCCACCTAGCCACCTGGCGTGCATACTACATTGAATTTCACACGCGTTTGCATCAAACAGATATCCCCCCCCCCCAAAAAAAAACGCTCGTCTAAACACAGGATAAAAAATTATAATGCAACACCACTTTTGCGCTTTCTCTTCAGATTGTTTCCGTGTAAAAACAGCCTTAGGCTTGCTGAACTGGCCGCAGCAGGTTGGCGGGCAAGGTGGTGCCACTGTAAGTGAAGTATAACAAAGATGGGGTTGAATTTAGACACACAAGGCAAACACGGTGTGTGGACCTGCGGCTGATGTCATGGGTAGATTTGGTGACCTCTGTGATCCTGACCAGCTCTATGTTCAAAGGTGAAGGTCTGGTTAAAGGCTGCTATTGTTAGTATTTGGCTTTTAAATTATTATAAAAGACCAAGTTATTGTTTTGGTGGAATTGTATACAAGTTGAAACTATTTGCCTGTAAGCTGGAAGCCGGTTTAAGTCTGGTATTAGTGGGATTTATAATAATAACAATAATAATAATAAATGTGTTGTCATATTAGGGGGTTACATGTATGATCT
The DNA here is from genome assembly GCA_026937815.1 of Etheostoma perlongum. Classification (NCBI taxonomy): domain Eukaryota; kingdom Metazoa; phylum Chordata; class Actinopteri; order Perciformes; family Percidae; genus Etheostoma; species Etheostoma perlongum. The sequence continues at coordinate 18,288,550 of CM049377.1, forward strand.
TTGTAAGTTGTAGATTTGAAGACACAGCTGTTAAACCAAGTTTTAAATTCAGTTGCATCGGTGGAAATGACAGTTTACTTCCTTATGCTCAATGATGGTTCCTCCATTTTTACGCACTGAAGCGCCGTCCCTCGCAGTCCCCCTTCTTCCTGTGGCTCTCGCCGAGCCTCCGCTGTTTAAATGGGCCAAGTTGAGAAGCGGCGGAGAGTGCAAATCTTGTTTGGTCTGGGTCTGTGAACTTCAGCGTGACTTCAACGACATACAAGGGGGTTCAAAACAACTCTTTCCAAACTTCCAAGTGTATAATGCTGCGCAAATAATTAGGAACATCAAGCTTGATATGTTTGGCTAGTGGTTCTAAATAAATGCCATATGCCACATTGGTTTAAGTAACAGGAAAAATATGCTATTATCAGTTTTTTTTTTTATTAGTCGTCATTCGCTGTGAAATTGTATCTTGGCCACAGTTGGTAAACTCCCCATAGCTGAATCGATTTGCGCTGTTTGTTTTTTAAAGCAGTGAGTTGCTTTAAAATGTTTGCCTCTAGTCAGTGGATATACAGCCTATAAAAAACTCTTCTAATTTCCCCAGAGGCGAAGAAATAAGAGACACGACGCGTAACTGCGACTGGTAATGATCACCGTAGGTAACATAATGTCCGGGGCTCAGGGCTAACCATGTCAGGTATTAACAGAGCGAGTGTGATTAAATGTGGGAGGTAGGAGCTGCGAGGCTGGCGGAGAGCGCTGCTGTCGCTGCGAGCTGGAAACTATTGAATGGGAATCTATCCGGCAACTTCACCAGACGGCTGTCTCACGGCGACACGGGGGCTCTGCGTAAAACCAAGCGGCGCGTCTCCAAGTCTGGGTCAGCCCAACTCACAGACGGAGAGGACGCTAAAGTTGGATCGGGCGAGCAGATTTTTACTTGTTTCCGGCGCTCGGCTCCCACTAACATGCCTGCCATCAAAAAGGAGAGGCTGGATGGAGACGAGATGGCATTGACTGCGTTCAACCAGTCCGAATACCTGGCCCCTTTAAATGCAACTGCTATCCCCGTGGTGACCCCGCATCCGCCGCCCTACGACCACATTTTCGCCCATCACCGCGCGTACTTGGGGCTCCACGACTCGGCGCTGCATCACCAGCACCTCCACCATCACACGGACGACTTAATGCTGGAGAGGTTCTCCTCCATCCCCGACTTTCAGCCCTTCTTCGACAACGGGGAGCCGTGCATCGAGGTGGAGTGCGGGGAAAACAAGGCTTTGCTTTATATCAATAAATTGTGTCAAGGTAGTAAGGGACCCTCAATTAAATACAGGGGCGAGTGGCTTACCCCCAACGAGTTCCAGTTCGTCAGTGGACGAGAGACTGCCAAAGACTGGAAACGGAGTATTAGACACAAAGGTAAGAACAACCTTCACTGTCCTCACGGTTCATTGGTAGAGAAGGACATCTCGCCGTCAATTAAACAATTTTTAGACGCCGCTTATTCTGGGTACAAACTTGGGTCCCGTGGTTCGGTGCTTAGTTGGAGTGAAAGGGTTACAGTAGCCAGAGCGTAGGGAGACAGATGAGAAAAGGCGCATGTCTTCCACATACCTTACGAGGCTTTGACACACAGTTTGGGCTGCGAACCGGGGCATTTGGAGTTGGCTGCACGGGGACTGAGGTGAAAAGTTAGACATATATAATTCAATGTGTGACTGTTAAAATATTTTTTCCCTCGTTATGGGATGAATCGTTCGGTTGAGTGCAGCTGCACGTGTGCATGGGTGTTGACACTTTAACGCATCGCATATTAGGTTTGAGATATACTGTATGTTTTGAAAATGTGCGTTTTGTTTGTACAATTAACGTCACAGTTTGTGGTAAATGTGATGATTTAACAACCAATTGAAGTTTTTAACAAAATAATAATTGTAGTTGCCTTTATCCATGTATGAATTTTGTAGGTGTTTGTTAGATATTTTCCGGTACAATAACCTTGGCAGGAACACAGTGATACTGCTCCGGTATTTTATATGTAGACATTTATACCATAGTATTTAATCCAATAATTTGCGTGGTGTCCACACACACACACACACGCACACACACACACACACACGCGGTTACTTAGGCAGAACTGACATGCGTTAAGATGTGTGGTGGCAGTGTGTCGCCCCTAGGTCAAAGATGGTAGCCTAATAGTTTAATATTCCGATTCCTACAGACAGATGCCAGTAGGCTGCTGTCTCTGTGGCTCACCACACTTGACCTGTTGGTAGAATTAAACTTTGGGGCAAAAATATACAGAGATGACTCCTTTGATACATATGTGTTGATTGGATGATTTTTGACAAGATTTGACTTTGAGCCGGGAGATGCTGATGCTGAAGTTGATAATACCTTATCACATCACTGTGTCATGGAGGAGATAAGTTCACTGGCTGGGATATATGGTTGGTATTATTCACTAAAAGTGTTTCTCTTGTTTTTTTTTCTTTTCCAGGGAAAAGTCTCAAAACTCTTATGTCCAAAGGAATCTTACAGGTGCACCCTCCAATCTGTGATTGTCCTGGTTGTCGAATTTCATCTCCAGTGGTAAGAATATTTAACTTTCTGTCATTTTTTTAGCTTTGTTTTTGCTCAGCTAAAGTGATCATAAATGCAATGTATTTGCTTAGCTGTTATATCAAGCCAAGTAAATTTTATTTATAGTGCATTTATTTAGCCCACAATTACAAATCTGCCTCAAAAGTATTTCAAATCTGTACCCACGTCATTAATGTTTTTATTCATTTTCCATGTAGACCATGTATCCTATTATTTAGATTTAGTTGAGCTTGTTTGAAAGCAGGACTAGGCATACTAATATTTAATTGCCATATTTGTGTTGTCACCCAGCTTTACATATGTGAAATAGTGGGTGAGTGTTTATTGGAGCATTGTCTTTCTCTGTAACCTTGATGGTGAAGACCCTACAGGCACACATGTCAACTTTGATGGTAATTTTTCTCAGCATGAATATCAAATCCACTTTCCGCCTTTCACTGATGCAGAGTATCAAAGTGCCTTTTATTCAGAAGCATTGAGCTGTCTAGTGTGGCTGTTTGACGTTAGGTGTTGTTGGTTGGGATCTTCTGTCCCATTAAATCAGTTTCCTCACCTGGCTGCTAAACTTTTGTTTGCCTAGTGCTTCCCTCAGGGCTCTGCCATGGCCACGAGGCCAAACCTTGAGGCCTTGCAGGTGTGTCATGATTACAGCATCACTGCTACTGTGTGTGTGTGTGTGTGTGTGTGTGTGTGTGTGTGTCAGCTTTGAGTAAGCACACTGCCGGCTCACCGTCGCCAAATCTGTTCACACAGGTGCAGTGGGTTGTGAGTGTGTATGTATCTTTGCGTGTTTGTTTGTGTGTTTTTATCACCACGGTGCGCATCTGTCGTCGCTTCCAAGCACTAATCTTGAGGGAAGGGTGTAAGAGGCTTAGCGAGCTACTGAGCGTGGCTACTGCTGATTATTGTGTGCGAGGCACGCAAGGCAAAGGCGGTTTAGATAAGCCAGAGGTGTTTGAGTGATACAGGTGAACTGGTGACATTTTTCACAGCCAAGAATAAAGACCTGTACCCTAGCACTAGGGTTCAGCTTAACAAATTACCTGAGGGAGGTAGGGGGCAGGGAAAACAGATATGCTGGAAATGTTCATATTTTTTTTTTTATTATTATTTTAGAATCTAACCGTGTTTGGGTATGTTTAGGCTCATCACAGATATCTGAGTGATTGGCTTTTGGCTTGCTATGGCTTGTACGGTTCCACTTAAATTACAGCTGTGACAGAGTAAAACTTTGTTTTTGACGTAAGCAAGGTTATGAAAGCTTTAAGGTTGTTGTAGCCTTCTCTCCCTCCCCTGTCTGGTGGTGAAGCCTGAAGTCTAACTCACCAAATGAATACCACTGTGACGCTTTCTCACACACACACACACACACACACACACACACACACACACACACACACACACACACACACACACACACACACACACACACAGAGGATAAGGATGTTGGCGGTAAGGGTTAGGTAGTGGAGGGAGGGCACTGGGACTTGTATGGCCTGTACTGGCGTCTCCCTCTCTCCCCACTGACTCCCCCTCAGGGCATGGCAGCCAGCACTCCCTCACTGATGAGCTCTCTCACACACACACACACACACACACACACACACACACACACACACACACACACACACACACACACACACACACACACACACACACACACACACACACACACTATATGCCTGCCTACTGACACAAATTACCTCATGCAGTCATTTATTTTGTAAGGTTGACAGCTGAACTTTGAGTGATCTTGTTTTGCTATAGGCATTAGGCAAGCGATCATAAAATAGTGCAGCAGCTGGTGGGAAGACTTTTCACCTGCCTGCTCAGAACTTGTGGAAGTTCATTTGAAGTGTTGGCCCTGGCACAAGCTGTTTATAACGACACAACACACAAACTGATCTGTTGTTACACTCAACAGTATAACATTTGTGTTGATAATGTTGTTTATCCACAATCTGATATGCTATTGATAACTAGCTGTAAAGGTGTGTTAGCTTTCTATTAATCCTGTTATTATGTGATTATCAGGTACTTAAATGAGTTCTCAGTTTTAAATTGTTATAAAAGGTGTCCCTTGAAGTTGTTAGATGCTATATGCTCAAAATTGTGAATGCATGTTGAAGACTATTCTCGGCCCTTGTATGTTTGTGTTTTTGTCTGTATGTTCTACTTTGCTACTTTGTAGCTGTGACTCTATGCGTGCATGCCTGTGATTATTTGTACGTCCACAATGACTGGCGGACTTGCCTGCTTGCTGTGTGTGCATGTGTGTGTTTGTGCGTGTGTGTGTGTCTCTTCCCGGGAGAGCTGGGCTTCCTCTGCTCTGTTATTTCAGCGGAACTGGCGGAGGCCGGGAGGAAATTACACTCCTCTCCTCCGGCTCGTAAAGACCTCCTCCAATCAAGGGCTCCTCTTGCAAAGAGAAATTAAACACACAAGCATGCACGCACACATCTACGCACGAACACAGACATAGACAATTTTGGCAATAACTTATAGTCTATCTCATTACATTTTCCTAATGCCACTTCCAATAGTGATAATGAGGAAAAGATCATTATAAAAAGGGGCACCATATTGAGTGGAATAGCAGAAGTTAGCTGTTATGTGATGTGGAGTACACTGCTTTTGTTTAATGTGTTGTGTGTTTGTGCTTGCATGTGTGTTGCCGAGGCTATGTTGCCATGGTAACACCGGAATCAGTCATTGGCCCAAAAGTGTGCACAACTGTGGTTGTGTTGAGTGTATTTGTGCACTTTTGTGTGCTTCTCTCTCTGAGTATCGGACAAATTAGAGATTAAGTGAGACTCTAATGATCTCTGAATTGTGGGTCTTAATCTCTCTTATAGAGATCAATACAAATTAGAATGTGTGTCACACATTGACATTGACATACAGTATACAAACTATAAATTATTCAGTTAAAATAAACTGTTTAATTTAGCAAATTAGCATTAGCTTCTACAAGTTTGCATTTCAGCAAGATGCCAGAGATTGATAGAGAGCTTAATGTGTGTGTGTTTGCATGTGCGTGTGTACGTGCTATGTGTACTCTTCTTAAAATATTGCTCACTATATGACTGGATGTATGTGTGTAAGGGTGCGGACCCTTTTAACAGGCAGCTAAAATAAGTTGGAGCATCTGTCTATCAGCCAAATGCAGTTTATCACAACAAAGCCAACATCCGCGATATTGCTTAAAACCCTCCTCCCAACATCTCTGTGTGCATGTGTGCGTGTGTGCGTGCGTTTGTGTGTGTGTGTGTGTGTGTGTGTGTGTGTGTGTGTGTGTGTGTGTGTGTGCGTGCACAAATGTGTGTTTGTGTTTGTTATTCGCTATGTGACTTCCTATGATAGTTGCAGGCTCGCTCTGTCACATCAGGCCTTTGCAGACAGTAATGTCTTGTCATAGTTTTACTTTCATACATCCATCCGTACACTCAAACAGCACATATTGTATATAAACACAGTATTACTAGGCAGTAAGTAAATGTATGTGTTATACAGTTAGTTATATGTATTGTTATGTTGTATGTAACAGTTTTTGATTAGTATTAGTTTGTCAGCGCTGTAGGTGTAAGAAAGTAGTTAAATTCTGAATTTAATTATCATAATCTATATAATACCTTTCAATTTTTGAAACGAAACTGATTCAAATTGCCTATACCTTTATTTTATAAATGAATTGTAGCTGTGTGTTCTGTATTTAATGAAACCATTTAAAGTGTGTTGATTGTGATTGTTAAGATCCAATTTGACTTGAAAACATCAGTTGAATTTACCATCCACAACTTCATGCTTGCCTCTATTTCCTCTGTGTTTGTCTGGGGAGAGAAAGGCCCAGTCGTTACCTGTCCACAAAGCTCCCCTGCGGCGGCCTCGGTGGGCCTATCCAAACACACAGAGGGAGAGAAAAAGGGAGTTGGAAGGAGAGAAAGAAACAAGAGGGAAAGGGTAGAGCGAGAGGCGCGCTGGCACGCTTGACTGCACCTTCACTGACCTCACAGCGCCGCCCCAGCAGCAGTGCCATCCCCGCCCCCCCTCCTCTCCGCCGCCTCTCACCCTCTGTGCACCCCTCCCCCCACTGCTCACCCATCCCTCCCCTCTTGCCCTGTGCCGCTTCATTGGGCTGCAACTGCCCGCTCGGCTCAGCGTGTGGGGGCTGAGGGTGCAGGGGAGCATGAGTGTGTGTGTGGGGGGTGGAGACGGGGGACTTGGTCGCATGCCTGTCCGCCCTACAGTGCTTTCTCACTTTTTTCTCTTTTTCTCACATGGCCTTGAACAACCAAGTGTTGCTTGAAGTCTGTACGTAAACCACACACACACACACACACACACACACACACACACACACACACACACACACACACACACACACACACACACACACACACACACACTCAATTTTATTTTACCAAGTACAAAGTACATTTGCACTTATAAGGAGTTTTACTCTAAGTTTGGTGCTTGATCTCTTGGCAAATTTATAGTTTCATTTCTGATGTCATGCATGTTCTTTGTACAATATGTATTGAATAATGCATATAATGCAGCATGTGGAGCCTGTCAGGTAGTATTTTAACATCAAAACAGAATCTTAACTTTAAAAGAAACATCTACGTCTAAATGACGTCCTCTAACCAAAATATTTCCAAAACTTCAAAATAAAATGACTAAAAAAATATAAAGCCAAGATCTGTAGTGTTTTTTGTGAGTAATATATCTTTAATGTAACCGTCTTCATGGTGGTGTGTATGTTAACATGTACTGTGGTTGGAGATGCTCACTATGCAAAATGACATATAAGATTTATTGAGTTTCAAAATTGTAATTTGAGTGATATTTTTAATTGCACACCAAGAACAACAATACAAAACCCTGTCACAAATGTTTAACTAGTATTCACAGTATTTTTTTATGCATGTGTACTCTGCCATCACAGATATGACATTATTATTTATAGGATATGCTTGAAAAATAAGTTGTCCTATTACATATAAACATGTACATGTGGTTTTTCAAAATAATAACCACCAGTACTAGTGTGTTTGTGTGTTTTTGGCAAGTGTATGTTTTTGGTGGAAGAATATGGAATCGTGTTATCATAGTATATGGCTTGACAGTTTTTCTGTGGCCTGCACAGCATAGTGTGCATTTATTACTTTCAGTATTTTGATTGTGAACATGCATCAGAAAGGTCATAGAGTGCAGCAGATGCAAATGGGTGTTTCTAAAAACAAACATGTCATGGCTAGAAAAAGAAAACACCAACATTATTTTTGGGATGACAGCAAAACAGCTTTCATGTCATAACTAACACAAAGTAAATGAGTTTTTATTAAGATGCGCTGTGAATTAATCAAAGCAAAAACAATGCACGCCAACTCAACTTTGTTTTCTTCTTGTTCTGTGGCACTAATAATAAGAGATTTTTCTACTGGCGACTACAAATCCTTAGACATTATTCTGCCTATCAAACACATTATTTATTATTGGCTTACTGGAAAAATCTGGTTACTGCGAATCAACCTATACTTTAATCTGATTATTCACAGTAATCAGGTTTGCATTCTGAGCAATCTCAATTTGACGAAAGCTGAAAAACATTGTAGCTAATCACCTTTCATGGTTGCATCTGTGAAAATGTCAAGACAGGTGAGTCGTAGATAAGGAAGTGAGACGAAACAAAGTAAGACTTTTTATTTCATGAAGAACTGGATCTCAGGCTCACACACACATACAGCAGACCATTTTTGTTTGCCTTGTTTCAGAGCTCTTATGTGAGCATGGTAATGACCGCTTCATCCCCTCCCCTCCTCCCCTCCTCCTCATGCTCATTTCTTTCCTCTCTCCTTCTCTGTCGTCTCCTCATTCCCCCTCCCTCTTCCCCCTTGTGCTCGCGCCAAGTCGGCCCGCCATCCCGCCTACACACACACACACACACACACACACACACACACACACACACACACACACACACACACACACACACACACACACACACACACACACACACACACACGCTGCGAGGTAACGGCAGACAGGCGCGTGACTCATTAGGCATTCGACCCCCAGGGAGATCGCTGGGGGGGCGCGTGCGAGGGAGAGAGAGCGCCGCAGCTGCAGGAATGTCACGGGCGGCTACCGCTGTGTGTGTGTGTGTGCGTGTGTGCTTTGTCTGTGTGTGTGTGTGTGTGTATGTATGTGTGGGTGTGTGCTTGCTAATGCTGGTTGGAGCCAGCGGCAGGGCGCTGCACCTTTCAGGAAATAACGCATGGAGAAAGAAAGAAAACACACTTATTAGTCCTCTTTTTCCACAAAGAACTCATTTAAAAATTTTAAATAAACTTGTTGTTGTTGAAACTGAAATAAATTTAGTGAGAACACAGTAGATTGCCATGTAATGTTAGCTTGAATTTAAGGATTTTGCTGGCCTACTTGTAGCTGTGATATTAGCCTGCATTGTGTTTCAATACAATACCATTTAGCTGTTGCATCTAAACCAAACCCTTGCTATAAATATATGAAATCAGGATGCCATCAAAATTAGTTACTGACACTTATATGGCTGTGCCAGTGTCATTTAATGTGGTAGACTGTTTTTTCTAGTTTGTTCTATTTGTCTGTCTAGATTGTGTAAGTATAAGTTGATCAATGTGTTCCTATGCCTGTGCATTTGTATGTATGTGAATCTTTTTTTTTTTTTTGCCTGTAAATGTGAAGCCCAGATATATTTCTTGGCTGCCTGACTGACAGAAAGCGTGGGAGGTGATATTCATAGAGGTGCCTTTAGTGGGACTTTTATGAGAGACTTTTTTCCATGGCTGAAAGGAGGTTGACCACACACAGTAAGGTTGCCTCAGATATGTGCACACGTGCATGTTTGTGCGTGCATGTACGTGCCTAGGCGTTCAGGCGCCCTTCCTTTGAGCGCTCCTACGTTGGCTGCCAGGGGTGTGCTTTGCTTTGTGTTTTGTTTCGGAGAGCCCTCCCCCGTGCTGCGGAAGTGTTGCCGGAAGCAGTGGGAGCTCACCCCCAGTTCTGCGTCAGTGCCACTAAAGAAAGAATTGGGGCTTTCCGGGAGTCGAGCAGAGGGAGGGGGGCTGTCAGCCTGGGTATGTCACGGCCATGTGGGTGGTTGTCTACATGCTCACACACACTCACACAGCCTCAGTCACGACTGGTCTTAGACAAACTATTCTTGTATACACTATTTTGCTGGCATGCTCCAAGTGAAATCCCCTGCTTTGGAGGGGAATTCTAAGGAACAGGTGTGTGTGTCTGTGTGTGTCAGACTGCATGCGTTTGTGTGTGTACTGTAGGTGATTAGGGAAGTGCGCACATGCAATTTTTGTGTGTTTTCCCTGTCGATGTGAAGGTGGAGGTGGAGAGTTATTATTTAACATGTGTGTGTCTGACAGATGTACCTGTGGTTGCATCCATGGAAAAATGTTGTTCTGACGTGTTGTTGTGCTCCTGTTCCCCCCGCTAACCTCTAATGCACCCTGATGGAGCTCCAGCACTAACTTCCTACAGTGAGGCCTTGTGTGGAAGTAGCAGAAGTATCAGAAACTGATCCACTGTCCTCAAACGCTGGTGCAGAACTTGTAGAAAGCTCCAACAGGAAAGAATAAAGGAAGAAAAACCTCTTTTCTGGCAAGGCATGATAAAAAAGAGAAAGGAGAGAAATGTGCAGAACTCTGGCCTGCTCATCCTGGGGGATGTTTTCATCTTTCTCTGTCTTCCACCCCCCAACTCTTTTTAATGTCTGCCATTTGAGAGACTCCAGAGGGGCTGCACCTGTTTGCCTCTTGGCTAGAATCCCCCAAATCCCTCCTCCTGCCCCCGCCTGCCACTCATGCTGCCGCACATCCTAGGATGGAGCGAGGGAAGGAGAGAGTGGGGAGGAGTGGTGGAGAGTGTGGTTGCGTGTAGTGGAAGGGATAGCTGGAGGGCTTAAAGGCGTCCGGGAGTAAGAGCAGAGATCTAGGCACAGACAGAAAAAGAGAGGGGAATATAGTTTATAATCCAAGTCCACTCCACACCGGACAGACTTACTTTTGTGGAGCTTTCTCTCTCTCATGTTTGGACTCACTATATTCTCTTTCATTTCTGTATTTTTTCTCTCACCTTTTTTCTTCTCTCTTCTGCACAAACCCACAACTGCTCTCCCTCTCTTCCCTTCCCTATTAACTTTCTCCTCAGCCTATCCTTCTCTTGCTTTTCTCCAATTTCTTCCCCTGGTTCAATCTCTCCATCTCCAATCTCTACTCCTCTACTCTCCCTTCTTTCTCCCCCTTCTCCCTTCTCTCTGTGATAGGACCATGTTAATCTGCAGTGACCTCTTCAGGTCACATTAAAGGTCGCCCAACTTCACTTCCTAACGCCCCTAGGGCTGTTCTCTCTTCTTTATCCCTTCTTTTCTCTGCTTACTCCTGGCAACTTTGGAGCAAAATAAACACTCAATTCATCAACCAACTTTTCTCCCAATCCTTTGGGAGTAGAAAAGTATGGCAATGTGACTTCTGTGTTTGGTTTTGGTTAAAGAAACAACTTGTTTCAAAAAGAAGTTACTCTGTTTTCCGCTGATCTGAGTATTGGAGGATTTTTTTCAGTTTTTACTACATAATTTATTCACTCAGAGTACACATGATTTTATGATGGCTGACTGGAGGCTTTATGTTACAGATTATGTTGTTTTGATTTCAGTGTGTAGCTCATGGACACTGACCGTTTTTTGCTGGAAGCTTGTAAATTTTAGGTTCTGATGAACATATTTTATAACAATATTTTGTGTTAAATTAATTAATGCTGTGGAATCAAAACTCTGATGTACTTACACGTGTTTCAGATGATACCTCTTTATTGAGACCACCCGTCATGTTACAAATGTCTTCGAACTGATTTAAAACTGGATGTTATTTAACACTACCTCTAATAATTTGAAGTAGATGTTGTTACAACAGGCTCACTTCCCCCTGGACACTAAGGTGTTCTTGGCCAAGCCCCCTCACTCTGACATTTCTCCATTTGTGCATGTCCTGAGCATGTTTGCATGTGTGTATTTCAGGACTGTGTGTAATGTGTGTATCTAACAATAGAGTGAAACAATTGTAATTTCCCTTGCAGGATTGATAAAGTATGTCAAATCCAAATACATTTTAATTAAAAATAGTTTTCCTCATACAGTTGAACCCTCCTAACTGTTTAGTTCACTTTGCATCCTTATATTATTGCTTGGAGTGTCAGAGGCTGGACGTTTGAACATTTGTCCATTGCGTTGTGCAAACTTTTTAAACTGTTTATCCATCACTTTTAGCTCACTATTTAAACTTATCTGCACGCTTTCTAACTAGTTTTCATGTATGTTTAATGTTAGGCTTTCAAATCGATCACATTGCAATCTTTAGAGCTACTCCACAATCTTTCCAAGTACCCCCTGGCAGCTGCAGAAGGTAACTACTTGGGTACACGTACCCTGGTTTAAGCAGGATAATGGTACACAAAATAGACGGTCAATACTACAAAATGAAACTAAGATCCCTTTATGTTAGAGTCTTGATTCATCCTGTATGTACTTTTGCAAAGAGAACTCAATGTGCTGCAATTTACAAAAATGACCAAATGACCAAAACAAGAAAAAACGAAAATATGCTTCAGATAGATTAAGCATAAGCAAAGCTATATATGAATCTTGTTGCTAAAGTGTCTCTTTTTTCTTTGTGCCTTGTTGTGCAGAACCGAGGGCGCTTGGCTGAGAAACGCACCATCCCCCTCCCCCCTAACCGGGTGCCTAAGAAGGAGCTGGCCTCCATCTTCAGCAGTGACGACAGTGAAGGCAGCGAGCGCGCCAGTGGGGATCATGCCCACATCAAACAGGAGGACGAGTTGCATTACAGTATCATGAGAAAAAGGTGAGGCCCCTTTGACTTTTATGGCCATGGCTTCACTATAGCATGTTTCGATCTTTGGGTCCCATGTCATTCTTATAGCAGTTAACATTTAATTTTTTTTTAGAGGCAGCACGGTGGCTCACTGGTTATCACTTCTGCCTCACAGCAAGAAGGTTCTGAGTTTGACGCCAGGTTGTTAAGGGCCTTTCTGTGTGGAGTTTTTGTGTTTGCTTGGGTTTCCTCTGGGTTCTCAGGTTTCTTCCCACTATAAAAACATGTATGCTAAGTAGCCGGCGCATTGGTTAACGTGCGTTGTCCTAATCAAATAAATACTACTATACCAGACTTTTTAGACTGGCTAAATGCAGAAGGATGCAACATTTGTTCAAATGACACCTCAAATGTGTGTGTATTATTTCCATCAAAAGTGATTTTAAGATAATTTTGAGGTGTTAAAAGCTAATTTTGAGATGAACAGAACTGTGTTTTAAAAATAAACGTACAGCTTTTGCCTTGGAATGTCTAATGGAAGGATGTGTGCTGAGCTTTGAAAGTGTTAATTGGTTTGTTGGTTTGCGTTTTGTTGCTTCTGCCAAGTCTCAGTGTATCTGTCTTAACTTGATTGAAAGAGTCACCTGAGTCATCACTTTATGCTTCATCTCGTGCTGAGCTTGGAAGCGGTTTGATCACAGTGTTTGAGACAAAACATGAATTCATTCACATTCAAGTCATTGCATCTTCATGTCATGTCGCTTTTGCAGCTCGAGTATAAAGAATGTTTTGAAATGTTTTTGAAATAACTAGTTTTAGAATCCATAGTTCTTGGGATATGCATCTGTTTTTACAGCACAATTAACAATTTAAAAATGATTTAGAGCGGACGATATGAAATGAGTGGAAAACACAAATAGACTTGGTGATACAGACTAAAATTAATAAGACAAAGTAGTACATATGCAAAAAACATTAAAAAATGCACAGTTCGGCATCTATCTATAAACAGTCAGTCTCTGGATCCTCATCTGTCACACTATTGTCTTGTTATTTTAATGAAATCAGGAGGAAAGCAAAATACTTGACAGGAATATCTGTTTTGTTTCAGTATAGCCATTGTTACAGTAATTTTAAGAAATAGTTGGCATCAAACCATAATAAAAACTTGAAGGACACTTGGAGAGCACAGACCGCCGCCAAGGCCACGCCATATCTAGTAATGTAACAAAAGTAAAAAATGATTAGTTTAAAGTAGAAGTAACTGTAGAAAAAAAGAGTAGAAAAAACTGTTGAATCCGGAGCGTTCAGAACAGTGGGAAATCTCAAGTTCCAATATTTAATAGGTTCTTCATGAAAATCAGGCCAGTGGTTTTTCTGTAATCCTGTTGACAAACATACATGTATGTATTAAGAATGCAGTTTAAATGTTTTCAGAAATGTCAGTGGTTTATTTGTAAAATCAATTAACTTCTCATTTTAGTGTGAATCAGTAAATAGCTGTTTGACTAACTGACAGAGGAGAGTGCTCAGGAGTTGTATGCACATTTGATTGGGTTTGTCATAAAAATGGGGACTGCATTTACTAAAAGTTATTCATGTATTCAAGCCACTAGAGCCAGTCCCACAATGAGCTTTCCTTAGTATGTGCCATTTCTAAGTCCGTAGCTTTTGTGTGTGTGTGTGTGTGTGTGTGTGTGTGTGGGGGGGGTCCTCGACCAACTGCCACTTTGCTTGTTTGAAAGCCATGATGTCTCTCTCCCATGGGTGGGCCAAATTCTCTGGGCGGGCAAAGCAGAGAAAGGGGAGGTTACCTTGCCCCTTATGACCTCATTAGGAGCAAGATTCCAGATCGGCCCATCTGAGCTTTCATTTTCTCAAAGGCATAGCAAGATACCCAGGGCTCGGTTTACACCTATCGCCATTTCTAGCCAATGGGGGACCATATAGGCAGGCTGGGGGAACTCATATTAATGTTAAAAAAAAACTCATTAATTGAAATTTCCATGCCATGGGACCTTTAAAAAGAATCAAATAGGCTCAGAAGACTGTGCTCCCTCTCTCTGATGGCGTACTCCCTGCTTTGTTAGGAACATGAACTAAAAAAAGATGGGACTATAATTTTTTTGAATTAGCTACTTTTACAATCAGTACTTTGATCAATTTGAAGTGACAGAAATTAAGACATTTCCAATCTGGAATAAACATCACATGGATTTGTGATTACTTGGTATTGGTACTTGGTATGTACATGACCGGCTATAGGCAGATATAATACAGAAGCTTGATTAGCCTCAGAAAGTCCCCAGCTGCATTATAAGCAGTTTGTACAACCTCATTACAGGGGGGGATGTTTTTCATGTCTTGAGACTTGCGTGTGACACAGCGGACAGCACAGCAACTGTGAAGCTTTAAATGGATCCACTAACCTCATTTAAGAGGGCTTCCCCTCCCCCTGACACTTGTGCCGCTGGCGTGTTAAGATGATAATGAATTTAAAGAACACTTATGACTAATATGTCAGGCTTTTACCCTTTTGAGAGGCGACGGACTCGCTGGAGCCGCAGCTCCGGTCTGTCCTGGGCATCCGTCTCAGCCCTGCTTTATCCCCCAGTGTGGGTCTGGTCGAATGGGATAATGGGATGTCCAATCACGGAAATGTGATTTCCATTGACCGCAGCTTCGTAAGTGAGTCGTAGAAGGGTCTTAACAAATTGAATTTGGCCAATGGATGTGAAAAATACAGGGCCTCTGTATACATGTGTGAGCATATCTGTGCTGTCTCATCCACACATCATCAAGGCTGGCGGCAGCAACGTGTCTCACCCATTTGGTTGATGCCACCTACCAATTGTAACTACACTTTAATCTACAAGGGCACATCAAAGCGGCATGTGTCAATTATTTAGCATAATGCTAATGCAGCAAATTAACTTTAGGTGGCATTACATTTTCAGTGCATAGTATATAATGACTTTTTGTAACATTAGAGATGATTGGTTGGTTGGTTCAGGTAGCTGGTTTTGCATGAAGAGGATTTGGCAGTGGCATTCAAGATTGGCAAAGATTCCAGATTGGTAAAGTGGCAGTTGGTCAAAGCCACTCCCCTAGCCTCCACCTTGATATGGTATTAGGGGACCACTAAGGCCTATATAAAAGCATCCAAAGAGCACCATGTCAAGTGACCTTAAAAGCCTCCTTCCCAAAAAACCCCAGTCTGCTCCGATTGGTCAGCGTTTCCGTAGCTCATGAGTTTCTGCATCTGTGCTCCGCTGTTGTTGACTTATAGCGAGACTTTGTACTGTGAAAAATCAACAATAAAGGCTTCTAAACCAAATACTACGCAACCAACACAACACAATGTTCCAGCAGGAATGTGACCCAAAATTTGGGAGAAATTTACACCATCTGCAACTAAGATTACAGCTATTCCTGACTTAGCATGTGGCTTACATGTGGCAGGGTATGCCACATAAACACTGCAGTAGCGTGCCTGCCTGGAGCAGATGACCATATATGGCAAACTGGCTCAGTATGACATCATTTGGAGCCAAGAGTAGAAAAAACTGTTGAATCTGGAGCGTTCAGAACAGTGGGAAATCTCAAGTTCTCCTTAAAGTGATTTCTTTTAAATGCATTAATAAACCTCATTTTTTGAAGCTTTGGCCAAGTTTAACATGAACATCCGACATTGAACATTATACAGTATATATGACAGAAAAGCATAAAAGGTCTCCTTTAATATTTGCCAGCTTTACAGACAATAAGTTTACTTGGTGCTCTACAGATCTGCGGTTGTCCGTATATACATCAGCTCCATGGGGTCTAGTCTAGTGTGGCTCCAGTGAAACCAGGGCTTTGAACCGGTTCAAGGAACGAAAACGAAAACCGGGAACTTTTTGTATTTTACAGGGAACAGAAACGAAACCGGAAACGTTATTATTTTTTATGTTCTGGAACAGGAACACTTATTTAAAAATAATGGTAACCGGTTAATACCGGTTTTATTTCGTTCCTCAAAGTTTCCGTTGCCTAATTAACTAAAAAGAAAAAGTAATTATTTTCCTGCGCACGTTACCATGACGGCTGAGGTTCACTTCCTGTGTGACATCACATCAGACATTCGCTGAGTCTGACTGAATGGAGAGAGAGCGTAACACCCAGGCTAGAGAGAGCAGTGTCTCTACTCCACATCTTAAATAAGAGCTAAATTACGACCCATCGTTAATTAAAACGTTCATTCCAAACACAATATCAATAGCTATATTTGTCGAATCCACGTTAATGATGGACTAGCGAACATTTGGCTAAATAGCGCCAACACCTCTGTTTGCCTAATGCACAGATAGCTAGCTATTCTTGGTAACACACTAAACAGATTATCTTTCTCATTTGTGGCACCTTTTCTGTTTGTGTAGATGGGAAGACATACAGAGAATCCAAATCGCCAACATTTTTCCTTTGACCCAGCAACAAACGAAATAGCGGGCAACCATGGGGGAACTTGCAGAGGCATATCCCATTTGCACTTGGTTAACGTCAGATATGGGGAGTAATCTGCTTTTGTGACTGCATGATTTCTTTTATTTTTATTTATTATTGGCTGTTAGGCATATTTTTTGCATTGTGGCAATTTAGCCTACGCTCCTTAGGCCTAATGTCAGTCACAAATCTTTGTTTTTTTGTTGTTTGTTTAAAAATGCCAGGTTGGAATTTGTTGTTTTAACAATAAACTACACATTTGAAATAATTGTAGGCCTTTTTAATTATTATTATTATTAATAATATAATTATTATTTAATAATGGTTGTAATATTATTACATTTGGTTTAAGCTAAATGAGAAAGATGTGACATAATTCTATAGCATTAAACAGCTGGCAGGAACTAAATTAACCGTTCCGGGAACAGTATTCTTTTGTTCTAACCGGTTCGGGAACGTCAATTTATTGGTGGAACTCATAACCGGAAACGTTATAATTCTGTTTCTGTTCGGAACGAACCGATTGGGAAAAAAAATCGGTTCAAAGCCCTGAGTGAAACTCAAAGGAACTGAAAGGTAGAAACAAATGTAGTTTTGTTATCACCGTAGTGTATTCCCTTGGTATCAGTGCTGCAGATTGTTTGTGTCTGACTTTTGTTAACACTGATTTATAGATTTCATCTCAGGGACTAAATATTTGATAGCGTTAACATCTGATTTTAATGTCTTACTCAAGGGCAAAACAAAGCCTACCTTAGTGTTTGTTTCAGTTGGCCGTAGATAACAAGGCTTTGATTGAAAAGTGCTGACTGAGAGTCTGGGTAATTACCCGGCAACTACCGTGGATTTTATAAGTTACACCCACTGACGTCTGCCGTTCAGCCTTCGCCTTGTTGTAGAAAAAAACCACCCTGCCCATTATTAACATTCACTATAACAAACAAAGGCAATTTCACTGTTTTTCAATCATGCATGAAGCCATTTGCTACTTGATCACTTACATATGCAAATGCTGCCTTCTACAAAAGTATTAAACATACCAAGCTGTTTGGTTCAACATAGTCTGACTGTCAAAGGCTACCACTGGGCCTCCTCATATAAGGGCCATCTTGTCTTGTGCTTATCCACTCAGCAGGGAGTAAAGCTGATTGAAACAAGCAACATACTGAATTCAACATAACCTACAATCCCATCTAATTGGTTTTGGACCGGCATCTTCGTCTTCAGCAGCAAGGTTGAAGTTGGAGTCATTGTGGGCGTAAGTTTGATAGACCTGGTTATTGCCTTGAACTGTTGTCCGCTTGATTATGCAGAAGCCAGTGAAATGTTGAGGCAGTGTTGGTGCTCATTGAGAAACAACTATAGTGTGATTGCTGCAGGTTCAGGCTGAAAGGAGGCTGATTAGTGAAATTAGAAGCAAACAGAAGCTTAAGTTGATAAATATTTAGAAGAATCTGATATTACTTACTATCAGTGTTTTTTTCAGTTTCCAGCCCACCTCTCTGTATGAATACAGATCTTTTCATGGAGCAGCGTTGGCTCATATTTATGATATGAGAGACAGAGCTGCTGTCGCACGGACAGTTTCATTTGTAAGTGCATCTGGAGAGATGCTCGAGAAACAGCAACTTAACTTCATTAGGATTATTTCAGAAGCTAAAGGTCTAGTTTGGTTTCCTCTGTCAAGTTTATTCAGTTTACAAGAACAAGAACAAACACAAACAAACAAACAACCCCTCCCCAAAGAATGCTCCAATATTTTAAAGTAGGTATACAAGATCAGTCACATTCCAATATCACATTATCCACATAATCTAGATAACTACAGTTAGTTTTTCTGCTTAAATGTCAGACGATATCAGCTGTAGTGGTATTACTGCACTTATGGAAACGTTAAGAAGCAGCCTTTCTAATCATTACAGTAAATCGTTATAGAAAACATTTATATATTAATACATCATTTAAAAATCAATGTAGCCTGCAGGGACTGCCGAAGGGTAGTGAAATGTCCACGTGGGTCTCTAAATCAAAAATAATTCATTCAGGTGGGTGGAAGGTGGAAGATATAAAGCTTACAGGCAGATACAGATGAAGAGCTGATCCACAATAATAGTGCATTTGTGTGTAGGCTATATAATATATAGGATATTATAAGTGCGTGTGTGTGTGTGTGTGTGTGTGTTAAATACAACAAATTAAAATGTCTGACATTCTTATCACATTTAGTCACTTTGTGAATTGAATTCAAAGAAACTAAAGAAGTTGTCATGAACACTTCTGCTTCTCTGACAGAGAACATAAAATACAGTGTATGAAAACACAATGAACAGCTGATGCAGTTGTGCTCCACGTCATATTTAATTGACGTCGCTTTTAATGACTCCCCCAAGGCAGGGATGTCTTGAGTTTGTTAAATGCCTGTCGCCTCGACTCCTCTCTCCTCAAGTCTCTTCCTCAACTCCTTGGCTTGAATCTCCTGTGGGCGGGACTATGACTTAAGGAGAGGAATCGAGAAGAGGAATCGGGGATACACAAACTGGGAATTGGGAAAGGGCTACTGATGCTGAGTTAGCTACTGTATGCCTATTGCATTTGACATTTTGTGTTCTGGCTTTATTGAGCAATTGTGTCATTGCCTTATGCCAGTAAGAGGTTACGGACAGCGTGAAATTACTGGAAATGGCTTTCCGCTAAAGCACTAATTAGTGAGCTTGGAGGTTTTTATTGCTTTCTAGAGGATTTTTCCACTTAAACAATTTTTGGCCTTGTTTACACATGTTTACCATGGCAACAGAGTTACAGCAATTTAATAGTTGATTGAGTGTTGGCTAGCAGCGAGACGTTTGTTGTTTCCACATAGAGCTGTGTTTTGTCTGTTAACTTCTTATCAAAACACAGGATCAACTAAAAGATGGTCAGCAGTGTTCCAGCAATTTAGTCTCAGATTTGGCTTGGGCTTGAAGCGGGAGGCTCATCATTTCCACATGTAAAGAACACAATGTTTACCATTCATGTTCTGTCAAACAGTATATTGTAATCAGCTGAATATATTAAGTGTTTTGGCCTTTCATACATTATCTACAGTACAAGAGTGTGCTCTTTGAAAGCTTAAAAGATCACACATCACACTGTAAAGGCAACGGATCATTTTATTTTTTCATCAACATGGTGGACTTACCGTATTCTATTTCCATTGTACTTTTCCTCCCTTGGCTTCTTTATCGACCTCATGTCAGTCTATACAGCAGAGGAAAAACAAGGAGAAGTGAGGCCCAAGTGAAGCCAGGCTACTCTTACTTATTTATGTATCTATTTCTGTATTTATTCATCACCCCCTCTGCTTGCAGAGTTCCCAGTTGTGGGTTGCCTTTTGATCCAACTGTGAACAGCATGATAATTGTATTGCCATTGCTCGTAGGAATCAGACAAAACATAAGTGTTTACTAAACAAATCCATATTCCTGCTTTAAGCTTAACGTGCCTAAAGCATAGGTATTTCCTAAATAAAAGACTTGCAATATATTGTTTTTCCTGCAGCGCATCAGAGAAACTTTACTCATTCCTTTTTTTCTCAGCATGTTGCCCAAGTCCATATCTTACCATGCTGTGGTTGTTTAATATTACATATTGCCTGTTAGTATTTGAATGTGGCTGTGGGCCACCTTCGCAGGTAGAGTGTGTGTTCTTTGGGCTTTTGTCTTGACAGCAGAGGAGGTTACACAGTATACCTGCAAGCACCAGATGTTACACAGCGCTTGTGACCTGTCTCTTTCTCTTGCTCTCTGTCTCTCCTCCTCCACCTTCACATCCCTGCTGTCTGTCTGTCAGCACTTTCCCAGTGGTGGTGTGAGACATGGCGTCAGAGTGCCTGGGCTGCCAGCTTCTGCCAGCTCACGCTGTGACCTCCAGCCCTGCCACCTCAGCTCTGCGTGCCAATGCCACAGCAGGTCACTACTGGGCATTTATACTGAGTCGACAGCCTTTGCCAGGAGATGAGTTTTTTCATGTTGTTTGGACCATTTTGAATAGTAACGTCTATTGTAATGGTAGAAGGGACCACAACCTTTTCTTAACAGAAGAAAGACTCCTAACAATTGATCTGACAGACATCATTTTTTTCTATGGCATCGTTTTTCAATGGCATTTTTTATATGGTTTTATGGGAACCCATGTTTCAACAATACAGTTGTGTTATAAATAAATGGCAGTGTGTTTAAAAAAGTGACTAATGCTCAAAATCCTTAGACTAGCTTTTAATTCCAAAATATAAATGTATTGGGAACACTGCACATTCAATTCCAAATCAAAACATGACCAAAATTGAGGAAGTTTGTGTTATACCTTTACAGAAAGTGAAGAAAAAGGAATGTTAGGCTGTTATTATCATTAGCAAACTCAAACATTTACTGTATAAAATGAAAAATGCTTTACTTTGAATCACTGCACTAATATTTAGTTGCATAACCATTATTTCTGAGAACTGCTTCATATCTGTGTTGCATGGAGTCAACCGACTTCTGGCACCTGTGAGCAGGTATTCCAGCCCAGGATGATTGAACTACATTCCACAGTTCCTCTGCATTACTGGGTTTTTCCTCAGAAACAGCATTTTTGATGTCACACCACGAGTGTTCTGTGGGACTGAGGTCCGTGGATTGGGCTGGCCACTCCATAACATCAATCTTGTTCATCCGGAACCAAGACTTTGCTTGCTTGCTGGTGTGTTTTGGGTTATTGTCAAGGCATTTCCTCATCAGCATAAGGAAACATGACCTCTTCAAATATTTTGATGTATTGAAACTGATCCCTGATCCCTGGTATGCGATAAATAGGCCCAACACCACAACAGAGAAACATCTCCATAACATGATTTTTGCACCACCATGCTTTACTGTCTCCACAGTGTACTGTGGCTTGAATTCAGTGCATGGGGGTCGTTGGACAAACTGTCTGCAGCCCCTAGACCTAAAATATGACTTATGAGGTTAGTGATGTTGAACTGCTATTATTTTGAACACAACTGTACATGCTTAATTTCACATTACTGTAAAAAGTATTCACAACATATTGTAAGACAGAGTAGCAGGGACTATGATAAGTGTATTTTAAATGCATAGACTAGAAGCATTGGAAGTAAACGGCAGTAGAAATTAAGTCTAAAATGTGTATGAAATGCATTGAGAAAAAGTATCAAAAATGTTACAAGAATCAAATGCTTCATCAGATTCTTGGTCGTTTCCCTTTCCTATTCTTTAATCTGATATGTCCCTACCTATTAGGGTTATTAACTGTAGGCAATTTAATTTACTACAAATTAAAAAAGCGGTTAAAACATGTTTATTTTCCCCAAACTCAGGTGAAAAATGTATTGTTTTGGTATGAGCAGAGGTGGGTAGAGTAGTACTGTAGTAAAAGTACTGTTACGTTAGAATAATATGACTCAAGTAAAAGTAAAAAGTAATCATCCAAATAATTACTTGAGTAAGAGTAAAAAAAGTGCTTGATGAAAAAACTACTCAAGTAGTGAGTAGCTAACTGTTGAATAACGTCTGATTTATTTCTTAACACAAGCATCAATCAGACCGACAAAAATACAAAATAATCATCTTTAGTCAAATTATAGTTCATCCAATCAATAAAATAAATTAAAATGTATTTATTAATTACAAAATAGCTTAAGTGAGAGACTTGTCACATCAAATTTGGATGGATGCATGTGCAAAACTAAAACTAAAAGACAAACATCCACCTATCCACAGCAAAAACTAAAACTACCGCTACGTCTCCTCAGGTTAGATGTTGAGTTTTTGAATGCTCACATGTCCGTTTGTTTTGGTCGACACAGAAGACGCCGCACAATGTAGCTGCTGTTTCGCACTCTTCCTGAGGTAACCATGCTTTCACTATGAGGCCGGGGGGGGTTCCTCCTGGTCTGCGTTGCCTTGGCGATGGTTGATTCTGATTTGCTACGACTGTAAAGCTAACCTGTCCCGCCGCTGAGATTGAGTATGGTCAGGTGACTACACAAGGACGTTTGATTGGTGAAACACAGTCACGTGGTAGAGCCTTCAGCGGAAGACTCTCTCTCTCTGTCAAAATAAAACATTAAAATGAGACGTACGCTGGGGTAAAAACAATGACGCGTAGAATACCAAAGAGGTAAAAAGAAAAGTAACAAGCTCATTGTAGCCTGATGTAGCGGAGTAAGAGTACAGTTTCTTCTTCACTAATCTAGTCAAGGACAAGTAAAAGTATAGTGATTTAAAACTACTCCTAGAAGTAAATTTTTTTCAAAAACTTAGTAAATGTAACGGAGTAAATGTAACTCTACCCACCTCTGGGTATGAGCACCTCAACTCTGGTACCAATATCTAAAAATTTTAATTAATAGCCAGCCCTAGTATAAATTTGATTAGTTACAGACTGTGGCATCATTCAGTAATGTTGGATACCAGTAGTATCCATGACAGATGTTGAGTATTACACACACACATATTAGTCATCCCAATGTCTGGGTCAGTGTGTCTGTCCTGTGGCTGGAGATGAGAAGTGTGTATTGACCAGTTTAGGGATGAGCTGAGGATGAGATGATTGTCTCCGGCATACCTGGGTGATAAGAAGGCAGCTCATGTCCTTCTTTGCTATCAAGCCCAACAGAACAATACAACTCCCCTCCATTGTCTTCAAGGCCCCCGTCCTTCCCAGCTAACCCTGGCCTTAGGAGCTCCTTAGGGAGCGCTGACTCAGGTGACTGGGTTTTAAACACACACCCCTCCCTCTTCATCTTCTAAGTATGACCTTGCCTCTACCCAGAGAAAGAATGGGAGAGGGGGTTGAGGGAGGGCAGAGGTGGGTGGGAATGGGGCTAGGCCCTCATTAGCCCAAGCTGAGGCGGGACAGCTCAGGAAAAATGCGCTAATTACCCCACTAACAATGTCCTTGCCTTAATGGCTTATAGCGGCCACTTCGCCACGGGATAATAATCCCATCACCTCTCTGAGAAGTTCAGGATGGCATTATCATGATCACTTTAAATGATGGGCAGAGGGTGGTGTTATAACGCAGCTCGCTGGTTGATGGATTGGGCTGCAGTTTCTCACCGTGGGACATGTAACTGCAGTCTGTGTGATGTGTGTTTTGTTGTCACTGGGTGACGCAGATACATTATTACAGTATATGATTTTAAGCACTATTTTTAAAAAAAACTGCATTTCTTTTCTTTTTGAAGAAAACCATTGGGCTCTCAGACACAAATTGCTACTCATTTTAGCAAGTTACACTAAAAAAAGAAAAAATCTATCATTAGTCTAAAAAGTTTGCAGTCACAGTCCAATCAAGCATCTCCTTGCTTAGCAACCAGTGGTGATTGTTTTGTCTGAGTCTGTTTTCTGAGTCATTAGTTATCTGTGACTGAAAGGTGACTTGGTGAAGCTAGCATGGCCAGCATGGCCAGCATTAGGCCCTCCACACTTTCCTTCATCTTTTCTGTTAGCGTGTGGAAAACAGCTTGGCGACCGACAGCCTGACAGTACAGCAGGAGCCTGTAATCATGGGACTGTAAAAACCCAAATCCAGCAGCCGCAAACAGTGTGGCCTCGTCATAGTGGTGGCAGCTAAGAACCATTCACTGCTTCTGTCCCATAAACTGTGCTTGCTGTGTCATACCAGACCCCCTTCATAGAGGATTCTGCTTTCAATAAAGTTGCCAGTTAAGCCTAAAAGCAAGATTCCCACTGACACGAGAGGATGCTGATGCCATCAATCTGACATGTATAAATACTGCATGTTTTTAGGCTTATTTTGTGGACAAAATGATAGAGAACATGACGTTTCCTTTTTTTTTTTTTGGCTTTGGAACTCTCTTCCATGTAGCATTTATGTCACAGTCATTCAACAATAAATGATATTTAGAATGTATCCTAACAAATATTCAGCCCTTTACCTCTCCTACCCTACAAGCTGTTTGCCATTACACTGCATGGCTGCTATGCTCCCCTCAAACTCCAAGCGCTAATTTCCCATCATTATGCCATTTAATGCGATCAGGATGGTAATCAGATTGTAAATGAAATAGTTGTTTGGGTCTACTGGTTTGGGGAGTTTAGAAAGGCGGCTGGTGGAGCCTTTGGAAGGCCAGAGTGGCTACAACCAGATAGGCCTAATCTGTAAACCCTCCTCCTGCTTCTCCTTTGGGTGCTAAAGGGAAGGGCAGTTTGAGAGATTCCTGTGGACAGTTAACTGTTGTGAAGGACCTCCTGTTGAAGTGTAGGTATGACAATAGAAAAGACAACCTAAAGCCCAGTGTCATATAACAGATTCATTGTGCTGTCTTTTAGCTATTACATTCCTAATTAGTAGACCTGTTTATGGCTTGATGGCGATTTTGTTCATCATCTGTCTTTTCAAATTATTCAATTGCATATTTCTCTAAAACAACAATTAGTGGCCCGGTTTAAAAAAAAAAAAAAGCCATAATCACGTTTTAAGCTTCTAAACTACTTACAAGTTGTGAATATGTTCGTTAATACATCTTAGCGTGTGGAAGATGAGTAGGGATGAGACCCAAAAGTGCTGGATGCGGTAGTCTGTCAGAGTGTATTACACACCTCAGAGCTAAGAGCCAGTTGACAGCCACCTGTAGCTGCTGACTCTGTGTGGAGCTATGCATTTTAGAGAGATGTCTAGATGGGAGATTTCTGTGGTAAGTAGTGTGTGAAATAGTAATAATTTATGAGCTGCGCTATCATGCACCTGTTTGGATTGCGTTGTGGAATTAAGTTTATTTGGGGCTGCATTTTAAATGTGTTTATCCTTTCTTTTCTTTGTGTGTATTTGTGTGTGTGTTACAGTCGTGACAGTGACCTCTCTACAATCATTTCCAACCTGCACCACACCAGACAGCACGGCATGCCCGAGGGCCAATCAGCCTCTGACCACAACACCAGTACTGGACACACAGGTAGGAGATTGTGTGTGTGTGTGTGTGTGTGTGTGTGTGTGTGTGTGTGTGTGTGTGTGTGTGTGTGTGTGTGTGTGTGTGTGTGTGTGTGTGTGTGTGTGTGTGTGTGCGTCTGTGTGTGTGTGTGTGTGTGCGCGCTTAAAGTTTCATCAGGAAGTCTTCTTTCTTTTTCTTTCCTTTTTATTCTTTCCCCTTTTCTTACTTTGCATCCAGGCTAATGAAATATCCCCCTGTGCATCTCCTGCAACATATGTACACATTCCATTACTCATTTAATTTACCCTAATTTGTGTGATTTGGGGGAATTTAACATAAGCTTATTACTAATTCCTGAAGGTCACTCTCAAGTTGATTACTTAATGTTCTTCCCACATTCTCTGCTGCACTCCAGGATTTTTTGTTAAACCCCCTGTTATAAATTACTTCTGAATAAATAGCTTTGTTTGCTATTAATCCAGTTTCATGTGAGCAGAGGAACCATGGTGTGCATGGGCTTTTCGTACAGCTTACAGACAGAACACAGACAGCATTTAATCACAGCTATTTGTCAAGTAGCTTGTTTGAGGATATTGTGCCGACATCAAAGACACGTTTGTAAAACAGCCTCTGTGGATATCACTTTTCAGCGATCAACCTGGATGTTTCTGCCACAATGGGTTAGTTGTACCTATTTTCATGACATATGTTTGTGCCGTGTGCTGTATCCCAACAAGCTATGATTGAAGTCGAAAATGATTTATAAGCAACCCAAACATACTCATATTATTGCATATTTAACACGTTATATTTTCTTTTGTTTTAAAATGGTATATAAGTTACACTTAGGTCCTTAGTTTTGTGGAGGAGTATGAAATTTGTCTCAACTCTGAAGGTGACACAGATTTTACAATATATTCCAATGTTGTTGTAGGCTCTTGTATTATTTTTTCCACATAAAAATGTCTGCCAGGAGGTCTTTTCTCAGTGCTCTCCTACATGTAAGTAAATTTCATATGAATTATAGTAATTTTTATCAATGTAAGCTATAATAGAATTGGTTCTAATATTGGCTGACGTTTGACTTTTTATGAAAAGAGAATCAGCTAAATTGAATACATTCCATCAGAAAGTCCAAACATGTTCAAAACACATATATTCTCTCCCTAATTAAATAATGAGTTGTCATTTTATCAGTGAGGACCATACCCTTGCTCCATTGTTGCCCTGGGATTGACCCTGTCTATTCTTATACTATTCGCCAGAAGCCACAGCTAGTGCCATAATCAGTCCAGACCCAACACCTCCATACCCTCTCTCTGTGTGCTCATCTCCTCTGTCTGCCAGATTAATTGTCCATACGGTGCCTGTGATATCAGGCAGTGTGGGTGGAAGGTGGAGGGTATTAGACTGCTCAACAGCCCGCCCCCAGCCAGTGTCTTAAATCCCAGTTTGGGACGGATTTCCACCCAAATACCGGCCTAATCAGCCGCTAAACTTAATGGAGAAATCAGAGCCCTGAGTATTTATCTTAATGGAGGAAGACACAAGGGGATAGAAGTGGGTGGGTGGGGGTTGAAGGAGGAAGGGGTGAGCCCAGTGTGGCCTACGCCAAGGGGGGTCCAAGACCCTAAAATCTGCCGGTTTGAGCATTTAAGGGAGATTTAACAGGCTGTCTAAGCCGCTCGCTCCGTGTCTGTAAACAAGTCCAATCCGATCAGCCACTGGCTCTAATTCTGTCTGCCAGTGAAATTAGACGCACAGACGTTCACAAACACACAATTACACACAAATAACACATAGTTATACAGATGCATGCCCACACAAAATCAACACAGGTTCACATTTGCTTCCAAATACATAGGTTGGTGCAATGTGTACGAAGTTTTAGAGCGGTGGATTATTTGAGACCGTAAACGCAGCTCTCCGTCTATGATATTGGGTTTACTCTGGTCTGTCAGTCAACTATCCTATTTGACTTATCCTTGAAAAGTGTTTAATGTAGTTCAATGATCTCGGGAGGGAGAGAATCTGAGAGACAGTAGAGAAATTAAGGATAAGAGAAAGGAATAGTCTGCAACAGAGAGAGACAAAGATGCAGTGATGGAAGAAACATTTTGGCAATAGAGAGACAGAGGAAATAGAGATGAATGAGTGCTGGGGTGGTATCAGGGGAGGGCAGGCGGCAGCTGTGGCGGCGGACAGCTCTGTGTGTGTGTGTGTGTGTGTGTGTGTGTGTGTGTGTGTGTGTGTGTGTGTGTGTGTGTGTATGTGTGTCAGAAGGAAAAGGAAGCACGCTTGCCGGGTCGTCTCTGTGCCGGAGTGGGCCCTAATTAAATCTGAGGGACAGACAGGAGGGCTGCCTCCCTCCTTCTCTTCTCTTCTTCCTCCTTCCCTCCCTCATTCGCTCTCTCTCTCCCCAGCCGCTGGCTATTCAGAGGCTCTGTGAGAGGTGGAGGGGAGGGAGGAGGGAGAGCAGGGGCGCCAAAGCTGAGAGTCTGGCTGCCTGTGGAGACTGTAAACCGTGGCTCTGCGGTCAGACCAGAGACTCAAACAGGCAGATAAGGTGTTTTGGATTGCCCCTCTCTCTCTCTCTCTCTCTCTCTCTCTCTCTCTCTCTCTCTCTCTCTCTCTCTCTCTCCTCTGCTCCTCCCTGCACTCAGACTTCCAGAGGCAGTTACAGCCTGTCGGTGTGTGTGTGGTTGGGGGTTGTAGCAGTGGTTTTGGGCTTGAGCACATTTTTGTGTGTGCACCTTTCCGTGTGTGGTTTTAAATTCATGGTTTTAGATGTTTGCTTGCGTGTGAGTCTGCAGCCCAGCGTGTTTGTGCAAGACCTTTTTTTTCAAACTGATTGTGAGTGAGGATTGTTTTCAAAGTATTACCAACTAGTTATTACACAATTAGCATAGAAACACTTCAGGATTTCTGATAGCTGATTAGCTTTGTCATACAGAAGCAAAAAGGGAAACGTGGGTTGTAAATATTTTAAAACATCCCACTGCTTAACAGGAATGTAATTGTACTGCCATAACAAAATAGCTTTTCATGGTTAGTGTTCATAAAGCAATGCTAATGCTTTTGTCAAGGTGCCAAAAAAACAGAAAAAGTAACAGATGTTAAAGACAAATGAACACTGGGATAACAGACACATAAAGGTTAGACAAAGAAAGAAGATAAATAAAATATAAAAGTAAAAATAATGGCAAAAAACACAGGTGATTAAAAACGTATATTATTTTGATTTAGCTTTTTTATAATGCGATAGGTTGATTTTTTAATTACATTGATTAAGAAAGTAATTAGTAATTTACAACAATGGTTGCAATAAGTAATGATATAAGTTGATTCAAGTTTATATCGAGCCTTTTATAAAACAAAGTCACAAAGTGCTTCACGAGAGTAAAATGACTTAAAATGAATTCATAATTGTATCTCAGCCCAGGACTTATTGTAAACAAACCACTGTTACTGCTGCTGGAAACATCTTGTGCATCACCACCTGTACAGACCTGACAGAGGGCCAGTCAGTAGACTACCTGTACCAATCTTCTCTTCCTGTGATTTTTTCTTCTTCTTTAGTTGCGTTCTTCGTTCTCCAGCTTCGTTTCTCTCTTCCTGCTGAAAAGACAGAAAATGACCAACAGTGGAACAGTGTTACTATGTGTGCATTCACACACATTAGAGGTGGCGCATCCTCTCCTCGGCGTGAGCAGAAGCGTCTCTCTCCCCATCCACCCCCCCAATTCCCCCCCCACATCTTCCCCTCCCTCTCTCAGCTGCATCGTCCTGTAAGCCAATCAATGGCAGGGCTTTCAGGGCCGGCGGAGGCCCCGGCGCACGGAGGGGGGATCAATAAGTTATTAGCACCATTCTGTCAGCTGTAATGTGGAGATTGATCGGGGGGCTGCGGATGGCGGCCCACCCCACGTCCCCGCCTGTCACTCCCCCCC
The DNA here is from genome assembly GCA_026937815.1 of Etheostoma perlongum. Classification (NCBI taxonomy): domain Eukaryota; kingdom Metazoa; phylum Chordata; class Actinopteri; order Perciformes; family Percidae; genus Etheostoma; species Etheostoma perlongum. Next base: position 18,318,408 of record CM049377.1, read on the forward strand.
TTCTCTCCACACAGCCCCCCCTCCCCGGCCTGATAAAGATGACAGATTAACGGAGTAAGAGAGGAATTAAGGAGTCTGGCTGTCTGAGCTGTCACCACGCTCCATGGGATGGAGAGAGGAAAGGAAGAGGACTAAAGTTTGAGGGAGGAGAGGAAATCAGAGAGTAAGATAGAAAGAGGAATGCCTGCCGGTTGGTTTGCCCTGTTGGTTTCATGAAGAGAAATGGTTTACGTCCTGCTGTTTCCTCTTTCTCTATCTGTTTTCATCCCCCTTTTCTCTCAGTGGGAGGAACAGCAGACGAGGAGGTTTTCTATCAAAGGATGAGCTGAGGCAGAGGCTAGAATATTTGATGGTCAGAAAAAAAGTTTGTTGACCAGGAATGGAATAAACAGAGCTATATCAGAGCAACTAATGCTATTTACACTTAAGTGTTGCACTCTTTTGACAGCTGCATTACAGTCAACTCCTGACTCCATAACTACTAATTCTTCAGGAATATTAAGGTGGTAGGGAAATGCTTGGGGTAGCAACCTTAACTGTAAGCAGTGATAGTGGGAGTAAAAGGGTTAGCATAGACACTAGCAGAGCTCAGGGTTTGGCATTAAAAGGGAGCGCCGGTGCTCTAAGAAGCCCCATTTAATTGGCTTTAAAAGCTTTCCGCCCTCAAATCTCTGGCCCTCAGGCAGTTGCTCAGTAGACACAGTGTCTTGAGTGAGGTCGGCTCAAGACACGACTCGTGTGTTTGATCATGAGAGGCCCTTGGTGTGTGTGTGTGTGTGTGTGTGTGTGTGTGTGTGTGCATGTGAGTGTGTTTTGATAGAAGAGGGGTGTTTAACTAATGGGGGTGCTGTCTTTGTTAATATTCCACTAATAGGATAGATGGAAAGCTTTTTGTGTTTCTTCTTCGTTTTTAAAGGACCAGTGAAAGAAATATACTGAACATGTTATGAAAATGAAAAGAATAAGAGAAGGACATATCACAAAGGAGATGACAGAAAAAGTAGAAATTGTGAAAGCCATGCGTGTGTGCGTGCATGCACTTGTCCATTAGCCCCCCCCCCACACACACACACACACACATCCCACACACTTCCACCCTGTTTTCTAAAGATGGTATAGGGTAAAGGGAGTGGATCTCCTCAGGACCTGAGAGGCAACATCAAACACTGGATCATTAGTGAACCTCCCCCCTCACCCTCTCTCGTTTGCTCGCTCGCCCTCTCATCAACACCAGGGCTCTTTCAGCAGCCCAACAAAATCCTGAGTCCTGAGTCCTGTCTTAATGTTTTTCTGTCTCTTTCCCCTCCTTGTCTGTGTCTCGTTAAAGAGAAGAAGAGCATAAGTTTGGTTGATGGGTTAGGGTTAAAGGTCAGCCTCCACTACAGCTTCGCTCCTCTATTGATGGCTGTCTGCCCGTTGCTAAGGTAACAATAATATCATAGGTGGACACATGACAGAAATTGCAAAATTTTGTTTGCGAGAAAGAGAAAAGCGGTTGCTTTTGTGGCTTGGATTTCTGTGTAGAGGAAGAAACAGAGTCAAAGAAAAGGAGAGGTGCGTGAGATAGAAGTATAAAGAGATAGAGAGATAGAGCTATGACAAACAGCTTTTTCCTTCCTGCCAGCGCTGCGTGCGATGTGCTCTGCATCCCCTCTCTCTCTGATTAGGCCCGTATTGATTTGAGGTGTGTTTGAGGGGGGTGGGGGTGAGGCGATTGGGCGGGAAGGAACACAGGGATGAGAGGGGAGGAGAGGAGGAGGAGGCAGTAGGGGGGTGCTGTAATTGTACACTAGATGCTCCTCTTTGGTGGCAGGAGAGGAGGTAGGGGGGAGAACGAAGAGAGAGAAACAAAGGCAGGGAGGGTGTTAATAGGAGGTGGTTTCAAACACACACTTAGATGAGAAAGAGAAGGAAGCAGATGGAAAAATTAGACAACAAGATCAGAAGTGTGTTTATGAGGAGAGGACAACAACCAGAGAGAAGGGAGTAAAACTAAAAGTAAAAACATGATAAAGACATAATGTAACCTGAGAGGCATTTCCCAAGCAGCTGAGAGGCTCTCATGCACTTTAGTTCAGTCAGAGACTTTTGTGCCAACATCTGGAAAAAGAGAAGAAAGAAAAGAAAAGAGAGAGGAAGAACAGTGAAAACACTTGAGAACAGACAGTTGGAAAGAGGCGTTGGAGGAGACTGAAAGACAGAACCCTTGTCATCCTTCAAATACACACACACACACACACACACACACACACACACACACACACACACGAATAAACCGGGCAGATCTGTCATTCACAGCGTTGCAAGCCACCTCTCATATCTGACAGAACAGGCACATCTCCAGACGCCCGTGGCTCACTTCACTCACTCTGTTTCTCTCTTTTTCTCCACCTATCACTTTGCTTTTCTCTTTGTCTCCTTTTCACACTCTCTTCTAACTCTGCATTTCTAAAGCAGCCGCCTTGTTTACCGGTAGGCATAGAGCAAAGCGGTAATATCAAGCTTTTACTTCAGGTCTTTTTACAGACGACTCTTTCTCTTATTGTGTGTTTACAGATGACCTTCTAGGGAAGAGAAGAAGCTTCTCTCCCAACAGCAGCAGTGACTGTCCCTCTGACAAGAAGTCTCGAAGCGTATCCCCCAAAGCTAGGACCACGTAGAGTATTTGTATTTGTGTGTACATTACAGATGTGCTTGGATGTGCATTTTCTATAAGGAAACAAGTGAAAATTGTAGGAAGAAGACAGGTTGGCTAAGTGTTAAAGTAAACGAGAAAGGATGGAAGCTGCAGGGTAAAGCGGGAGACACGGGACCCATGTACATACTTAAAGACACACTTCAATTCCTCTTTCTTACACACTTGCAGTTGCATATGCACGCACGCACGTACGCACTTTAGGGAGATTTCCAAATTTCCAAAACATTGTATTTTCTCACATACATTTATTGGTGTGGAATAAGGGTTTTACAATTCTCCATGATTCAATTCGACTTTCGATTCAAACATTTCTTTTCAGCAGTAATGGCAATGGCACAATAGGAGCCACGACATGGCAGAAGGTTACTTTACATCAACAGTTTGAGTTTTTCAAAATTACCAAGATGCAAGGGAAAGCACCACTGGTTTACCAAGTTGCAATTGAACGCACCATGAAGTACAGTCAAAGCCTATATGCATTCGTTCGTTGTTTGTTTACATAACTCACTCATGGGGAAGGTAAAATGTTGCCACACTGGTGACTTCAGGGAAGCAGGAGGATTTTCCAGTTCTGTTTCTCCAACTGATATCTCCATCTCCAGCAGTGGCCATTGTGTCTGGAAAGAGCAGCTGCAGGATACTGTTAAACTTAGATTACACTGTGTCTTTAGCTCGATGCTACGTTGTGACATGCGCAACTAAGTGGGGGTGGAGGAAAAAAAAATCGCAGACCCTGCTTCTGATTTTGATAGTCAAAATTGAAAGCTTATTTTGATCTTTTTTTTTTATATTTAAAATCAAAATAATGTAATAATAACCTAGTATGGAACCATGAAGACCGTTTTAGTTTTACCTGCTGATTTTTGTCTGTGAGATTCTGCTGCTACCCCAATACCATGGATGTTTTGAGCACCACCAATTTGTGGTGCTCAAAACATATAAATACAACTTTAAAAACTTGCTTTGAACAGTTTTTATTGGAACTACATCTGCCATAGAAAATAGTCCCAAAGCAAACTGACCCTTTAACAGGAAGACAGAACATTGGTGGTTATTTCTGATTTTCTCCAAAAGCAGCACATTTGGTAATATAATATGTAAATGATAAAATAGCTTTAATAGTAGCCCCTGTAGATTGAATCATATCATTTTTGCAGCTGATTCCTAATATACAACTTTTTGATACCTTTTCATCTGCTCTCTATATGACATGAAAACAACATAAATAACAGATCTTAAGAAGGCAACGTTGGCAATACAATGCCCCTCTGTAATGCTGCAATCCGTTTGCCGTCCTCTATTATTCATATCTCCCTCATGTGGCGTGAAACCAGGCGCCTGGCATGGAGGCAGCACAGGTACCGGGACTGTCCCTCTGGGCTCCTGATGAGGACTTCCTGACTGATGCATTATATAGCAGGCCAAACCGCAAAACCAAGGGCAGCTCACCACACATCAAGTCTCATTTCTGGAGACACCTGAACAACATGCATATACTGTACACATACGCCAGGAGCATGTGTAAGCCAAACAACATCATCAGCACACATACGGTGGCACAAATAGCTCCGATTATTTGACAACACCAGGCTGACCGTTGACCTTTGCCCTCTGGGTGACCTTTGACTTACAGCAGCCCTGCCTGGAGCATCTTCCTTTGTGTCATTAGAGTCTTAGTTAGACACAACCGTGTGTATGTGTTTGTGTGTGTGCACGTTTTGCATATATTCCTTGCTGTATATTTGTATAAGGGAGACAGTTATAAGAGAAGTGCATTTAAGCCATTTCAAAACACTGCTTATCCTGTGTCTTAACCTTGAGCTCTGTACACACTCAAAACTGACTGACTCTGCACCTGTATGTGTGTTTCTATGCATATCTTCTTGCCTCCTAGTTTGGCGACAGACATTATCCTTTAATGACTAATGCAGGTGAAAAAAATAGCTTGACTGAGAGAGACAAAGAGGGTAGCGTAGGTATGGAGCCGGAGAGATTGGATGCCGCTGTGTAAATGATGTCTGTTTTCTTTCTGTTGCAAAGTCGGCACCCCCTGCTGTGTTTAGAGCACGAGAAAACTTCAGACAGTTGCGCGTGCACACATACACACAAACACATACACTTGAGGACCTTGGGTGGATTAGCTGGAGCTTGGCGGTGGAGACAGAGATGCTTGCGTGCTTGCTCCCCCACGCCCCCACCACCCGCACCTCCAACCCACCTCCGCTCCTCAGCGCCACTCCTGCTCGCCTGCCCGGGGCCAGGCTCAGGTTTCAATAAGAAGGAGGGTGGTAAAAATAACCGCTGCTTTCCTCTGCTTCTCCCTCCTCCTCATCCTCTTTCTCCCTCCTCTAACTCCAAAACCAACTCCCCATATCCCCCACCACCCTTACCTTAGATCATGTTACTATTGACAGAGCGAGGGAGGAGGGAGGTCAGGGAGAAAGATTAAGTGTGGGGAACGACAGCTGGATAGATATCATACACCATATCATCTTCACAACACCTTAAACACAGCAGTTCTATATGCCCATACACACATTATGGAAGAAGCTTTTTTTGTAGTCTGCATTAAAAAAATCAAAATACAATATACTGCTCCATATTTAACCTTATCACCCTACAGTATGCAAACGTTACTGCATGGTTACTGCTGTGCTTTTTGTCAGAGAAATAGTGAGTGGGTGCTAGTGTCGGACTCAGACCATTAACAATGACGGGCTGTATGTGAGGTTGCCAGTTATTCAGTACTGTCATCTTAAAGAATAATCTGTGTACAAGCTAATCTGTTTTCTAGCTAATATTTGAGGAAGCATTCCCTTTAGAGAGTGCCATAATCATCAGAAAAATGCTAGATAGGTGTATAAAATGATATCTGGGTAATCTTTTGCTCTGTGTTTTTTACAATGGCAATGTGTCAGGATTGCATTTTCTGATGTTTTTATTTTATTTTATTTTGTTAGAAATGCATAAGAATGAGTTTTTATCATAAAACTACAGCTATAATATAACCCAAACTTAAAAAACAAACAAACAATACATTCCTTTGCTCCAAATTGTGTACTCGTAGGTACTTCTGAGTGCTCAGAATTACTCAAATGAAATGTTGGTGTTTAAGCATAGACACTGTTCAGAAAGTATTGCGTATTCAACTACAAACTTTCCAAATGTGTGACCTCTGGGTGCTGTTTGAAGCTACGTAGTAAATTTGAGTATGAGATTGAGGCAAATTCCTCACAATCATGACTGACATGGAGATAAATGTAGACGTGGATGAACACGGAATTATTTAATCACATGCTGAGAAGATAGTTCAATGTACAACATACATTGAATGTACACAGGTAATAGCTTCATAGATGTTCAGAGCTTGCTGTTTCAAGTTAGGATTCATCATTGATTGGTCATGATATAAGTGTCTCCTCTCTTCAGAGAACTCCCAGAGCCCGGTGGTGGAGGCAGGCGGCAGCCACGGCCACATGAGCCCTGAGGAGCACTACAGGCGCATGATGTCAGCGCTCAGCGAGCAAGGGTCCTATGAGGATCAGCAGCAACGGCTCTACCAGCTGGCGAGCAGCATGGGTCTGCCGGGCCACGGTCAGTCCACAGGCTCTGTTTTTGTAGGTGTGTGTGCAGTTATCATTCTCACTGTCATCAGTTATTGTCAAAGTTATCTTGTGTGGCTGGGTTAGCTCAGTTGGTAGAGCAGGCACACATATATAGAGGTTTACTCCTTGATGCAGTGGCTGCTGGTTCAATTTCGACCTGCGGCCCTTTGCTGCATGTCATTCCCCTTATCTCTCCCCTTTCATGTCATCAACTGTCCTGTGGAATTAAAGGCCTAAAATGCCCCCCAAAACAATAATAACCTTTAAAAAAGGTGTTGTTATACCTTACAAAGTGCTATTCTGAATTTAAAAATCAACGCTTCCCACTCTACTAGTAAGAATTGACTCATGAAAGATCTTAAGGTACCTTTTCTTTTCTTTTTTCTTTTTTAACTTTGAAATAACTTTAGATTTAGTTTGAAGTAACTTTACTTCAAACTAGAAGAGTTTTGTTTTTCACCAGCTTCTATAAAAAACACCTCTTCCGTCATCTGTCACCAAGTCACCGTGATGCAATACTACTTTCTAACCCCAGAGTGTAGCACTGTGTTCAGGGTACCATGTTAAGGTTTGCCACACTCCTGCCATTGTAAAACCCCAGCCATGGAGACGACTGACATTTCTATTTGCGATGCTTGCCCACCCTGTGTCAAAGTGTCACTCAGGGTGATTTCTGACCACCATGGCTTTCCGTTGTTAACAACACCCACAAGGCTTTGCATGCATCAACACTGCAATTGATCCAGGAGCTCTTATTGGTTGCCTGCCAACCCTCTAAATCTCCCAACACCCTGGAAACCAGCAGTGTGTCCCAGCTTTTCTAAATTTCTACAGTCACATAAAAGTTACTGGTTTCAACTAGCAAGAATTGTAGTTTGATAGGGGAAAATGAGGAAAAAGTGCCTCCATTGGATTTTATAAGTTGGCTTTATGTTCATTTCACTGTGGCTGCCATTAACTTTTACCCTTTTCTCACATTTTTGTAAAGAATGTAACATTAGGTCCTACTAGTCATTATGAGCTCTTTCACAGTAGCATAAATCCAATCGATGCCCTGGCTGAATTGTAGTTTGAGCTACTTTTATTTTTATTTGATTAGTAATGATTTTTAATTGCTGGCTGCAAATCTAGGGGACGAAGCCTATAAACGCTTTAATTGCCTTTTCCCTGTGTTTTCTAAGAGTTAGAGGGAAGATGCAGTGCATTGTGGGGGTTTTATGGCCTAGGGTGCAGTCTGATCGCTGGCTTCCTTTCCCAGAAACCTTGCTGGTATGAAACAGACGCTCTGGCGCAATACAGACACACTCGCTCCCTTTCTTCACTTCCACATTCCAAACTGTTTGATAGCTTCCACACTGTCCTTTATCCTGCACACATACATTCCTCTTCCACGCTACACTTAAAAGCTTTTTATGTGCAGAAGAAGAAGAGAGAGGTAAAGAGAAACCAGGAATACAGTACAAAAAAAACTGAAGAGAAAAATGGTCAAGGGAAATGAGGGAGGAACAGAGATGAGGTAAGAGTGATTAAATAACTGCCCCCAAAGCAAGAAGGGGAAAAAAAAACAGCCAAGCCTTTGGTGTTACTAATATTCCTTTTCTTCCTCACCTGGCAACTTCCTCTGTCTAACTGCTTACAAGTTTATGTAGAAAACTTATTAAAACACTACCTTCACATTCTGTCTTCCTCCAATTAACAGTTAGAGCTTGAAACTGACACTCTCAGACACAAACAGTATAGGAGGTGGGACAGAGGGACAGCTGTCTCTTGAGAGGCTGACGTGAATCACTTCAGCGAGAGCCCCTTGACATTGACCTGGTCTGATGGGGGCCCTGTGACCCCCCTTTTCCATCCCCCTTGGGCCCCCCTCCCCCCACCACCACCACTACCACCATCTCTCCTTCACATCTCCATCTCAAGCACTGCTTTTATATCCTTTCCCCTCCTCCTCCTCCTTTTCCTTACCTCCACCTCCAACTTTCCCTTTAGCCTTGGTCCCTGTAGAGGATCCTTTCATGTGTTTGAAGTGCCGGGTACAGAAAATTAAAGTGTGTGTATGTGAAAGAGGCAGGGGTGAGGAGGACCTCTGTGTGAATGTGTGTGGATGTGTGTATGAATGTGTAGGTGCAAGGTGTTGTTTGAGAGGTTCTCTCTGGACCTGATGGGCAAAAGAAGAGTAGGGAAGGGGAGTGGGGGGCTAGAGTTGGGGGTGGAGGGGTGGCAGTGTTGTAGAAATAGCCAGGAGGACTTTCCCTCCCTCTTCATATGATGAAAGGAGAGTGAGGGAGAGAGAAAAGGAAAAAAAAAAAGGTGGGGGTAGATATCCAGATGAAAGTGAAGGGAGGGGTGGAATGGAATAGGCTTGCTTCTGTTTTGTCCACTGTAGTTTAGTCTGATTTGAAACATTAAACTGTACACAGCATCTCTTCATCATCATCATAATACAAATGAGACTAAAAACTCCAGCATGTGATTGGTCAAAGAACAGACGGTCCAAGACAGTCAGTGCGACAAATTGCCTCATATATACTAATATATACTATTGCTAAGCCTATGATACAGGCTGAATACCTCTTTCTGAAAAGATGCTTCATTTTCTGGGGTTTGGTGCGCTTTAGCAGATGGATGTCGGTTTTTGTGTACCTGCCAGTCCTCCAAAGCCATTACAAGGCCGGCCAAGCTGCATCAGTGCGGCGCTCCTCTACATTCTCACACCAAGAAAACCCCGGCTTAACTGAGGGGATTTAGGCCCAACACCAGGAATGATGGCGGGGAGAAAAATGGGATGGCACAAAAGAGGGATAAGCGGGATCGGCCCGAGTGGTAAACAGGGACCTCCTGAAATAACTCCTTCAGGGAAGAGGTGTGTGTGTGTGTGTGTGTGTGTCCTTAATTAGGACTCTAATTTGCAGATGATGGGACTCTCCGCTTGTGTTCCAGCAGCTGCAACACCAAGATTTTTAGAGGGGGAAATTCTGAATCCGAGTATCTACTCTGCATGCGCGCACACACACACACACACACACACACACACACACACACACACACACACACACACACACACACACAGAAGGGTAGAGCTCCAGGTGACCCTGCTCTTCTCATTTCACATGAAAGAGAATTAGAGAGATTGTGGGGGGGAGCAAAATATGGACCTAGCGTTTGAGTGAAGCTTTATAAACAAGCACGGGATAAAAAGAGAATGGTATAAGAGAAATAGACAGAGAATGTATGAAGATAAATTTGAATTTCAACTGTTTTATGCAGCTTGTATTGTTTGAGTTTAAAGAGTCACCCAACTGACTATACATCAAAGTACGGGCCCAAAGGGAGACGGGTATCTTTCTTCCCTGTCAGACATTCTCCCTCACCTCTCCCTGCTCCATAATTGTGGAGCATTAAAACTTTGAACATCCACAGGTTCCAGTTAATCTTGTAATGGATATGTGTGTTGAGTTATTTAAACAAACATTTGGGAAAATAAACTCCTCTTGTTCGCAAGGCTTCTGAGAGAGCTCCAGCCAGCTCACAGCGGGGTCTGTGACGGTAGACTGGCCGACCGGCATGCCAGCGACCCCGGCAGGCACCGGCCGGGTGTCACGTCAAACTGTGAAGCTTCTGAAATCCGACACAGTCTGACCAAATTTGCCATCAATTATCGTGAAACGACCCATATTTGAGCCCTACATAGTTGATTTCTTGCATAAAAAAACTCTCAGACGTGAATTTAGTAATAGCTGACAAACAATGTAAAAAGTTTCCAGTTGTAGTTCCAATGAGACAACCTGTAGGGGGATTGAAGCGGGAAAAGTTCTCTTTTGTTTGAGTGATTGGGCGGGCCAGCTGTCAATATGGGTTATTACCCAGTATGCTTTGTTGAATGGTCTCAATGTTTTATTGTTTAATTCATGTGAGTACTAGTTTACTAGAGGAGTAACATAATATTTGAAGAAAATGGCCACCATAACAGTGGAGTGTGATGTGTAAGATGAGAAAGCAAAGGTTAAATTAGTGTTGAGGTTGTAAGAAACATAAACAAAAAAACAACAACAATCAGCACATTGTTGCAAGTGTAAACCAGTACATCAAGGAATCAATAAACTGGTGGGGAAGGTTGCCTTTTTTCCCAATCATTTGGGAGAGTCATAGAAAAATGTATTGCATGGCAAAAGGAGGGTAAAGTCTATTTTGACTGAAGATCCCATACCTCTTCCGGTAGCCCCTTTAATAAAAAACCAACAGTCCCTAACCTCAGTGTTTTTCTGGTTTTGAGTCTGGTTAAAGTCAATTTAATAATCACAGTATTACTCATAGAGAGTTTGTAGAAACAATTGTAGAAAGTACAAAGCTTGCGTTACAAAATTGCGCGTTAAAGAGACAAGTGGCCAAGTTGGCTCAGTGGGTAGAGCAGACGCATATATATTTCAAGGTTTATGCCTCAACGCAGAGGCCCAGGGTTTGAATCCAACTTGTGACGATTTCCTGCATGTCTTCTTCTCTCCCCTTTCTCACCTAGCTGTCCTATCAAATAATGGCAGAAAAGCCCCCAAATAATCTTAAAAAAGACACACAAGGCAGGGAGAATAGTGAAATATGCTGTTCAGTTGCATGGGGATTGTAGGTTACAGTGTTTTAAGAGCTCAAGTAATTAAGTTCTACTGCCCAAAGTGAGGCTTTCTTACATTTTGACTGCAATATAGTCAGTATATTTTGGGCTCTGCAGCATCGATCTCTACCATTCTTTTTTCAAATCTGTCCCTCGGAAGTCCCCAAACTTTATGGAAGTGAAATACTAAATCGCTTCAACTGACCCAGTCATACAAAATAATTGGCGAGGTGGGATTGTGACCACAGACAACTCATAGAGGTCAACTCTTCCACCCTGTTACCCCTGAACTATGTACTGCACAACAGACTGCGTGCGTGTGTTTGTGTGTGCGCTCTGGGGCTCCAATTCCCTCTGATCCCTCCCTTATCTCTCACAACCCCCCACCCGCCTTACCCACACACACACACACACACACACACACACACACACACACACACACACACACACAAACACACACAGACCCATGTCTGCAGCCAGCCGAGTCCCCTGCGGCCTGGCGCAGCAAACAGATCGATACACCGGAGCTAGGCCGCATTAATATCTGTCGCTTCAACCCCCCCACCCGGCGCCCGCTCAGCTGCTTCAGCACACACACACACACACACACGCACACACACACACACACACACACACACACACACAGAGTCAGGCACGGACATGCAAGAACCTAAATCACACACACACACGCACAACACACACACACACACACACACACACACACACACACACACACACACACACACAGTTAGGCTTGCACATGCAAGCACCTAAATCACACAGACACACACAAACACACGTCACACCCGTACCGGCGGCGGAAATGGCCCCTAGCTCCCGAGGGATCTGTCTAATTAAAAAAGAGGGGGAGGAGGGGAAGCGTAGAGAGGATAGATAGATTGAGGCAGAGAGAGGGGGAAGAGTGAGAGCAGCATGGATTTTTCTCTCATTAGAAGCCATGTCTCCTGGTGTGGCCTGGCCTGGCTGATAATGATGAGGCCTCTTCTCCTGCGAGAGAGAGACCCGTTGCTGGAACAGGGATGGAGGGGATGAGCGATGGAATGGATGGAATGAGGCAAGTGGTAGAGGGCAGAAGGTGGAGAGAGGGGGCAAGCAGAGATAGAGGGAGAAGGCGTGATGTTGGCAGAGGTGGGGAGGGTTAAAACGAGTTTTGTATCTATCGTACAAAAAACACTGGTCATTATTTGTTTTGAAAACATCACACCATCATTTTCTCATCCTGTCTTTCTAGCCTTTCTATATTTCCTCTTCCACCTCTTTATTTCCTCACATTTGCTTCAAACTGGTCCGCTCAATTCCAAAGCGTGACCGACGGACTTAGCACTAATTTCATACACCCCTTCCAAAATGTATGTTTTTGTTTATCCTCAGTGTGTGTATGCTTATGTACTCATATGTGTCTGAATGTGTATATGGATACGTGTACATGGGGATTAGAAAACGCATAACAATAATTTCCAGTATTAATGAAAAAAAATGACCTGCACATTTAGCTAGCTACCTGCACATTTAGCCCTTATATCCTTCACGACAGGACAACAAACTTTTAAAAGTATGCTTCACTTCTGAGGCTTTGCCACACGCTTACAGCTAATGTGCAACACTTAACATAAGCCATCAACTGCAAGCTGGTGAAATGTAAAGTCAGTAAGATTTTCTAAATAAAAATACAAAGTGCAAAGCTGAGGTTCTGTTAATATATTACTGTGAGCAGCTTGATACTAAATTTGTTTGTATCCTCCCCTGTCCGTCTCCCCTTCACTTCTTGCTTTTTTCCTCTGTTCTTTCCTCAACTTAATCCTTCCTCTCTCTCCACTGTACTTTCCCTGTTTTGTCCTGTTTCTCTCCTTATTCAGACTTGCTGCGTGCGCGCCAGGAGGCGTTGGCTGCAGCGGTTAGGAATCCAGCGGCCTTAGAAGCTCACCTGCCTTCTGCGGGCAGTTCCTCTTCATCCAGCCAGAGACGCAAGCAGGGTCTGCCGCAGCACCGGGACGCACATTACACTGACAGGTTAGAAACAAATGCAAACACACACTCGCTTGCAACCGAAATCTCGACAGCAGACCGGCTACAGCTAGCTATAGAAACCCTGCCCTGCTTGCAATACCAGCATTATTCATCATTCATAATTAATGAAGCCCAACACCCACATCCTACACACATATACTGCATAAGAGGCCCCAGATGATGTAAGCACAAGTAATTGTGGAAATTACAATGCAACAAAAACAAACTTGTCAGTGGGAGAAACTGTAGAAGGAGTTAATAGCCTGCCAGTTTGCATCACCAGACCACTGCACTTTTCTTCTCATTCTTCCACCCATTCCTATCTTTCTCATCAAGATCTGATCTCATATTGAGCTTTTTCAGTGTGCTGTAGTAAACGTGTGTGTGCGTGTGTGTGTGTGTGTGTGTGTGTGTGTGTGTGAGAGATACATGGTTAAACTAAGGCTCCAATAACCTCTTGGCCACCACTGTGGAGCTGCACGCCTGCATCCCCGGCTCTTCCTCCCTCCTCTCCCCACAGCGCTGGCCCCTGCGCCTCCCAAACAAAGCCGGGGGCAGCGGGAGTGGGCGGGTAATTGCTTGTCGATTATTTATGTGGCGCAGGGAGAGGCGGGGGATCGATAATGGGCCGACGGTGCGGCAGCAAGAGAGGGGAGGGTGTGTGTTTGTGTGTGTGTGAGAGAGACAGAGAAGCGGGTGGAAAGGGGTTGTGGTGGGGATATAAGCAGGAAGCAGAGCGGGCAGGCGCCGTGTGGTGCAGCTCTGGGAGGCTGTGGGGGTGTATTATGTGTGTTTGTGCGTGTGTGTGTGTGTGTGTTCAGGCGAGGAGGGGGAGCTGATTGTTTGCGTGTGTTTGTTCCATTTTTCAAGCTGGCGGTCTGCATGCAAGCTCATCTATGCAGATTGAATTTGGGTTTGTTTGTGTGAATGTCTGCTAATTTGTGTGTGTGTGTTTGTTTGTGAGAGGCCAGTAATGCATTGTGAATGTAGTCAGTGAACCTCGGCTGTTCTCTGACAGTCCATAGAGTAATTAGCCACACAGGACCGGGGACAGTCACCCTCCCTCCATCCATCCATCCATCCATCCATCCATCCATCCATCCATCTCTACACTCTCCGTCCCCCTCTACCTCCCACTGCCTCTTCTTTAACCCCTTAACTCTCAGTATGTTTTTGAGTGAATAAAAATCAGGGGTTAATAAGAAAAATATGTTGAAGTGCCCTTTCCAACTTATGATTGTCCAAATGAGAGAATGCCAGAATTGAAATGGACAAGGAGTGATGCAAAACTTGTATGCTGTTTTACTTACTTACTCATACTCATGTGTACATTCTTTATAGGGCCAAAAGTATATGGATACACAATTTTGTGTATGTTTGGTATTGAGATGTTTTATATTTTAGGCTACACCTCTTACTTCCTATTAAGTGAAACCGTAATGCATCATCATAAAACGTATATTTTGTAGACAATTGTGAACTTATTGGCAACAGTTGGTGAAGACCTGCCCTGTTTCAACATGACAATGCCCCATAAAGAAATATATTTCTCAGTTTGGTGTGGAAGAACTTAAATGGCCTGTATATGTAGGTGTATATGTGTGCAACACCTTTGGGATGAACTGAATTGCAGAATTTATGCCTGGCTTTATAACCGAACATCAGAGCCTGACCTCACTAATGCTCTTGTGGCTGAATGGGAGCAAAACCCTGCAGCCAGGTTCCAAAATATTGTGGAAAACCTTCCCGTATAGCAGCATATTAATGCGCATATGTGTGAAATGAGATGTTTGACAATCTCACATGGGTATAATGTCCACATACTTTTGGCTATGTAGTGTACATGCATGTCTAAAGGCCAGACTGTTTTATGGACCACCTCCCATAAAATATACAAAACCTGTTAAAACAGAGTGAGAAAATTAAAATCGAGATAATTGTCAAGTTAAAGAAAATAAAAATGAGATAGAATGCAAAGCCATGGCTGAGAATGTAATTGATGGAAGCTACCCCCCTCTTTGACTCTATTCGTGGCTCACCTTTCCATCGACCCCTCATCATTGATTATCTGGGGCCCATTAGGGTCCATTGTTAAAAACAAATCATTAGGGCCGCTCGATGGGCTTAGAGCCTGGCGCTCCATTTGTCTGGCCTTAAATGGCACAAAGCTCACCAAGCATCTGCAAGGCAAATACGGGAGAGGTATGGAGAAAAGTAAAGAAAAAGGGAGGGAGAGTGAGAGAGAGAGGGAGAGGAAGTGGAAAACATTGTAGCTTAAAATGGGGATGAAGAGAGGGGAGTGAAACAGAAGAGGAGATGGCGAGAGGACGAAGTGACGGAGAGAGTGAGATAAGGGGAAGGAGGGAGGGAGAGAGAGAGAGAGAGAACGAGCATGAAGGGAGCCTCATCCATTTTAATGAGCTTCCTGTGTAAATGTGTTCCTGCGGAGAAGGAGCCGAAGGCAGCCACGCCGCGCTCCTAATCCCCCCACGCTCCCGTCATTAAGGGCAGCCCTGTCACACACACACACCCCTACACGCACACCCGGACACACATACACACTGCCTGGGCTGCTGCGGGACAGGACCGCTGTCGCCACTCTGACAGGTCGTCACACACCAGTGAATTCCCTAGGAGCCCCTGGCCTCACTGCAGGCAGAGAGAGAGAGAGAAAGGGGGGGAGGCAGGGATATAGTTTTGCTTATAGGTTTTGATTACGAGCCCACCTTGCATTTGTGAATCTGCCTATTTTCAGTCTCATGCAACAACTAGTGTGTGAGTGTTTTTGGCTTTTTTTTTTTTTTTACAGAATGTTAGTGGTTTGCCAACAAAATGCACGGATAGGGCAAAAAGAAAAACACTCACACAGACAGACATGTATGCACGCACGCATGCACACATACACACACACACACACACACACACACACACACACACACACACACACACACACACACACACACACACACACACACACACACACACACACACACACACGGAGCCCGAGAGCAAAATGACTGTCTGCCGCTCCTCCCTTAAAATTGCCTCCTATAAAAGGAGGAAGAGAGATGGAGGAAGGGAGTAGAGGGGAGTGTCAGACACACTCTTTCTCCCCTTTTCTCTCTGCCTCTCTCTCTCTGTCTCTCTTACTCCCCGTGATTAGGCCTAATTATGGTGGCGTAGACGCCTGGCAGCCCCAGTCATGCAGCTTTAATTGACCGTTATTCATCTGCGGGCTAACGCTAGGCAAGGGTAGGCAGTGCAAGGAGAGGGAAGGGAGGGAGTATCAGAAAGGGGGGTGGGGGGTAATGGAAGTTTGGCATGCGGAAGCCATAGTGGGGGTGGATGGGAGTTTTGCGGGCGCCTTAGCCTAGTGGAACTGTGCTTCGCAAGGCTAATTGCTAGCCCCGAGGGATTAGGCCAGGTGATTACACACTGGGCGGTGTAATTACATAAGCAGCGGCTAGCGGGGCCCCGGCTCACGGCTCTAGGGTCACGCGCCGTAGCCCTCACCCAAGATTAATTGGAGCTGCCACTGGAGTGCGAGGCACCGCCGGAGAGAGCGGTTATACGATTAGCATTAACATTTCAGCGGCGGAGGCGATCGATGAATGATTCCTCCCCTCACCACCATCCTCTCAGTACTGGCTCCAACCCCCAATCTCATCTCCCCGCTTTTGTATGTGTGCCCTCCCTTCTTGCAGTTCCTCCCTCCCTCTCCTTTCCCCTCAACATTTAGTAAGGCGGGAGACATGCAGGCGCTAGCGAATTTGAACACAGTTGCAAAACAATATTTGCGGTTGCATGCACCCCAGTGTTGGTTTAGATTTTGTTTTTTTCTTTAACTTGTTTCTCATTTATGCTTTTGTGCGGCGGCAGTCACACAAAGCTGAGCTCTGATTGCTGTGATAACAGCTCAGGAAGAGAGAAGAGGTGGGGGTAGCTACGTAGTGAGCTCAGTAAAGGCCTTGGAAACAGCTGCAGTTTGAGACACTGAGCGGGCATAGAGCATCATAATACACACTGACAGCTTTTTATCTGCTTCCTCAAAACCATGTCCCTATACTTGTGAAGATGTGCCTGAAACTGAGAGAAAAACAGAAAAGGATAGAATGGGAGAAAGAAGTACAGGGAAAAAAGAAGTGGGAGAGAAACTTTAAGAAATACAAAGAGGCAAGACAAGGCTGCAGTGAAGAGACAGGATGAGAAGGAGTGATGAAGAGGGGGAGAGAAAAATACATAGTGAGAGGCTAAAGGAATAAAGGTGGAAGACAAGAAAGGAGTTAACAAGACAGATTTTCAGAAGTCATAAAGAAGTAGAGAGAACAGAAAAAAAGATGTTTAAGACAGAACAAGAGATGGAGAGAGAGCGGGAGAAAGGTGAAAGGCGCCTTGAGGAGGACAAAAGATGAAGCCAATAATGGAGAGGCCTTTTCAGAAGCAGAGGTTGCAGGACGCTCCATCTTTTCACCGGTTTGAATGCAGCCTAGAGAGTGAGAGAGGGAGGGAAATGGAGAGGAGGGCATAAAAAAGGGAGAAGAGAGGAGGGATGAGTGTTAATTAGAAGGTCCTTCAGCCCGTGGCCCCGGTCAAGACGCAGGGGCCGCCCCAGCTGTCGGAGCATGACACACTGGTATTGTGCATTCAGCCCTCATTATGTGTGTGGGTCTAGAGTTGTGTGTGTGTGTTTCTGTGTATGTATTGTGTGTGTATGTGTAAGGCTGCAGTCCAGGGTACAGCAATGGCCAGCGGCGCTTGCTGCGGCGTGACAAGACTGATGAGGCACTGGGGCGACACAGGGGCCTCTGGAGCTCCACTGATAAAAATACACTGCATACATTGGTGTGGCAGCATGCACACACGCACAAAGGAAAGAGTTGAGATGTACTTAAAAATATTCTTTTCACGTAGAGAAACATACATTATACATCCATCTACGCTGAATACTTTGGTCATTTTAAAACACCCAGTGTGAAATCCGAACTGAATTTGAGTTGTCATTTTCACATTTGTGTCCACAGAGAGCTGTCCCACCCTCCACCCCTACTGTCCCCTCCAACTGCCCCTCACATCGCCTTAGGACATCACCTGCGGCCTCCTTTCCTGGGCATGCCCTCCGCTCTTTGCCAGGCCCCGGGTGAGTCATAAATCATGCTAAGGCCAAATAGATACTAATGCACAGTACCAATGCGGATGCATAGCATGTATACTTGTAAACAAATATATAAAGTATATTTTTTAATGTGCACCAATATGAAGGTAATACGCCCATTTGCTGTGATATAATCGCAACATACCACGACTTGTCATGAGCTATTGCTTAAACAATAAATACAAAAAAACAGTCCCTACTGTGCTGGCTGCCGAGGCAGTTGCTATGGAACATACTGTAGTTGCTAGCATATTTATTTTTTTATCAAAGGTAAGCGTTATATACGTTTTTTCATTAATTTGTATGTTGATGTTTATTGTGCCACCACTGAAAAACTGTCCAGCATCAGTGGGATGACTTTAAAAACTGCTTGTAGGCTTGCATTTATTGTTAGCTTGAAGTGGTAAGGATGTTGCTCCACTTTCTCTGGTCACTGAGTTTGGTCGCCAATAGCTCTGGAGAGAGGCATTGCACTTTTGGCCACTTAGGACCATAATCTGTCTTGATTCAAGACCCTCAATAGATGGTGATAGATCATGTTGCTGCAGAGGCAGTGATTAGTGTATTTCTGGGTTCCTGCTTGCTTGCAAATTCTGGGCAACATTGTTGCAAGACGATTGATGCACATTGGCTATATAGACTATTGATGTTTTAATAACTATGGTACCCTAATCTTAGCCAAAAAGTATGTACTTACCTAACATCGTGGTTCACTTTTTCACGTGTCCAATGGTAGGTGGGAGAGATATTTCTCTATGGACGAGAGGATTGTCAGGCTGTTTGTACATAAATCCCCTTGTGTTTTCTATTCTTCTTCAGTGGGTTGTTGTGATTCTTTGTATGCTTGTTGAAGGCCAGTGTTGCATACTTAAGCCTGTTTTTGTCCCTTTTGATAGTGAATGGGTTTGAGCTGCCGATTGCCTTCATTTCCCCAGCGCCCAGAATAGTTGAACATCATACAACACTTTGTTCACTAGCCCCTCCGGGGTGCTGGGATCCAGCACCTGTCATCTTCTGATATTGACGGATGATGAACTGTCATGTTGAGCTCTTTCTTTCTCTGTGTTTTAACAATGCCGCTTAAAACATTGTTGTACGTTAACTCTGTGTCTTTATTATTTATTGGTATTTTAGCTTATTCACCGTTACCCCCAGAGTTAGACAAGTCGATACATACCCTTCTCATCTCTGTGCGTGCTGTTACTCTGTATGACGTCCCCACTATTAGCTTAGCCTAGCAAAGATCCTGCAGGCAACTAGTTCCAACTAGCCTACTGCTCCCAATAAGTGACAAAATAACGCCAACATGTTCCTATTTACATGTTGTGATTTGTATAGTCACAGGGTGTACAAATAACAAGGTCACATGAGACACAGCCATATTTTAACCGCATACTAACTGGGTACTATATTCTCAGTAAGGCAAAGCAGTGCAACTTGGGCGGAGTGATTACATAGACATTTAAAGAAACACCAAAAAGCACAGTTACTTTCGTACCAATGTGAATAGCTAGCTAGTTGCCAACAATACAGGTGATCATGGCTGACTTTGAGGAATTGTCAGAGGATTTTTACTTGGTATCAAACCAAGATCTAGAAAATATATTTTTGAGCCAGAATACACAGATGAGGAGTTACATATTTTGGAAGCTGATAGACAAAATGCCAAACAGACTGAGGTCGAGGGGAGAATCAGAACGAACACGGACTGATGGTGTTTATGTGGAATCCAATTCATTAGCATGGTAAAGGCTACAGTCATGAGCAGTAGCTCTAGCGCTAGTCATTTTATTCTGGGGTGAAAAAGCACATTTGTGACAGCACAGTAACATTACAGGGGATAAATGTAGCCCATGAACAACTGCAATAGTAGTGACCATCCTATTCATGTAATAGTGTTAATAACATTACCAGTTACATTAGTTAGTCCTCTGAAAACATAACGGAACACTTACTGTAGCTGCAGGGGATCCACTTTGTCCAGTCTATCGATGGGATGGCCGTATCTTGCAGCACACATTTCATGGTCCGTGTATCTAATTCCATCTTTTCATAATAATAATCCTCAGTGAAATGTTCTGAGCAAACACGATGGTTCTTGAAGGTGGCTACAGATGTATTTGGATCCATATCCAGAGCACTATAGCCATAGATTCAGCAGTCAGTGTTTTTGGTTGGAATTCTATGAAACATCACGGTATTACCTTGTCTCCTCTGTTAACTGTCGCAGTGAACACCCATGATTGTAAACTATGATTTTAGTATCTAGTAATTGCTGACTCTATTACTCCAAATCTGAGCAAACTCTCTGCTCCGTGACCCGGCTTCTCAGGTGCTGCAAGCAAATCACTCCGCCCATGTAGCAGAAGTACCGGTGCTTCATCTTTCTGAGAATATAATTCACAGTTAGTATGCGGTTAGAATATGTCTGTGTCTCATGTGACCTTGTTATTTGTACACCCTGTGACTATACAAATAACAACATGTAAATAGGAACATGTTGGCGTTATCTTGTCACTTATTGGGGGCAGTAGGCTAGTTGGAACCAATTACCTGCAGCATCTGTGCTAGGCTAAGCTAATGCTGGGGGCATCACAGCACACATGGAGATGAGAAGTGTATGTATCGACTTGTCTAACTCTGGGGGTTATGGTGAATGAGCTAAAGTCCCAATAAGTTGGTGTGTTCCTTTAAGTCCAGCACAGAGACCAACATAGCTGCTCAGGCCATGGAGCTCACCATTACCGTTTCTGACAGTCGCATAAAAATCTCACAAAATGTCATTGTCTTAAGGTCTAAAACTAAGCCTTTTTCTGCACACCAGTCTTCAAAGAACTTGACAGTCCATTTTATTCGCTTAACGGTATTCAGTTAATTTTAGTTTTTCTCCAGTTGGTCAACCTCCTCTTTACAAAGCTTTGCATGTCATTTAGGGTGATGGAGTGTTTTCTGGAGATAGGCAGTCCTCAATCCACTCTTCCATTGTTAGGCCAGCCAGGAGATTTAAGATCACCTTAAATAATTCCATTTTGTAGCATCCCTTAGGCCTACTAGCTAACTTTGTTAGGCTACTTTGTATCAGGTTTTTTTTCTTTGGTTTTTATGAACTAATCATATTACTTGATTTGAGCTATTCGTTTTATAATTTCAGATTTTATAACAGTACGATAGTTGCAGAATTTAACTTGCAGTAAACAGTCAAGTAGAATATTTTTTTTGCGGAGTACCTTTTGGTAACCTTGTTACATAGACTTCTCTTTATTGATCCTTTTGGGATGACTCCTGCAAGGAAATTAAAATTTTCAGCAGCAGTTTTCAGCAGCTTACAAAAAAGGTATAAAAATACAGTGCAGAGAGAGGTTTTCTCATTGATTTGCATCTTGGGAACTTGCATGTCACTTTGACTTTATACATTTTTGCTTACTTGTATGCATTTTCTTACTGTTTTTATCACAGGTTATGGTTTCCTCCAACCAGCTCAAGCTGAGCTCTTTGCTCGACAACAGGAGATGCTAAGGAAGCAGAATCTGGCCAGGTGTGTGTGTTGTAATGTTAAGTCTTGTTGGGTGAGTTTATTGTACAGCAATAAAATAGATTCAAGGTGGGAAGATTTTTTTTTTTAAGACATGTTAAACATTTGGCCTGCACGTTGAAGTCCCTGTATGTTTCACTGCCTTAGACTTGAGATGTCAGCAGAGCTGCTGAGACAGAAAGAGTTGGAAAGTCTCCACCAGCGACAACAGCAGCAGCGTCTTCTGGGCTCCGACACTTTGGGAGCTCTGCCTTCCGGCCTGCCTCCCGACCATCCAGCCCTGCGGAGCCTCCACGACATCCCAGAGGGCCATCCACTCCGTGAGGAACTGGCTCGCCGCTCAAATGCAATGCTAGTGCTTCGCCATGGGGCTGCCACACCCCTCCTAACCCTCAACCACCACCAGCATCAACAACCTGGGCCACCCTCCACACCCAAAGAAACCCAGGCACAGAGATCCACCGTGGTGCCAGATGCTGAATCCAGGAAGGCTCCCCGCAGGGCCCCCCAGACACAGCTCCATGCTGGGGATCCTAGAGGAGGAAGAGAGGACAGAGGCAGGGAGGGAGACAGAGAGGTGCAGGATGAGGAGATGAAGGACTCGGACAGTGAGGCAGAGATGTGTGAGGAAAGGCAGGACAGGGTCGGGGTCAAATCCAGCAGTAAACCCAGGGACAGGGAGAGAGACAGTGGTAAAGAGACTTGCAGCAAGGGAGTATGTGACAGTGCCAAGGAGACTGGAGAGAGCTCTGGCAGGCTGAGCGCTGCTTGTAGTTCAGCAGGTACAGAGTCACCCAGTCACCATCTCTTCACCCCTGGACTGGGCAAGGCTGATGTCAAGTACCACCTGCCACCTGGGTTCATGCCACCGCTGCCTGCTCTTCACACCCAGTCACTGCCCATTGGATTCCCCTACGCCAACCCCTACTTTCACACGGGTAAGAGACTCAGTCACACACATACATAATACACACAGCTGACATGTGAAACCCATTAGCGTCACTCTTTGTGTGCGTGTCTCTAGTGTGGAGACCTCTCCTTTTAGGGGCCCTGCCTCTGACCCCAGTGTGACCCTTGTGCACACCACTAGCAGCACAGCCACGTGGGCAGAAAGGAGGGAGTTGTTTGTTCACATAAATAAGAAAACTAACAAAAACTAACTAATCCTACCATTGTACAAATTCCCACAATAAATGATTATCAATTAATAGTTATGGATTTATGAAACAAAAGTACCCAACCATTCACTGGTTCCACCTTCTCAATATGAGGATTTACAGATTTTCTCTTTTTTTCATTTTAAATATCACCAAAACATCACAAAAATTTGATATCACCTCAGGCTCTAAGAAAGTTTGATTTGTATTTTTCACTGTTTTTTTAAACATTTTATCCTCAGTCATCCAGTTTTCACTGATAATAAAAATAGCATTTATTTCTTAAATTAAAGGTTTTCTTCTCAAACTCATGACTAAACTTCACAGTACTACCAAAAATTGTTTTAGCTGCATTTTGGAAAAATGTTGACAGCACATTTTTAAGTGACTATAAACTTGCAGTTTTCACATTCTGCATCACTAAAAAAAATGGCAGCACGATCCTCAGTCTTTATAGCAACTTTGTACCTAGTGTTTATATCGACATCATTTTCACCCACTGCTGCACTTTCAGGTTCTGTGGGAGGTCTCTTCATGGATGGGGAGGACTCAGCCACAGCAAACCCTGTGGAGGACATCAGCAAGTGGAGTGTGGAGGACGTGTGTGGCTTCATAAGTAGCCTGGCTGGATGTGCTGAATACACACAGGTGAGGACATAGAGAGAAGAGAGAGAGAGAGAGGAGGGGATGGAGGCCAGGGGCAGGCTGACTACTTACCATAGAAGAACATTGACCAAGATATAATATATACTGTAACACTACTGTAGTGCTTTCAAAGGCATCTCGTATGTTCAGGTGGAAGCACAAAACCTACACACGTCTTCAAGTATAGTGTGAATGTATGGATGCATGGATGCATATCAGTGGGCTTTGTATGAATGAGGGCAAGTTAGCAGTGCATGTACACCTGAAGCCTGTGTGTGAATCAAGTGTGGATTTGTTTGTATAGCCATATATTGTTCCAAAATGAAATATCCAGAATTTGAGGAAAGTTAACCAATCTTACCTTTATTTATATCCATATTTAACTAAATATTTGAAACCACTAATTGTTTATTTTTTTAAACAATACTCATATGACAATATGTCTGAAGAGTTATTAGTTGGGGTGGGAAGTGAATCCAATGTAACATGACAAAAATCAACAAGCCTTTCTCTGTGCAAATATTATTTGTAAAGTTCAGCTGAAGCTAATACGAGGCTTCAACTGAGTCAGCGTAATCAATTGGGCATCTAACTTTGAATCAAGGTGTGTACTGCATGTGCAAAAGTTGTCACAGGGAGCATGCTCACTGAGTAGCAGCAGCAAGCCTACGGGCGCATTATGTAGTGGTGGTGAATGAGAGGCATATTTTAAGCACTTTGTCCGGTAAGGTAGAAAGAGGCTATATGCTGTAAATGCACTACATTTATCCTTCGGAAGAGTTGTTCTTGAGAAGGCTTTGAATGGACACGCCACCCGACAATGCTGCAAGTAGAGAGAGTGGTGCCATATTGAGAGTAGTGTACAAGTGCGGGTAAGAGGAAATAGATAGCAAAGACAATGTCTGTATGATAAGTGAGTTAACTGAACAATAAAACAAGCTTCTCAAGACACGGTGCCTTCATCTTTTGGCAATACTGCCAGTAAAGTGAAGGGTGTTACCAAGTTGTGAGAAAAAAAAGTAACATTGGAAACCTTTAAAATACAATCTTAGTATGACATTCCCTCCCATTAGGTTCAGATGAACTTTAGAAATGCATCCCTCTCGTCTCTTACACTATAGTCACACTAGTAATTTGAAGATTTCTTCATGGCCAGTATTGAGAAGAGGAAGATTCCAGTGACCAATAATGTACAATGGGCATGTGAATACTGGGTTAGGAGACAGTTGAAAATCTAAACCTTTTTAAGAATAATTTTCTCCACAACTGCATCCCCTATATTGTAAAACGTTTACCTCTCAAAATGGGTATGTAACATTTTGGAATAGTCACTTTTTTGTAGGTTGGGTGAATGAATGTGTAGGTTTGTGTGTCGAGGGTGTTTCTGTGTGCGTCTATATGTCGGGGCTGTGGCTGAAGCAGCTGTGTCTCTGCCAGGTGTTTCGGGAGCAGGCCATTGATGGAGAGACATTACCGCTGCTCACTGAGGAGCACCTGCTCAACACCATGGGACTAAAGCTGGGGCCCGCGCTCAAGATCCGCTCACAGGTACACACACCACAGACCTGCGTGTGTGTTCGAGTGGACTTGTGTTTGAATGTGTTTCTGTCCATAGGCCCAAGACAAACTGCTAGCGTAGCATAGATTATTCCCTTAAACTAGCCAGCCCCAGACTGCAGCCTCTCTTCTACTCTCTCTATTTAAAATACAGTATTAGTTCATTATTCAACACTCAACAGGCTGTACTGACACTCAAATGGTCTCCTCTCCTCAGGTGGCACGGCGTGTGGGCAGACTTTTCTACATGACTGGGTTTCCGTTGGCGTTCCCGTTTCCACCTTCTGCCGCACTGCGCCCCCCAGAACGGGATCGGGAACCCCTGACCACACCATCAGACACCCCCCTTCCTCTTTCTCTCTCCCTGCCCCACAGACACACCTCAACCAGCAGCAGCTCCTCTCCGTACAGCGGCCCTACCCCAGGGTGCTCCTCCCCAAAGCAAGAAAATGGAAACGGCTCCACGGTAGTGGGCAGATTCGAGGCTAAAACTCCTTCGTAGGAGAGGACAAGCAGGTTTGAGGAGGATAGACCTGCATACAACTAACCTAACCTCGAGGTTGCTTATTTACAAAACTCTCCCCACCTTGGGACCTTTACGCTGAAATTTAGTGGAAAATATTGGACTGGAATAAAAGACAACTGAACCTTATCTAACAAAACAATCAGCTTCTGGAGTTCCTCTGCAGTTGCTGTAGCTGACCAGAATCCAAACCAACTGGGTTGGAAGGGATACACGTGAAGCGACAGGAACAGAGGAGGAGGAAGAAAAAGAGGAAAGGAGACAGCTGGTTGCAGACAGCCTGCCAAAAAAAATGAGCAAAGCCCTGCCACAAATACAAAATTCTTGCAAGTCAGACAGTCAGACGCTAGCGGAAACTCTTCCTTCCTTCCTGGGCTGGAGGAAGCTCAGCTCACTTACTTTTCTCTTGTCTCTCGAACTGCTCTCACCACAAGCCCTGCACAACCCAGGAATTTGAAAAGAGACACCGCTCCCCTTTTTGCCTCTCCCCTCGCCGGTTTCCCCGAGGCCAAACAGAAGTGTGGAGCAGCCTTTTTCAAGGCTGGAGTTGAAGCATATGCTGAGCTGCACCAGATCTGTCCCTCTTATCACTGCAACTATGCATTCCACTGTCCCGATACCAAAGATGACCGGATGTGTGGAATTGAAATCATGTTTCATAATGTGTCTGCTTCTTTTTCATTAATGGTCTCAGAGAAAGACTGGTCCAACAGGGAAATGCTAGGCTAGTGCCTCACATTATGGACTGCATTTGCATCACTACACAGGTAGAACTGTCATTTACAGACATTTAGATGCTTAAAAATGTTGAAGTGAAAAAGCCTCAATGGCGACTATGGTGTGGCTTATGTCATAGAATGCTTGTGTTGACTACTGTGGGACGTAGGAAAAACATGCAAAATTTGTACAGAATCATGCTTAAGATGAAAATATCCTGAAGGTTAACATACGTGGTACTTTTACTTTTTGTTAAATGTAGTTGCACGAATAAGATTCTTTACTGACAAATGTGACATTCTGAACTTTGGTGGTACTTTTGTTTACTCTTTTGTTCTGCCATTTTGTTAATGTGTAATATTGAGACGCTCAAACCTTGAATGCTACTCCAGCATATAAATATGAGGAAAAAAATATTTATAGGCCTTTTGATGTAGTAGATAAAGCAGATTGATATGTATTATAATTAGCCCTTAAGACAGATTCCAAAGATACTTTTACTGTGTTTTATCTTGGTTGCAGGGAAAAGAAAGGCACAAAGCTCTTAATGCAAATGTTATAAATTTGTTATGGATTCTTTTTTTCTTAAACTACGCAAGCAAGCAATTAAATGGTCTCTAGATTTCCCTTCAAAAGTTTTGTCCTATTTTTCTATTCACCACACAGGTGAAATAAATCCTAAAGAAATGCCTCTACTTTCTCTTTTCTCTCCCGTTTGTGTGCTTGGCTCCTTCTGTAAAAAAAAAAATGCAGGAGAGAGTATGTGGTCTCTTGTGTGTGTGTGTAAAAGGGAGGTGGCCCATGGGGTGCGGGGCACAGTTCAGGTTAACACCAGCTGTCAGAGTGTGAGGTTCAGCCACAGGCCAAGACCTCCCCTGCCTGTGGGGATAAACCTGACCCTCCTCACCCACCCACAGACATACAGGACCAGAACCAGGAAAACCCCACTCACCTTTCTCCTTCAAAGAGTTTACACTGAAGCAGTATGCGCTACACTCTACTGGGACTCCCCCACGCTTTAGGCTGGGCCTCTGCACCACAATGTTCTGTATTCACTGAAAACAGCTACAGAGAAAAAGTGACTACGTATTTGTGAAGACTGTCATGTATTGTACCACCAGTAAGTGCATGCAATAATTGTTCCGCCAACAAAAAGCCAGTACCACCTTTACTGGCGAAGGGTGCACCGAAATCAATAAAGAAAAGGGGATAAGTTGGAGTAGGGAAGCCATGTCTGAGCATGCGAATACACAGAAAGAGAAGATAGTGGTCTGACAGGGGGTGGGTAAGGAGTTGGCACAGAAACAGACCAGCCTGTGTTGCTGCTCTACCACCTGGGCAGAAAGTCTTGGCACACCATCAGACGCCACCCTGCCATCCTGGCACAGCATTGCTGCCTCAGGGATCAACACCCGCCTCTCTGTACCCCTCCTCTTGGCCGGCCCATCCTGGCTCGGCCTGGCTCGTAGCGCTCTACAAATAGCGCGTCCTCACAAAGCCTGAGGCTGCCTACAGGTGTGCACATGAAGGACACAAATGACACGCTTCAATTAATTAGCATAACAAAATGGAGAAAACAAGCTGGGCTCTTTAACTTTTTTTATACAATTTCAATGCTTAATAAAATTACATCATAAACATGCTTGTGCTGTACAGCTGAAGTAAGTAAAACAACATTCAAAAGTAAAGAAAATAGCAAAAAAGGCCAATATTATTCAAATCATAGATTGTTGAGGCAGAGAGCATAAAAGTCTCTCAGGTAAACTTGAGTGTGTGCATCCATGAAGCTCAGTCTTCATCAGACAGCTCTAGGTCCTCCACCAGATCCTCATCTCCTTCTGCCAGCTTTATCAGGGCAGAGGACGACAGCGGCTGAGGAGCCTTAGAGGCCTTTTCATCCCCATCTTCATCATCTATAATACAAACAGGAAGATCTTTTACTTCACATTCAGCCACATGGGAATGTATGATGCCTGGCAGGTACCAAGACGTAAACATTTGTTTGAATAATATGTGCATATAAATTATTTGATCTGACATTTTTAAGTGTTTATTAATGTACAGTATTTTTAACAATGATAGCTTCTTATGAAGGCATATTTGATTATTATTACAAGTGTTTTTACTATATTGCCATTCATTATTTGTATATACATTAGCCTCTACTTAAGGGTGTCTACAGGATGAGTTATAGCTGTTGACAAATACATTAACACACACTCCTTACTACATCAAAGTGTTATAAACCATTTATTGAATGATTATATATTGCTTGTAAATTAAATTAAATTAAAGTAAAAATGTTAATTACAAAATTTATTTCCTCAAATAAAAATGGTTGGGTTACCAAGTTTATTCTACATGACTTTTTACCTTGCGCTCCTGTTTATACAGCTACATTAGATGTGCAAATATGTTCTTTGGTTTATTACACTTTAATTTAGACTCATCTAGATATATTTCATGTTTTGGTTGTTAAACACAGTTTCATTTGACATCCCTTACAGTTTTTACAGGATAGCAGAAGGTTTCTGTTCTGTTAACTTGTATAATAGTTTATTAATTTGAGGAATTGGGTAATTAGCAGGCTTCCGCTGACCTTTTAAAGCGCAACCAAAAAGGTTGCAGCTGGACGTAGCCAGAACATGCAAGCAGGGGAGGTAGAGAGTGATGAAAGACAAAACTCATTTTCTGTGTTTAGTTCCGCATTGATTAAAAGTATACCATGATCTCGCCTGGAAAGTGATGCATGGAGAAATGTTAGCTGTCAGATGGGGCTTACATGTTTGTGAATAGGTATATAGTTTACAACGTAGCTAAATACAATGCTCAAGTTCACTTGTATATGTGACGCTTTGCCTCTGCAAGTGCTCTGTGCCCAAAATCACGGTTACCAAATTTCTTGTCATCTGAAGCCAGCTTTAGAAAAGCTGCAACCAGATATACCTGTAAAAACATAAACCCAGCGCTCTACCGCTGTAACATTAGTACAGCCATGAAAGCAGCAAACAAACAAATAGAGTTGGCTAATTTCCTCCTGAACAGGTAGCTAAGCATTAGCTTCAGGCTAATTTATCACGCATTAATTGTCATTTCAACATTTGTGTACATTGAATTAGATGACTAGTAGTAAAAACAAATTGAGACGCAGCCAGTAAAGAGATCGTGACTGTCGCTAACGGCGCCATGCTAACCCTGCTAAGGTTACCGGAGGATCAGGCAAGCGGGCCATGGTCGTTTACGTGCATCCTGTTCAGCGGCCATAGCAGACAACGGTGAGTTAATTTAAACCAAGTGAGTTGGCTGTAAATTGGGAAAAGAGGATGCTCCTTCAGCGTGCTTTGGAGGAGGGTCTGGAAAAGCGAGATAATGGATGCTGCCTGGCAACCTTAGTGAACTTTGAGTCTGGGGAGGAGGGAGACTGCTTTCACCAGTATTTTTAATTTGTACTGCAGTAACTATTTTAAACAGTAGCTGTCAGTATTACATATTGCACATTTAAGTTTTATCCCTAATACCTGCCTAAATTCACAGATGGAGTAGGTAATACAGGCTCTTCTGAATATTAAATTAAAAAATACATAGCACATTTAAATTGTTTAAAACCTACAAATCTGTTAGTGCTACCAGTATGGTTCTTTTTGGACACTGATATTGTACGAACCTGAGTCTTCGCACTCCATCCCCTCGTCATCACTCATGTCAGACAGATCTTCAAGATCATCGTCATCCTTGTCATCATCTGACCCAAGGTGGCCCTTTTTCCCTGAGGGGAGACAGTGAAAAACATTACATAGAATTTGGTTTCCTGTTTCTTTCTTCAGACATTCCTGAGGTTGCATTGGTGCATCACTGACGTCTGAGGAATTTGGAGACACCTCTATGTGGGACAGGCATCAGAGGCAGCTGGAAGCATCTATTTCCTCCTGAGATGGAACTGAGAGTCGATTACAAACATTGCTGCTGCTCCACAAACACCCATGACAGTTTACTACCGGCAATTTCAGACAGCTTACGCTCACGGCCTAAATATAGCAAATGGAGATAGCAGGCAGGTTCCACACCTATGAGGATGATGGTCGAGTTCGGTGTGTGTGCCATTGTGCGTTTGTGTGCACCGGAAAGAAGTTGGGAGTTTGTCTGAATTTGTGGTGGTGTATGCTCAGGTGTAGTATGTGTGTGTGTGTTGTCTAGCCAAAGGGACAACTGGGGTCCACATGCTTTGAAGTTAAGGTGTGATGAGAAGCTGGGGGTGAGGAAGAGAGAAGCAAAACAGAGCTACTTCATCTGTCTGCTTCACTGCGAACAAACACCTAGATAAACAATGTCAATTAAAACTTCAGGTAGTTCCCTTTCTATCCTAATTTAAGATAAAACTGTCACTCTCTCCCACCCTTTGTTGCTCACATGGTGCTAGCGGACTTCAGTAGTAACTTAGAGGTAGGCCAAAATCATCAGCCCCCTCCTCTTAAACTCACCATATTTCCAGGAGTATGCGACACCACAAAGAGCTTTGGTAAGCTGCCCAAAAGCTTTTGGCTCTTCAAGATTGGACAACAAGGTGGTGGGTGTGCGTTTCTGTGCTATCATCAAGATATGTGTGTCTTTGTGTGTGCACGTGTTGCGAGGACGCGGGAGCAGCTGGTTGAAACCCACAGAGGCAGAAAGAGAGAGTGAGGGGGGCTTGAATGAAATAGGGAACGTGGGAGAGAGAAGTGGGAGCGGCCACCGCTGGCTTTTCCACTGGGCTGGTTTGAATTAGAAACCCCCGCTGGGATCCAAGCCTGTACTTCCTGTAGGGGGGTTTCAGGTCGTGTGTGTGCGCATGGGGGGGGAAGGAAGATGAACGAAAGACAGGGAGGGCTGGGCAGAGAGTGAGAGGCGGAGGCCCGCTGCTTGCCGGAAGCTGCCCATCCGTTTGTGGGGACTCTCCCTACAATGAAGTCCAGATGCATAAAATAAAATAAATCCCCCGGCCGCCTACTCCTTTCCTCTGTGACCTTGCGGAGGGCTTTATTCAGCTTGGAGCGTGTCCGAGTGTAAAGCTGTAAAAGCGAGGTTTCAGCTGCCTGTGACCCGTGGAGGACCCCGAGAGGACGAGACACACTGGGTCTAAAGAAAGATCAGGCTGACTGTTTCTCTCTGAGGAAAAAGAGCCAAGCTATCTGTTAAGCAGAGATTTTCTCTTGAGTATGATTTTAAATTAAATTTTCAGTTCCCCAGAAACTGCCTCTGTGGAGTTTTTAATAACTCAGAGCCTTGTGGTAACTGCTTTGCAGGTGATCTGCTTTATGTAGCCAACTCTAAGAAAGTGGCTGTTGCAGAACAGAAATCAGACTGAACTGTCATCAAGTCTTTAATGTTGCTTTTGCACCACGAACACCAAGCTGTAACAAAACACAGCCCCCTAGAGGCCAAGACATCACAGTCTACTATTCCACAATTAAAACTCCTTAGCGTGCCAATTTCAATGCGTGAGTGAGCATATGTGAGTCTCAGCTTGCCTTTGATTTTGAGTTCTCCGTCATCGCCGTCTGATTCGCTGTCGGACTCAAACAGATCCTTGAACTCCTTCTTGTCCTCCACCTTCTTCTCCTGAATCTTCCTACGTTTGATCTCAGGGAGCTCCAGATCCTCCATCTTTACAGAACACAAAAACAGCAAGGTAAATACACAAACCTGCTTATAAAATAACCTACCAGTAAAATGTTATATAGCATGACTGTTTCATAATTTACATCTCTTGTGGGTCACAGTGACATTCATAAAGAAATAGCCAGAAGTTATTCATGATTACTAAGTGGGATGAAGCAAATGTTGGTGGTTTCTTGGTTGAATAGTTACCCTGTCTTTGCCAGAGATCTCCAGCTGGATCTCCTTTTCCCTCAGCTTTTTCCATTGGCTGTAGTACCTGCTGAGGGGAGTCCCCTCCTCCTTGATCTGCTTCTCCCAAGCCGCCTGACAGAGAACATAGTAATTAAAATGTAACTGAAGAGCTTATAAACATGTGTGGGTGGGTTTATTTAACTGTGCCTGAGCTTCTTGATAAACATGGATATCCATACTGGTAGTTATATTTGCAGTCCCTTAAGAGGAGCCTTTCTGCAGTTTTATTCAGGTTCTAAAATGATTGACCAGGAGAAAGAGATGGACAGATCAGACAGTGATAAGAGTCAGAAGATGTGGAAAAGACAGATTGAAGGTGCCTGAAAAGGGGAGACCAGTAAACCTTCTCCAACCCCCTAAAAGGTCTTTGTGGATGATATTGATTAGGCCCAATCACATTATCTATCCAACAAATCCAATAGAGCGAATAGACTATGGCCTCCTGCACCCGTTAACGTAACACATTTACCACAATTTACCATGTTGCTATTAAGATGGCTATGCGGTGCACACACAGAAAAAAAGACAGGATAAGAAAATAAAACTAGCAAACCTACTTCGGAATTCAGCCTAGACTCCAACAAATAAAACATTTCCACATAGAGAAGGAAAGACAAGAGACATCAGAGTGCGACGTGGATGGAGGCTGGGCATTATTAATTAGACTAGCTCTCAGTTTGGGTGGCATGTCAGCAGGGGGTTGCGGCCAGAGGGGGGCTGTGGCCTTTTCCACAGCAGCAGCAAGGCTGTCCCCTCTCTCCTTCGCCTGCGGTGACACTTACCGCTGCTACAATGCCAGGGAGTGGATGCCATGGCGACAGCGACTGCTGAGCCGAGAGCCGTGGCGACATGAGCTGGTGCCGTGCTGTCTGTCTGTTGTACTTTAAACACACACCTCCATGTGTGTACGCACGCACACATTTTCTCATCAACTAAATTACACAAGGACCATCGTCCACTTTCAATTTTTTATCAGGAATATATATCAAGACTTAGCAGCAGCAAAGCATGTTTGTGTGGACAGGTAGCATAAAGAGAGAGCAAGTCAACACAGAAAACACACTAATGGCTGCTCTTTAAGGCAGAGGCGTCGCTGAGCTTTCAATAACTACAGGGTCATTCTTAATCAGGCTTAGAGTTTACACAGGGAAGTGGCCTCCATTATCAGTTACTGACTTAAGGGTTTGACAGTCACGTTTGATGGCCTGCTGCCTCTGGTTCAACTAGACAAGAGCCTAAAAGAGAAGTTTTGAGTGAAAAAGTTATCTTTGCCATGCAAGGAGGTCATAAGGGGCAAGGTTACCTCCCCTTTCTCTGCTTTGCCCGCCCAGAGATTTTGGCCCACCCATGAGAGAGAGACATCATTGCTTTCAAATGAGCAAAATGGCAGTTGGTCAAGGCCACACCCCCAGCCTCCACCTTGCCCCCCGCCCCTCCTCAAAAGCTACAGACTCAGAAATGGCACATAGTAAGGAAAGCTCATTGTGGGACTGGCTCTAGTGGCTGTAATTCTGCACCAAGGCTGAATTTTGGGAAAGATATATAAATTCACATATGGTATTAGGGACCACTAAAGCATATATAACAGCATCCAAAGAGCACCATATTATGGGACCTTTAACCCTCATGTTGTCCTCGGGTCAAATTGACCCGTTTCCTATATCAATGTTCTTTTTAATTACCCAAAATAATATGATTGATTCCACATAACGCTCTTTGGCAAGTACAAATCTCTACTTTCATTAATTTTGGGGTGTTTTATTCAATTTTATAGCGTTTGGAGAAAATAAAATGAAAGTTGTTTCCAAATAGTATTGAGTAAAAGTTGACATATTCCAGTCTGTGACTATCCATCAACATACATTCCTTTAATTTTAGTCTAAATAATTCATAATTTCGACTTTTCTAACTCAAACATTAGATATAATTTTTTATAAATGAGGTTCATTGACCATAAATTCCAAAATAACTGTAAAACTAAAGTTAATAAATTAAAAAAGTGACAAACATTGAAAAAAAGTGACAAAATTGTTGAAAAAATGGCCAAAAATATAAGAAAAAGTTAAAAACATTGATAAAAGCGTCAACAAAAGGATTGATTTGTCAAGTATTGGAATCATCAATCATACCCACAGCAACTGACAACATGTCAACAAAGCTGGCAAACAGACAACTCCTCATTAGGTCTGATATATGTATTAGCAAGAGGGACATAATAGACAGGCTTCCCGGCCTAATTAACTTCCAATCTTAGTTTTGTTGATTGTCTTATAATTTGGTTACTGTGAAAACTTTTATGTTACAGTTACATTTTTTAGGTCTCCGTAAATAAAATATGTGAATCAATACTTTTTAGAATAGAAACCGACTTACACAAGGACTAAAATTCCAAAAGTAAATGGTTCAAAGCAGAGTATTTATTAGAAAGTAATAACCCTTTCTGAGGGAGTTTCTGAACTCTAACTAAACTGCAGTAGGAAAAGAAAGTGACATTAGTAAATGAGTGGTGCTCCTTGATGAACTGTGTAACTGCTGTAATATTTCAACATAGGCTGGGCATTTTTTTATTTTAAATCCTTAGTTTGATAGATCACTTTTGAACGACGCATGCTGAAACATACCAGGTAGCCTGAAGCCCTTCAAATGCATGAAATAAGTAAAACGCATGTGGCACAAGGCTACTAAGGTGAACTAATAAAACAGCATTTAGAAAATATCAACTTAAGGTTCCCAGTATAATAAAAGTGTTCCTCTCAATAAGAACAAGCAATAAAAAACACTGTCATACATGTCAATGAAAATCATACATCATATTGTTGCATGTCCCGATATTACTCACCAGGGCTGTAATTTATGTTTTTATATGTAATTTATGACTGATATTATTTTACTGCACTTGATAGGCCTATTACATCTTGAGGCAACAATACACAATTGACTTCCATAATCACAAAACCGATAAATACATATAGGTTTTATAGTGTGTTCCATTTGTATTCCGAGGTCAAAGTTGGAAACACGCCCCCTGACCTTGGATTTCTGAATTTGGAACTCTGGCAACCACAGAGTACCCTGAAAAACCCAACATGGCTGCCCCATGCCTCAACAGTTGTTAAAGCTATAGTAATATACAGTTATAGGACTTCTGTGTTATTTGTGTCTCATTAAATCAGCCATACACACAGTCCATCTGTGGACATGTTGTTAAGCAGTTTGTATGCACATAAAATGCGTTATCAACTGGTATTACTAACAATGGCTAACCTGGATAGAGCTAATGAAAAGCCAACTTGTAAATGGAGTGCATTTAACTCGGGTGTGACGTCATTCCCAGCTTCGGCTTCCGAATTAAAAAGAAAGCACTATCACACACCAGCGCAGAACGTTCTTTCACAATAAACAATCTGTGTGATGTGTGATGGACATGCCTTCCATTGGTTGAAAAATGTAAACAAACTCTCGCAAAGCACCATGGAGAATTTCACTGCAGACGGTAGCACCAAAGCTAACAGCAGCACTGACCGAAAAATTGATAAATTATGGACATCAAGCTCCTGTAAATGCTAGAAATACACCAAAGACACCACCATTACTGCCAGAGCGTCCACTTTCAGCTGGAAAAGACTGTATGTCTCTGTTAAAATTATGAAACGTTTTGGATCGTAAACCACCCTTTAGGTCTCCGAGGGTTAGAACATTACAATATTTCTTGTCAAGGTTAAAAGTTGTATCGCAACATCAGTACAGAAATGCAGAATTACGCTGGTACTAGGTAGGCAACAATTGTAGATTTTGTTGGTATGTTATAATCAAGGTTTCGTGATCATCATTATTATGCATTAATTAATTTCACTGCTAATGTATGAATGTATATGAACACCCTAGATTTTAGTGCATTATTTATTACTGCTTTTTGAAACAAACATCACAATAACAGTTTTGAATGTGTTGAAAATTATTATATGATCAATCAACCTTTTTATTTAAATACATCTGAAAAGAATAGAGACTAGAGATGAATCTGTCACACCAAAAACAAAGGCCAAGTTGGTCAACAACAGTGCTGTCTTTTTTGGCCATCAAAAGCTAAAAATGGTCCTCCTAGCTGGTGTTTTTAAAGGTTGGAGGAGCTGCTAGACAACATGCACCTGTCATAGGGAGATGTTTGCCTCTTTGCAGGCTTATGTCCCACAGGGGATGAAGAGAAGTAAGTAAGCAACATGAAGTGGTAATGTCAGTGACATGTTTCAGCTGTTGCAGAGTTTTTCACCTTAACATAACAATATCATCAGTGCACTCACTGTAAATGCAAACGTTGGCTGGTGCTGACTCGGTAGCTGTGAACTGTAACGTTACAGTTAACATTAAACAGACCAACGTTAGCTAACTGGTAACGTTAACAAGCTAACAAACACTTAACAACGTTAATAAACAAAGTCACTAAAAGCTTGAAACTTGGGTTTAATTCCCTGTTGCAGCTGCAGCTTTCCTGAGGTCAGGGACTGTCTAACAGTCAATTCTTGTTGTGACCGGACCGGCGTCTGATGTATGAGTGCACAAACGTGAACTTTTACGTTGTCAAGGAGGCTTAACAACAGCTGCACACACTGCTACAAACAACATGCAGTCAGTTAACACTCTGTAGCGGAGCCTCTACGATTTATTAAACGTGAGGTTTTACAGCACGGTTAATAGTGAAATCGGTTAACCGCTGCATCCCTAGTCAGTACTACAGAGGTTTACAGAAACAAGGCAATTTAAAGGGCTTTACATAAAACATTAAAGAGCAATTAAAACGGTCAAGAAAATAAAACAGGCTAAAATAGAATAAGATACAAATTCAAGAATAAAAGATTGAGTGCATTGTAAGAAATGAATACTTTTTGGATTAACAGGTTGTAGACAGGTTTGGTTAGAGGGACACCACAGTTATTAGGTCTGAAGAGGTTAGTTATACAGAAGAAAAGCCATCTGAGTTTGAGGCAAAATCTTTAAGTGTGCTCAGGGACTTTTGATAGAATAAAAGACTATTTTTCCATCATTAAAGTTTTCTTTAAAATAGTGTTAAAATCTCATCTCGTCATGAACCCAATGTTGTGAGCTGAGCTGTGTCTCGTGAGCCCTAATTATTTCACAAATAAAAAAAAGTTTTCTAAAATAATTTTTTAAATGGAGGTATGATAATAATAATAATAATAATAATAATAATAATAACCTATAGCCTTGCATGTTATGGATTCCCAGTGTATCGAAAATTTACATTTATAACACAGGCATAATAGCCTACTTAAGCAACTGTCTTCTCTTACTTATTTGCTAAATAACACGCTATTTGGCACTCAATTAGTGTGATGAACATTGTTTTATCGTTGAGAATTAGTAAACGACCAGTTCATTCTCATGGTATGACTAGATGGTGAATGATTCGCTGTCATCACCAATATTATGTACTGCTTTTGCATCAAATTACAGCACATTCTTTCTCCCGTTTTGTTTTATAAAGAAAATGACGGCATGGAGTTTAATTGTAAGAGCGCCTGGAGTGGAAGGTAGATACTAGTTTAATAAACACGTGATTGTTCAGTAAAGTACAAAGTAGAAACAATATAATCTGCGAGTTGGGCAGGCACAACGCTCCACTTCTGAGCACGTTTTCACACCAGTAGTTTGTTTTGGTCCAAATCAGTTGTCAATTTTGTAAACTTGGAGCGATTTACCCTTGCTTACCAAAATGCACCGTTACAAATCAAACAAGAACGTCCACTCCTCTTATTGGTTGGATGCAAGAAAGTAAACACATGAACAAGGTCCTGTGTTCTGGACTAGTGCATATTTCTTGCATCTCCATGGACACACCAGCTCATTTTATTTAAATTATCAGACATTGTTTCTTGAGAGACGTTACTACATCTGCTCATCAAGAATTCGCTCTGCCGGAGTCTGTCTCCAACTTTAGCTGGGTAATACTTGTGTTTTGATGGAAGAGCAACTGCCTGCATTTACAGCTCATTTTATCTAAAGCTATATAAGTCAAAAAACATTTTAAAGGATTGAAGAGGTAAAATGAGGACTCTGGAAACAGCCTGTAAAATCAAGACAAGACAGTGTTCCCCTGCCCTTCCTCCCTCTTTGCGTGCGCACACGCATGCACACTCACCACAGCGGTGGCATCGGCCACTCCGAAGGTGGCCTTCTGTCTCCGTCCTGTGATGTGGCTGCTGTTCTCCTGTACCTTTTCCAGCAGCTGGCGCACCGGCTTGCAGTAATTGGCCACTTTGCATTCCTTCAGGAACGTTTTCAGCTGCAGGGCCATGGAAGGGGAGTATGAGAAAAGAGGAACCCGTGTTAAAAAAATCATCAAGTCCGCCCATACGGCACAGCAGAGTAGGGTGTGTGGTTGTTTACCCAGAGCCTGGCTGATTCTGAATCATCTATTCAGAAAGGTTTTAAACTCTGGGACTGATGTTCAGTGTTGCAGCATTCTTATTAGTAGTCAATGTCTGTAACACGGCATGTGTAGATATGGGGAGATAAAGACATTCCAGGATCAGCTGAAAGTTTGTGTTACCTGAATGACGGTGGGCAAGGAAAGCTCCGGGAAGCCGATGGAGCTGGCCTGTGTGTGAAAGTATTCCAGTATCAGGTCATACAGCTGGTCAATCAACCCGTCCTAAAATGCAACAGAACAGCAAGATTGACAAGTAATTAAATAAATAAAAACTATTTTATAGAATGCTTTTCACAGATAAAATCCTTTACATAAAAACATACAAGATACACATTAAAAACTCAATACATTTTATCTGAATTTTAAAAGAGTCCACAGAAACAGCAGACGGTACGGATCAAAAGATCTGGGTGTGTGGAACAGACAGTAAATTTAACATATCAGACCTAAGAGAGCAAGCTGATGAGTATGGGTGAGTATTTCAGCCACATATGCAGGTCCCGGATCATACAAAGCTCTGTATGCAGGGTTTTTCCTGCATAGAGAATTTTTTTGGCACACCCTAAAGAGATTTTAGACAGTGGCATAAGAAACTCCCCTCTCATCCACAGCTGCTATATTTTACACATGCAACTGCCGCTAATCATAAGTCAACTAAGCGGCATTGTTTTGACTGGACCTGAACCAACCTTTGTAATGATCCATAATTAAAATGGACACATTTACTTTTATTATCTTTTAATTTAGTTAGACACAACTTGCATTAGGGCTGTAAATGTAAAAAAATTTGTATCTGTAAATTTTCAATTTTTTTTAATTTAGTGCATCACGACATTCTTTCAGGGAAAATGACAACGCATCAAATAATCATTTTTCCCCCCACCTTTGGAGCTTAGTTGGTGTGATTAAAATTGGACTGAATCTTCCTGCAAAGATAGTTAGCTACCTAGATATATTTATGCAAAAAAGGTGAGAAGAAAATGGTTATAAGCATGAATGAGCTCAATGCAGCTGTACAAGTTGTTGTAAGTCCACGTAAAGAAATAAC
Source organism: Etheostoma perlongum (assembly GCA_026937815.1). NCBI lineage: Eukaryota > Metazoa > Chordata > Actinopteri > Perciformes > Percidae > Etheostoma > Etheostoma perlongum. Next base: position 18,358,010 of record CM049377.1, read on the forward strand.
ATTTAAAACAACATATTTCTTTTGATCAATGAGAAAAAAAAAGTAAGTGCTTCTAGCTATCGCTACCACAGAGTAGGGCTGTACAATTAATTTAATTTTAATAGCAATCACGATTTTGACCTCCCACAACTAAACATGATCGTCTGCGATATTGGCGTTCATTGAAAACTCATATGCATATCAAATCAAGTGCTTCCTGATCCAACAGACAGCCAGAGGGGGCTATTGAGATGTTTTGGCTTCACTTTTGTGGAGCGGCAAAAACAAAAAAACTTTCTCCCAAACAGAAATCAGGCCAGATTGAATGAAGTGAAATTGAAATTGCAATTCAGTTCGATTATCAGGCTAGTATCAGGCAAGTTTAGCCTAGCGGTCATGCAATCCATCACCTGAATACGGTCACCTCAGGTTTATAAACACAGGGGATTCACAGATTACTCTGCAGATCATGCACTAGGAAACAACATGCCTAGTTGTTTATGCTAGACGATAAATACACTGAATACAAATGAAACATTTTCTAGCCTATGTGGACTAATAAGTGTTCAGGTTTGGACAGATCAGTGCTAGTTTAGTCAGGTCGGCTGAGAGTCAACGAGACAGGGGTTCGTGGCAGCTGCCCAGGTAACAGCAGTGAAAACAGCCCTAGCAAGCGGAGTGCAGGGGATAATCCCAGAGGGCTGTGCTGCAATCCTCTTGGCTGCAGGACTGATCATGGTGACAGAGGATGTAGAGTTTTAGAGCCTTGACAAGGGGCTTTCAGCATTGCCCTCAATCCCCTTATGTACACACGCAGTGAAATGGAGCAATGTTAAAATAACATTAACTAAGACTTAAACCACACATCTGATCAGCTGCTGCACCCTCAGTGCAAGAAAGATCATAAGCACAGACAAATACAAACTGTATAGAAAATAATCTGACCACAAGTGGTGGATCCTAGTAAAATTTACCTTGTAGGCTTTCTCCATTAGGTTGACCTTGCTAAGCTTCAGGATGACAGCAAAATTGATGGGTTTCTTGCTCATTCGCCCTGGTTTCTTGTTGAAGTCCACCTGTTGGAGGATCTATGAAGGAAAGGCATAAACAGACAACGTTGAATATGGACCCGATTGCTCAGAAATGTTCAATTTTATTAGTTGGTACTATAGTGCAATGTATACCATCTTCGTAAAACCCAAAGCAAGTGCAAAACATTTGGGAAAGATGTGATTTGATAACCTTGTTTTCTTTTGTGCTTCATTATTGTTTCCTATCATTCTTTTGGTTTGTATTTTAGATTACTCTCATCAACCTGTTGTCCCAATTATTCAAGACACACCCTATACTAGGGGTAAACAATTTGGGTTGAAAAATCTAAATGTGATTTATCTGCCAGATATTGCAATTACGATTTGTTTAGCGTTTATTTTTTTAAGTATAGCTAAAGTTCAATACTTGCTGTGTAACAGATAAAACATGTCATGGAGCATTATGACAAGAAACGCTATAAAAACTGCTCTATATACTTATGCAAGGATGAGAGCAGAATGTCCAGCAATGATAATAAGCAGTCAAACACAGAACATGTATAACAAAAGCTTGACATTTATGTAAACAACATTAATTTATAATATATTCACATTTTATTTATGGCGCCCAATTGACGATTAGCTGAACAAATTATTTTGAATCGGGATTTTGATTTGAAAACACTTAATCTGCATACCCCATACTGAAGGAATCCATAAAAAATTATAACTTTATTCTCGCAATGCCAGACCCATCTCCACAGCGCTGCGGAGGAAGGTCTGGCTAGCCCACACAACATTCCAGCATAGGAGAAAAACACGCTTGCAGGGTTTCATTCCTGTTTAAATATACAGCTGCATTACATGTAAATGAAAAATTATCATAAATAGCCTATATTAAATAAAAAGCTGCCTTCTCTCTGAGAAAGCTGAATAGGGACAGACAGACAGAGACAGACAGACAGACAGACAGACAGACAGACTGACAGAGAGAGAGAGACTGACGTGTATGATACAAAAACTTTATGACCATACTGCCGATTGTTACTGTACTCAGGTTTATTGGTGAAGTGTCTTAACAACACTGCAGACTGGATTCTCTACTCAGAGTGACGACTGACTCATTAAGAACGGCTCCAGCACAGGTCAAATGTGCTTCGGTGGGTCAGTGGCGTTACAAACTTCTCGTGTATTAAATGTCTGTATTGTCACTGTGCTGCATTTTTATGAACTATTGTAATAATAACAATAATAATAATAAATAATAATCATCATCATCATCCTTTCTTCCGGCGCTGATTAGAGCAGCAGCTAGTTGCTTGCAAAAGCTAGTCCTTTTATACTACCAGTATTTATTTATTTATGCCGCAGGAGACTGTATAAGGCATAGTCCATTTTAGTCTTATTTAATGTACAGTAACTTTGTTTTTATTTTACTGTAAGAACAGTACTTCTTTGTTTGACAATTGTATGCTACTGGTACACTTATCTATCTCTGCTCTTGTCTTTGCTGTTGCAAACTGCAATTTCCCCACTGTGGGACAAATAAAGGTTTTCTTATCTAATAATACTAATAATAATAATAATATACTACTAATAATAATACTAATAATAATAATAATGTGGCCATGGGTCACAACTCTCGCCCGGGTCCAGCAGGCGCCTTCTTCTCACATGCCGTTACTCATAGCACTGAAGTTAGTTGTATCCAGTAATAGGCTACTGTTCTTCCGTGTTTATCACCGTCCACCACAACAGAACGTTACCAGCGGAAACACTGGTGAAAATACAGGTTTTCCTCTCAGGCTTAACAAAATATACAGCTGTTAATAAAAATTAAAACTAACGGACACAAGTATGGTGCCTCTGCAAAATAGCCTTGGGAAGGAAATTGTTTTGGTGGAGCATGTGCACGTAGGGAGGGGAGTTCTGGAATTAAAATGGCAGTTTAGTGTGGGATGAGAATTTGACTAAAAAATAAATAAATTGAATTTGGTTGGTAAGCTCTGAGGATGTTTCCCGAATCGACCAGAATTTATAATGCCAACACAAAGAAAGCAGAAGGTGAGGGACATTGGATCGAAAATGAGGGACATCCAGCGACACTGCAACAATCCTGTGAATAAAACGTTGTCTATATAGACTAGTATGTGGATACTGCTCCATGTCTGTAGTTTGCTATTGTATACATTTAATACATGTAACATTGTCTTCTTCCCTGGAAACCTCACTTTTCACAAGTTCAACATAAGTAAGTGAACAACCACGGGTGCAGTATATGTTAATATACAACTATATAAAGTAATATAAAATCAGCTATATGTTGATAGTGTCATTCAATGATGACAGTTATTCTACCCAGTTAATTTTATATCTTGCAAATGTAACTGAGATGACACATTTCTATCTTAGTGTGTGAAAATACATAGTGTAGTGTGGGCTATTTGTCCACAAACTTTAGCTTTCACATCTGCCCACAATGCGCTAGTGAATTTCTGTCTTGTATTTGTGTCAAGCTATTTTTGAATCCCTGTATCTTTGTACATTTGTGTGTGTGTGCGCGTGTGTGTATGTGCGGTCGTTACTGTGCTCAGTGTGTGAAGCTGCGCTCCTGGCCGGTGCCGTCTGTACAAACATAGGATGTGGTGGCGGTCTGCGGGGGAGCCAGGGAAGTGGGAAGGCATGGGCCAACCCTGAAGCATGCACATACAAACACACATACGTACACACGCACACTCATATGCAACGCACAGCCGGTGAAGCAGGAAGCTCCAAATCATACACCCCCCTTGGAGATGCGAGAACACACACAGGCGCAGACACACAGGAGGAAGGGGCTGCTTCTGCTGCTCTAATTAAAACAGTAGCAGCCTACCTCAGCCTGCCTATACCAGTGCTTTTAACAAAGTGAACAGTAAACGAAAAAAAACCACAGGAAATATTGTGCGTCACAAATAAACACGGTTTGCTGGGGGGTTAGGGGAGTGGGTTCTGAGAGTGTACGGGGAAAAAGAGGTGGGGAGTGGGCCATAAGCAGAGGATGTGGTCTACACAGCGTGTTAGGACCAGAGTATAAACCACAACCAAGCCCTTTATCGCTTTGGTCAAACTGCTACGCACACATTCTTACAAACAAACATACAACAGGCATGCATTGACCAATCCCAGCGGGTCAACCTAGTTGCTGTTGCCAGCACACCACTCCCCTCCGGCACATCACTCCGCAGCATGCATAAACACTTGCACACAAAAGACACACAAGCCGCACAATCATGTGCTGAACACCTGACCCAGAGAAAATGTTGTCAGTTGGTGACTTGTGATTTGTCTGATAAAGAGAGACACACACACACACACACACACACACACACGTTTCCTCCTGAGCTCCTTCCTTTGTGGCCGTTGAGACCAAAATGCATTTCATACGCCACTGATGTGTTCCACAGCAAACCACCGACGGAACATTTCATCACATCTACCTTTTTACTGTTTCCATTTGTGACAAAGAAAACCAACTGACTGCTGTTTATTCTACATCATTTTTAATATAAAAAGGTCCTTTGGTTAAGTTTACTAGTGAGAGAAACAATTTAAACTGCTGGAAATGTGACACAAGCTGCATTGAACCTGTCAGATGCACATTTGTGCACAGTGACTGCTTGTATTGGAGAGGACGTGGAGTCTTACCTCCAAGAGGAAAGGCAACACCGGTACAAATGTGTTGGTGCTGCTGGACAGCAGGGTGAGGGCTCTGCAACAGTGCATCCTCAAAGGGTAGTATCTCGATGTGGGCACTAGTCTGTACAGAGAGAGAAAAGAGTAGTCAATGTCTCCATCTGCTGTTGACAAAATGTACAGCAACATGGTAGTCTCACACAAATTAGGTTATATAAGGCTATACTATATATAAAGCTAATTTAATGACACAATTGAAGTTTACCTGTCACAATATAAGGAGGCAACATAAAAGACAAGACATTAGACTTTTGGGAATGACACTGCTATTATTTGTTAATTAAAATTAAAAAAAAAAAAAAAAATCAGGTAATAATGCTTTGTCCAATATATAAATATTTTTTTAAAATAAGCAAAAACTCAAATTTTTAGCCATTATGTTATTAGAGAGTAGTGACAAAGATATGTACTGGACCAGGGTATTTTAAAGTTGAACAATAAACTTAAAAAAAAAAGATTTTACAGATAAATAAAAACATGATCATGGCCAATTATGGCCAAAATGATAAACACGATCATTTTGATCAAAATTTAGCTCACGATTAATTATCATTTTGATTATTTGATGATTTTGACCAAAACAAATTTTATTGTCACATAGTCTATAACTGCTTTCACATCTATATTGTGCTACATTCCTCTTATGTTGAAGTTGTATGTTGTACATATAGAACGGAGCAGAAAGAACGGTGCAGTGATGACTCGGCAGTCAGCCAACTTGTTGCTGTTGCTATCAATATTAGCTGCTCTGTTTCAACAACGTTAGGCTTAAAAAAAAAACGTGCATGCAGGCTGTAATTCAGCCATCTTTTTTTTGCTTGGATTAAGCTATGAGCAGAGGAAAAGTCTGCTAGCCGCTAGGCTAATTTATAATTTTTTTTTGCTGAAACACTGCAGCGCTTAGCGCCATCTATAATGGATTATTTGCTCAAGAGTAATAAAAGTACCTTTAAATAATGAAAATGCATATAAATATACTCACTTCATGGTGCCAATTATGACTTGGCAGAGTGGATATATGAGAGGCTGGAGCACATCACTGGGGTGCAGGGAGCTGAGAACCCGACACCAGAGATACAGACAGTGGATATACTGCCAGTTATACACCGACTGGTACGTTTCCTACAGAACACACACAAGGTCCGTCAGTGTCACATTATTGGTGCTTAAAAAGGCCGTGAACCTCCATAAGAACTGAACTCTGAGTTTCCATTCAATTATGTGCTCTTTTTTAGTTGGAGAATAACAAGCAAAAAAAAAAAAAAACATCAGGCTGGCATGCTTAACATGAACATACCAGAAAGAAGCTTTGTGCTGTTTTTAATTGTAGTGACCAAGCCAATACATTGTTAAAACCAATTTTAATTTTAAGAATGATAACAATAATCCTCAAAACACTCATAAAATGACAAAACATGTATCCCTGTCATTTGACCATTTCAAATATGACTTTGTATGTCTCTTTAAAACTTTTACAAAAGCAGACCATCTCCCTGAGCATATATGCCAGTTTTACTTTGCATGGCTCGACTAAACTTTTTTGGGTTCCCATTAGCAAAAGTTGTGGATGGTATCTGGTTCGTTTTATGGTGCCACCTCGGTCAAGGTTCCAAGCGACCTGAGCTGATACTACAAGGTGGAGCTATTACCCTGCAGTGTTTCCCATACATTGATTTATTTGTAGCGGTAGGCCACAGTATCAACGTTGACAGCCACATATTGATTTTCTATTTTTTAAATATTTAAAATGGATAAAATCTTATTTTATGTAGAGCGGCACGTAGCGTATTGATTCGCTCAGCCCCTCCTTATCCCTCTCTCAAACACATTCAGGCCTGTCAGTGAATAGCCCCGCGGCTGCCTCCTCTCCGTCCACGGCTGCTTAACCGCAGTAGCCTCTAGATTTTAACATATATTTATAGCAACGGCTTTCCAGAGTTCACCTGGAACTCCAAAACCACCAGTAAGTCTGGAAGTCCCCTCTCTGCTGCCGTTTTTCCACAAAGAGCCAACCGTTACTACGGACCTCTGCAACGTCAGTTAAAAGGAGAATTCCGGCCAAATTTAATGTTTTTTTTTGTTTCTTGATTTCTATAAATATGCGAGTACTTTTGTTTGAAAAAACCTTGACCTGAGTTGGTGAAGGCAACACTGAGTAGCTGCAGCTACGTGTACAAGCTTCCACTGAGCTAAAACGGCAGTTAAGGGGGCAAGTTTTAGAGTTCCTTTGTGCCTCTTAACAAACACACAATTGAATTAATATATCTGCACAACATGAACAGGGCCCTTATGTAACATGAAGATGCGTTTTCAAGTCAGACATTGTTAATTCATCTACCCTGTCTCAATCTTGTTGGTGGGTAGCACTTATCAAGAGCAGCTAACAGCTAGCTGTAGCAGCTAACCAGGCAAGCAAGCTACCTACCGGCAAGAACAAGACAGGAAACGCATCTTGATGTTACGCAACGGCCCCGTAAGGGATTGCACAATTAATCAAATTTTAATCACTATCACGATTTTGACTTCAATTTTTTTGAAACCGTCACTTCATAGAACGCTCCGGGTTTTTTGCATAGCGCATCTTCCGCTCCGTAAACCACTGTCTGATCATGTGCCAGTCAGAGTTGTTCCCTGCACCACGCAGCTTAGTTTCTAGATGTTGACAGTCACAGAGGACAGAGTAACGGGAGGAAAATTCAACAGATGCAGTCAGTTATACACTCACCGGCCACTTTATTAGGTACACCTGTCCAACTGCTCGTTAACACTTAATTTCTAAGCAGCCAATCACATGGTGGCAACTCAGTGCATTTAGGCATGTAGACATGGTCAAGACAATCTCCTGCAGTTCAAACCGAGCATCAGTATGGGGAAGAAAGGTGATTTGAGTGACTTTGAACGTGGCATGATTGTTGGTGCCAGAAAGGCTGGTCTGAGTATTTCAGAAACTGCTAATCTACTGGGATGTTCACGCACAACCATCTCTAGGGTTTACAGAGAATGGTCCGAAAAAGAAAAAACATCCAGTGAGCGGCAGTTCTGTGGGCGGAAATGCCTTGTTGATGCCAGAGGTCAGAGGAGAATGGCCAGACTGGTTCGAGCTGATAGAAGGGCAACAGTGACTCAAATTACCACCCGTTACAACCAAGGTGGGCAGAAGAGCATCTCTGAACGCACAGTACGTCGAACTTTGAGGCAGATGGGCTACAGCAGCAGAAGACCACACCGGGGTGCCACTCCTTTCAGCTAAGAACAGGAATCTGAGGCTACAATTTGCACAAGCTCATCGAAATTGGACAATAGAAGATTGGAAAAACGTTGCCTGGTCTGATGAGTCTCGATTTCTGCTGTGACATTCGGATGGTAGGGTCAGAATTTGGCGTCTACAACATGAAAGCATGGATCCATCCTGCCTTGTATCAACGGTTCAGGCTGGTGGTGGTGGTGTCATGGTGTGGGGAATATTTTCTTGGCACTCTTTGGGCCCCTTGGTACCAATTGACCATCGTTGCAACGCCACAGCCTACCTGAGTATTGTTGCTGACCATGTCCATCCCTTTATGACCACAATGTACCCAACTTCTGATGGCTACTTTCAGCAGGATAATGCGCCATGTCATAAAGCTGGAATCATCTCAGACTGGTTTCTTGAACATGACAATGAGTTCGCTGTACTCAAATGGCCTCCACAGTCACCAGATCTCAATCCAATAGAGATTTGGGATGGGATCTTTGGGATGTGGTGGAACGGGAGATTCGCATCATGGATGTGCAGCCGACAAATCTGCGGCAACTGTGTGATGCCATCATGTCAATATGGACCAAACTCCCTGAGGAATGCTTCCAGCACCTTGTTGAATCTATGCCACGAAGAATTGAGGCAGTTCTGAAGGCAAAAGGGGGTCCAACCCGTTACTAGCATGGGGTACCTAATAAAGTGGCCGGTGAGTGTACATCGGTCTCAAGGTTTACCAGTAAACACAACGTTTTGTCCCGTCTGTGTTATTCAGACAACAGCAGTGAGCAGTGCTAGTCGGTGGCGGTGCTAGTTAGCTTCTGTTAGCTCACAGGATCTAGGGCGCGAGTAATTTTCCTCTAGGACGCACCGGTGCACATAATGTCCCCGCATCCGCTGCAATCTTGTTATATGGATATTGTTTCCTTTTGCGTTACATGACCCATTTCTTCTGTAAAGCCGTGCCTGTGTCGGATCTCTCCTCTACTCTTGTCTTACTCTGCGCAGCCTTGCAACACAGGGGCCGCTGGTCCACACTTCTGACATTTGTCTACAGTTTTAATTGTTATTAACACAGCTGTATATTGTTAAATATAAGGGGCAAACCTGTATTTGTACCAGTGTTTCCGCTGGTGACTCCGCCATGGCAAAGAACACACAAGAATTTAGTGAATGCAACTAACTTCTGTTGGTAGAGTAACAGCGTGTGAGACAGAGCTGCTGGACCAGAGATGTGACCCATGGCCAAAATATCATAGTGCATAAAAATGCAGCGCAGTGACGATACAGACATTTTATACACACAACGTGTGTATCCGCCGTTCGACCCGTGCTGGACCCGTTCATAATGAGTCAGCCGTCTCTCTGAGCCTATGTGACAATATAATTTTTTTTGGTTAAAAACAACAAATAATCGTGAGAATAATCGTGATCACAACATTGATCAAAATAATTGTGATTATCATTTTTGGCCATAATTGTGCAGCCCTAGGCCCTGTTCATGTTATACAGACATTAATTCCATTGCGTGTCAAGAGGCAGAAAGGAACTCTAAAACTTGCCCATATAACTGCCATTTTAGCTCAGTGGAAGCTTGTACACATAGCTGCAGCTACTCAGTGTTGCCTGCACCGATTCAGGTCAGGTCAATCGAAAGTACTCACATATTATAGCGATCAAGACTAACATAAAAATTGTCCGGGAATTCTCCTTTAAGTTAACTTTAGTTCTATCTGAAAAAATAACAGCAGAGAGAATCAGACGTAACATAACATACTTGCTGTCTGGGCTTTTCAGGTGAACTCATGGAAGACATTACCAATGTACACTAGCTGTGTTCGGAGCAGCGGACAGTGGGTCTAGGTTTTCTTTAGATTTCATGTAAATCACGCTCTCCTTGCCCCCTCCCCTCAAACCCTTCAACAGTGAGAGAAATTATAATTGAAATTGTAAAAAACTGACACTGAAAAAAACTGACATGGGAAAAAGAATTTGAAAAACATCCCAATACTAAAAATATTTATTCTTTCTTAAATTTACTTTCATAACTAAAAAAGTGAGACAAGTCTATCAGAGCCGTTCCGTACAGTGGAAACATCTCAATACACAGTCAAAAACCAACCTTTTTCTTCATAGTCATGGCATTCCTGAGGTGGATGGCCAGCTGTCGGATGTAGATGAAGCCGTGCTGGTATGTGGCTTGTGTATCCAGGGAGTACATCTCTGTCAGAGTTCGCTGCATGAAGTTGATCATGGGCAGCACATTGGGAGATGTGAACTTACAGTTCTGTACGTAGGAAATGTACATTTGCTGCAATGAGAAAGACAAACATTAGCAGGACGGATTGAAATAGTAACTGGTTATACAAGCTAGGTTTGGTTTTAATCATTTGGAATTAGCATCACATTATAAATAAATGTAACTCATTTTGTCTTTTAAGAAACTATTCTTAGCAAATCCTAGTCCGTAGTATATCCAAGTTTGCTGTATACCCTTCTATTCCTGTATTACTCTGCATTTAGCTCACCTTGAGAATAGGGTTAAGATATGTTTCCTGCTTGTGTCTGCAGATTTTGTTGAGTGCCAGGAAGGCGAGAACCCGACTAGTCTCCTCACCTGTACTCCACTGCTTCATCAGTTGCTGCACACAAAGACATGAGATTGCACGAGTACAAATCTAAAACTATTTTGCATGGTTCAATTAAGGATGACAGTCCATGCCCTCTTACGGTAATTTATGCATTACCTTAACTAGGTGACGACACTGTTTGGGTAGACAAAGGTAATAAGGTGCGAGCTGGTTGGCGTGCCGCAGGACAGCGCTGATGACTGTAGACTCTGTCAGACAGGATAAAAGCTACAGGAAAATAGTGAGACAAAGAGAACAGAGTTTAATACAGGAATGTGTTTTAGGATACAGAAGGAAACGAAAAAGAAAATATGGAATGTAGAGCTTAGTTATAAAATATTTCTGTGTCAAAGAAAAAACATGTTTCTCTGCACTTTATCTCGTCCTGTCAACCTCACAAGAATACGAGAGGCAGAACTCAAAGGGAGAAAAGAGCAGACAGACACAGAGGAGGACATTTGAAGCCAACAGGAAAACAAACCTGTACTACTCCACTGAGATACATCTTGACGTCGATCTGATTCTTCTGCCACTTTGGACTAGATGATGGAAGCACTAGCCTGAAAACAAAACAGAAGAAACAAGAATGAGGAGGAGTGTACCATCTTTCCACAGTATACATTAAGACTAACAGCTGGTGACTTCAGAAGATGTGACATCCACTTCATACTTTTTCTGGTCTTTATCTGGCTTCAGGTTGAGCATCCTCTGCAGGGCCACATAAATATCTCTGATACAGAACAGGACCAAGGCGTTGAACACTGCAGACAGTACAGGCAGAGAGAGATATTTATGCATATTTGTGGAATGTAACATTTTGAATTGTATCAATCAGTACAAGTCTCTCCACTAAATACATTCAGATTAATTAAATATATAGCAGTGTATTTTGTTAAAAATCTGTGGAACAGTGCAGTGTCGAGGTTGTAGGTTAAAAACTTGTCTATTTTTGCCACCATATCTGGTCGTTTTTGTTATGACTGTAAACCACTAATGTTTTGTATTATATTCACTGCTAAGGTATGTTTCGATTATACTTTAATAATTGGGAATGGTACAGTACACATATAAGTAGTGCCAATACTTTTATTATTATTATTATTATTATTAATATGCAGGCGCTTTTATTTAATTAAAATAAAACAAAACTGTGACCCCACCCCCACAATGCAAATTTCAACTGAATCTCAATAAAAACAATATTTAAGGCGAATGTTTGAGAAAAATCACAGCTACATTTCAACAGCAACATAAACAACATTGCAGTAGGCTATAAGCTGAATGTGGGACATACAAAACTGGGTGGGTGTCAAACCTCAATTATTTGATATTTGCTCTTGTATAGTTAATTTATTTTTAACTTCTACTCTTACAAGTTGTATACACACCTCTTAGTTCATTAATATGCACTTCTCTCGTTATTTATAGTACTTATTTCTGTCTTTGCGCTGCTATAACACCTGAATTTCCACTCTAAGGATCAATAAAGGTTTATCCTATTGGAATGACCAAATTGTGTCTATTGCACCTTGATTAATATTTGGCCAGTATATATATATATATATATATATATATATATATATATATATATATATATATTTTTTTTTTTTTTTAATGTATCATTAAAGTGATAATGCTGTAATGTTTCCATTGAAATGCTACAGTTTGCATACAAATATCAAGCATGCTATTCTACCTGAACTGTCAGCCACTTTGTATCGACACTGAGCCCCTCCTTCGCCCTTGGTTGTAGCCACAGCAGCCTTAAAGGCCTGGGTGACTTCTCTGAAGAGACGAGGTGTTGGTTCTTTCTTCATAGCAGCTTTCCAGTCTTCAATCATTTTGTCTGTGACTTTGACAGTCTCCACTGCCTTCTTGGATTTCATCGAAGCTTTCTGACCCATGTCATCATCTTCATCATCATCCTCACCAGAGCCGGCCTCCTGCATGCAAAACACCACAGTATGAAGATATTTGTTTTCACAAGAGAATTCATGAACTCACACACCAGCAGCCAGTCTACCTCCAGTGCGGATGGCAATCTGTGATACTTTTTCTCATCCTCATCCTCAGAGGTGTCTGTGTCGTCAAAGTTTAGGAGCGTTTGGTCATTTGCTTGCAGAAACTTGTAGAACTCTGGATCTTTGTTCTTTAACCTGGACAGCTGCTCCTTGTGCTCAGTGGCCTTACCTTTCTTCCCATCATCTCTATGGAGAATAAAAGCACAAAAACACAAAAGAGTTGTTTGTCTGTCCTTGATAGGTTTTCATATTGTTATTACCACCACAACAATACTACAGTATGTGTATATTAACTCATAAAAAAAGACTCACGTAGTAAAGGCTGCAGATTTTAGATCTTTCTTCACGTTCTTTTTTTGGAGTCCATTCTGTTTTTGAAACTCTTCAGAGTCACCTTCTTCTGCAGAGTCAAAACCTGACAGCAGGAACTCCTCCACACTGAGGTCTTCTAATTTCCTACAAAAAGACAAGACCATAGTTGAAATAACTTGGCCAACATGTAATAAGGGAAGGGGTATCTACAGCAGAGGTTCCCTACCTTTTTGGTCCAAGGTACTACCACAGCCCTGTCAGATGATCCTACGTCCCCCCCTTAACAATTCACAATAAATGTCCTAACGCTAAATGTATAACACTATATACACATACATTATATAAAAGTGGATATTGCTAATTATTATAACAACTAAACTGTTAAGGTTGGTTCAGTGAGCAACTATACTAATGCTAGTTGGGAGTGAAGCTGAATGTTTCAACAGTTTATCCATTACTTTTAGCTAACTAGCTAGCTATTTCAACTATTTAGTCAGTGCTTTTAGCAATTTCATTTTTACCATTTATGTAGCTACCTGTTGAAAAACCTGCTGTCATGTGTTACAGCTGATATATTATTTTAATCAAATTATAATTTCTATTTGTTCAAATTAATTGAGCTGGTCCACAATTTTTTCACGTACCCCCTTGGCACTAGCTAGCATACGCGTGATTAGGAATCAATGGTCTAGCTAGCTACAGTTTTCAGCGTCAATGCAAGCGATGAGTTGTTTAGATGCCAGCTTGTCAGTTAACTAGCCAGTTCTCCATTAACATTCATAAATGGTCTATTTTTAACAAAAGAGAAATGATTAAACATGTTGCTGGTGTTTATTGAAGCTAACTGTTCCCTAGAACCCACTAACATTAAGCTAGCGTCAACAGCATGGAAGGCTAGAGACACTTTTGCAATGAAACAATGTTAGCCAAAACGAGCGTTTGAAACCCCACAAATATACCGACTGGGTAGACAACACTTTTTTGCCAATAAAACAAGCAATATAAAGCACATAGTATAAAGAAAGAATGCACGTGCCTTTTCTGTTTCGCTGCCATGCTGGATCCAAAACGTGACACCCTCGAACATCAATACCCACAATCCCCTGGTGCAAAACCAAAGGGTCGGTTTTACGTTTCATGGATGCAAAACCGTAAACTAGTTCACAAATGTAATGAGAAAAAATAAGGACAATTCTCTGAATGCAGCAATGTAGGGGCTTGTTTGATTTGATTTTTATATACATTATCAACACTTGTCAATCGAACCTAAAAAATAATAATAATAATAATAATAATAACGGACGGCGAGCACAGCAACCTCGATATTTTACTGTCAAAACTGTGCATACAAGAACAAGCAGTGTTTTGGTGCTGCACGTGAGTTTGGATCATAGGGTTTGAATTAATTTATCAGTTCCATTCACGATATACAAGCAGCTGAAGACCCGCAGAAAAAAAAGGTTTCCTTTTTATTGTATAGTCCGTTGCGTTACACAGTCACAAAGCTGGGCAAGCTTACAAACAGGAAGACATTATTGCTGTCATAGCGACACCGACGACGACTTGTGGTGAGCGTCCTACTTTCTTCAGTAAGGCAGAGCTAACGTTAGCCAGCTGTGACTTTTATTTTATTGTAATAATAGAATGATAAATGCAAATTCTCAACGTATGTTTTATCTTCAGAACTGGAGAAAGATATTAGAATCTTCTTAATTTGGGAACACTGACTTTTTGTTGTATGTTTGATTTGGGGACCGGGCTAACCGAGGGGGGGGGGGTCACGTTTTGACCAATCATGGCGCTTCTAAGTAAAACCCCGCCTTTCGCACTAGCTTAGGTTAATTTATCGAACGCACTTCCGGACTCTTACCAGACAAAAGGGGGTGCATAAGGTCGTGTGCGCTACGTCAAATAATAAACAAACATCCATTCAAAACGTTTGACACTTGCGCTTAAAGAAGTAACGTTCTCTGCATTTCCCACGTGCAACCTTCGTCCCACGGCATCACATGTTATCAGCATTGCTGCTTTCACCTCCCGCAGTTCCAGCTCCACCTTAAACTAACAGATCTCAGCTTTTATGCAGTTTTTTGTTGCATTGACGTCAACGGCATGCAGCACGAAACAGAGGCTTTCTCCATATTTCGGATGCTTGAGTCAGAATATGGACAGATAGCCAGACTCTGGTACCAATTTTAAACCAATCTGATTGCGACAGTTGCATGCTGATTTATCTCCCATCACTTTGAGGAGGACCGCGTCCAAGGATTACCGCAACACAATCACCGGTAAAGAAATGACACATTAATCCTCTATTGCTGCTGCAGCTGTTATTCAAAATAGATGGAGTGGGGGCTGGGGTTTCTTAAAAGCAAATAAGGAGGCTGATATATGAATAGAAACATCCTTATGTGCAAAAGAAATGACAACATTTATTTATTCAACAAGATTTTGCATGTTTGTCAAGGGGCCTCATAGTCTTTGTGTGGATGTCAGCCAAGGTTTTGAGCCAGAGAGGGAGAGTAGATTTTAAGAAACAAACATGGGATGAACAAGACAATTGCTTTACTCTGTTAGTTTAAACTGTGACAATTGTGTTTACAATTATGACTTAACCTCCTGTGTATCCATGTCTCAATTTGCAGCATTGTCTCACGTTGTTCCCTTGGGCATGAGAGCAGAAAGCAGTTGGTGTGTAGTCCATAGTGTTTTTGAAAATGGGACCGAAGCTACTCGCCAGGCAGCTGTGGTGACATTTGAGATGGTCCTCCGTGGGACAGTACTTAGTAGCCTATTTAGTTGAAAGAGTGCCTCTGAACAGATGACAACATAATTATGATGAATTTATACTCAGATAATTGGTTATTTGGCTGGAGAGACATGGGAAACTCAACTTTAACAGAATTGATATGTTGTTCTGTTTCAGCCTTGAGATTTGCATTTCTTGAACTTCAAACTTATAAATATTCTTTATTGATCAGGTTGTGATGGCTACCTATTTGTTCTAATAATAAGCTTGTGCTATTGTCAAACATGAGTATTGTATTTAAAATGAAAAATGAAAAGTAAAGCATCACTAGCAGGAACTTAAGGCTATTTTTAACATGTGTGGAAGCGCTCCATCAGAGGTATTGAGGGAAAAATGATCTTGCTGAACTCTGCTTTTGGCCTGTGATGTTTCTAATTTAGTTCTAGTCCAATTTACCTCATCCAGTTTACCTTAGTGCATACTAAATATTCAACAATAACAACATCTTCTAAGATGCTGCGTGACGATAGTTATGCAACAATTTGAAGTGTGTTCTCCATCTGAGAGCAGGGCGGATGAGTGTACAAAGGAAAAGGCTAACTCGAGCTACATCCTCCTCTCCTCCCACCCTGCCTACCCTAGACTGCAACTGGGATGAGTGTGTGTGTGTGTGTGTGTGTGTGTGTGTGTGTGTGTGTGGGGGGGGGTTCACAGCTTATTCTGGTGCTCGTGAGTCAGAAATCATTGCAATTAGTTAAACCAAGACTGTCCAAAAGATGAGAAGCCTGCATTGATTTGATACCAGTTTAAGTATAATGTCCAGCTCTTGACTCTATTGTCATAATGCGATTTAATCAGTCTTGACACCAAATTTCAAATAATCAGGCTAGCCATCCTACTACACTTTGTAATTGTACTGATATTCCTGTCAAAGCTGTCAGGATGCATACTATAACAGAAGCAATAGGGACAAAGATTGCTCATAACACCTGCCTCTCAGCAGATTTGAACTGAAAAAAACTTGAAAAATGTTTCTGATGACAAAAGACATTTTTAGTTTTAGTTAGTATTCAAGTTAATGACGTTGGTATTAAGTGACATAACAATATTTTCCTGCATATTTCAGTTGCCCAGAGTGCGGCCCAGGCAAGAGCCCGTGACCGCCACATCAGGCACCATGATGGAGGGGGGAATGCAGCTGCTTAACCGCGATGGCCACAGCATCTCACACAACTCGAAGCGCCACTACCACGACTCCTTCGTGTCCATGAACAGGATGCGACAGCGCGGCCTTCTGTGTGACATTGTGCTCCATGTCTCAAACAAAGAAATCAAGGCGCACAAAGTGGTGCTGGCATCCTGCAGCCCCTACTTCCACGCTATGTTTACAAGTAAGTTCAGTCTACTTGTGCCTTAGTGCTTTTATCCCTAAAGGCCCAGGATGTCGCATGCCTCAGACACTTTAGGGCTCTGACAACCAAATGTGCATAATTTTGCTCTGTTGCTCAGAGTTTGATAACACAACAACCCGCATTTGCAGTAAATGCCACCTCATCCTTTCAGCATCATCGCTTCCTTCCCCTTCTTCCTGTCTGGGGCACATGTGGTCAGATGAGGTGTGTGCGAGTCACACATTTCCTCTTGCACTAGACCTTTGTGTGGGTACAATTTGTCTCCAGACAGTCAGTTGTCAATTTTGTTAAAACAACTAAATAAACTGACAACAACAGATGGACATTTGACAGTGTTGCCATGTGTCAGCATGATTGAACAGGGAGGCAATATATCAGCCGAGTTTTATTGGTTATAACACATTGGAAAATGTAATAGCTCTTGTTCTGTGTGACAATGCAGATGAGATGTCGGAGAGTCGGCAGACCCATGTCACCCTTCATGACATCGACTGTCAGGCTTTGGAGCAGCTGGTCCAGTATGCCTACACAGCAGAGATTGTGGTCGGGGAAGGCAATGTGCAGGTAGGGTAGATGATTTTGGATTTATAGACAAGATTGTTAAATTAGACTTTTAATTTGACCCCATTCATCAAAGCGCAAACAGACTCAATGTATTTTCACCTGTAATTGCACTCTTTTTAGACGTTGCTCCCAGCAGCCAGCCTGCTGCAGCTCAACGGGGTGCGGGACGCCTGTTGCAAGTTCCTCCTCAGCCAGCTGGACCCCTCCAACTGCCTGGGCATCCGAGGCTTCGCTGATACACACTCCTGCAGCGACCTGCTCAAGTCAGCCCACAAGTATGTCCTGCAGCACTTTGTGGAGGTGTCCAAGACAGAGGAGTTCATGTTGCTGCCACTGAAACAAGTAAGATTGATGTTGTTTTGTTTCCTGTTGTGTCTTATGCCAACTGGTGCTTTTAAAGGAAGCATATTTTAAAAGTAGCATGTTCATAGTGGGAACCAGTTCTTGGTAGATGTGCTTACTGGTAGTTGCTTCCTCAATTTGACAGTCACCATTGGGAACATGGTATAAAAGTAAAATACTTTAATGTAAATGCCACTGCCCTCTAGACTAAAAACATTTCCTGATCAGGCCTAGTCTCAGTTTAATTTGCGACAACTGGTGGGAGTCATATTTCTTTAGAATGTCATTTATCCATCCAATCCACCCAATTACTTATGCCAAAGAAAACATCAAAGATAAACATACAGTAATATTATTATTACTTTTAAGTTTCTGCATGTTGTTTATCACCTTTTCGCCACTAATAGGAACAAAGCTGCCATGTGTTTTTCACATTAGAGGCTCCCAAAGGGAAGTGGCCAGAAGCATGTCGTTATTTTTTCCTCAGCTAGCTGCATCAATCACTGTCTCTTGTGGTTTTATCATTCCACTGTGCTGTCATAGAGCTAATAGCATTGCATACTTCTCTGAGGTATCAAGGAAACTTTCTTATTTGGTTTGAACACTGACCATTTGCAGCTACGGTTTTTGGAAATTTAGGTACGATTTAGGCTTGCTTATTCAGTATTAGCCATCAAGTGGGGCTGCTGTGGCCAGAAGGTTGCTAGTTTGAGTTAGTTAGCGAGGCACATAACACCAACTGCTTTATTAGAACCACTCAGCAGCCAACAGGTCAGACTGTAATTTTACTGACTGTTAGAGCACTATATTGCACCCCGGCGCAGCGCAAAGCCATATGCAAGTGTCTTTGCTAGTTTAAGACCGACTCAGTTGTAAATTTCCCATCCAGGTTCTAAGTCGTTTAAATACACATACATCCATCTTTGCGCCCATGGGCATGCTGGTATTATAGGGAGGTTTTTTCAGGTAAATTCTGACGTTTTGCTATGTTGAGGCAACGGGAAGTGATCGCGTTTGACCAAAAAAAACCTGGTATAAAGTCAACAGTGCAGCATTTCATTGTTATTTAAACAGCGCATTAGTAAAATGTGCCTAGGCTTATGCACAGCGTGCACACACTCTGCTTGTTACACACACACAAAAAAGAGCAGCAGCACACAGACATGCAAACGATTATATATAAAATATGACGGTGCAAATCCGCCATCATAATAGCAATGCACCAAGGTGCAAATGTGCCTGGCTGTTAAAGAGAATGGGAGATGACACATGGGAGATTGGTTTATTGCATGTTACGCCCAAAACACACCTATTAATTAATGTTGACACTAATTACAACCCTTTTGAACCATGTGCTTTTTTCTGCCTTCAAACTAGCAAAGTGGATTTGGACACGTCCTAAATGCACCAGCACCAGGCGCTTCATGCCGTGCACTTAGATCTTTAAAATAATAATACAATAAAATGAATTGATTTCCAAGTCTGATAAGGGAGTTATTATAGGAGTTAAACAGGCCTTTCATTTTAAGTAAGAGAATCAAAACATCATTGTGCTAATTGTTTCTATAAATATTCCTGAATAGTCAAAAAGTACTGACATTTTTCATAAACATGTAAAAGGCAGTTTTTTCTAAATAAACGTCACCATATTAGACTGCATCTAAAAGCCCAGCAGGTGATATGTTCCTCCAGTCAGGTTTAGGAATGTTGATCTGTGTGGAGGAGTGGGAATGTTGATGTCTTAATAAAGGAAAGAAACACATAATCTCTTCTATGAATTGGTATCTGTTTCATACAAATGAGATTAACTAGGTGACAATGATTGCATGTTGCAGTGAAAAGAAGTACCAAACACCTGCCAGCATACATTTCCCATTATCTTCTCAACTCTCTAAGGAACAATCCCTACTGCTTTAAAGAGATTGTGGTCGGTCTGTGGCCTTCAAAGCCTTGAGAGTGAATCTGAATCTAGGAGTGTGTGGGCACTATCCATTGAAACAGTGAAAATTAAGATGCATAAAGGCAGATTAATAATAGACAATTTTCTTTTCTTTGTTTCTCTTTTACTGTCTGTCTATTTCACTGCCCCATTCTGTCTGCAGTTATTCTGTGTCTGTCATGAATCTGCATCAGATCTGGATTTATGTACTGGCTGCTCTAAAGGACTGTGAGCTCACAGAGCGGTGACATATGCCCCATATTTCTTTTCATGTTCTGTGAAGGAAGTGGCAAGGCATGGCAGGGTTGTGACTAGTATACTTGCTGGTGATGCTTCACTGATGTAGATTCACATGCATGCCATACTTATATTGTTGTCTTTATATGTCCATAAAGACATTTATTTCATTTATACAGCCCTCATTTCTGCTGCCATAATACAAGGACAGTTGATTCTCTTCCTAAACCCAATCTCCTCCACACACATATTATGTAATGTGATGTAGCATCTACATGCAGAGGTAAGGGAGACTGCAAGCAGTAGTGGCAGTATTTCTCTGTGTGACTGTGGATTAATGCAGGCTGTTCCTGGGAGGTTGCTAACTGTTGCCCTGATCTGGCCAGGCAAGACAGCTGCAGCAGCTGGTCGCTCTGGCCCCACCCAGCCCTGCCAGCTTTGGGTTGATATGGGAACAGTGCCAGCCAGCCAGCCACTCACAGATTGCAGCAATCATTATGTCACAGACACACAGACACACAGACACACAGACAGACAGACAGACAGACAGACACACAGACAGACAGACACACACACACACACACACTCACTAATTGCCAATGCAATTTACTTCCTGTGCGTTGACGTGTTTGGTCAGGAAGCTTTTCTTGCAAATGCTTCTGCAAGTACTGATAGTCACAGATGAATTAAGGCACTGTGAATTCGAATTTGAGGAAGTTGCGCTTGTAAATGAGTATATAGGACCTGGATGCATGAGACAAAGCAGATGTGAAGAGACATTTTATACAGTGAGGAAAATAAGTATTTGAACACACTGCTATTTTGCAAGTTCTCCCACTTAGAAATCATGGAGGGGTCTGAAATTGTCATCGTAGGTGCATGTCCACTGTGAGAGACATAATCTAAAAAAAAAAATCCCAAAATCACAATGTATGATTTTTTAAAACTATTTATTTGTATGATACAGCTGCAAATAAGTATTTGAACACCTGAGAAAATCAATGTTAATATTTGGTACAGTAGTCTTTGTTAGCAATTACAGAGGTCAAACGTTTCCTGTAGTTCTTCACCAGGTTTGCACACACTGCACAAGGGATTTTGGCCCACTCCTCCACACAGATCTTCTCTAGATCAGTCAGGTTTCTGGGCTGTCGCTGAGAAACACGGAGTTTGAGCTCCCTCCAAAGATTCTCTATTGGGTTTAGGTCTGGAGACTGGCTAGGCCACGCCAGAACCTTGATATGCTTCTTCCAGAGCCACTCCTTGGTTATCCTGGCTGTGTGCTTCGGGTCATTGTCATGTTGGAAGACCCAGCCTAGACCCATCTTCAATGCTCTAACTGAGGGAAGGAGGTTGTTCCCCAAAATCTCGCAATACATGACCCCAGTCATCCTCTCCTTAATACAGTGCAGTCGCCCTGTCCAATGTGCAGAAAAACACCCCCAAAGCATGATGCTACCACCCCCATGCTTCACAGTAGGGATGGTGTTCTTGGGATGGTACTCATCATTCTTCTTCCTCCAAACACGGTTAGTGTAATGATGACCAAAAAGTTCTATTTTGGTCTCATCTGACCACATGACTTTCTCCCATGACTCCTCTGGATCATCCAAATGGTCATTGGCAAACTTAAGATGGGCCTTGACATGTGCTGGTTTAAGCAGGGGAACCTTACGTGCCATGCATGATTTCAAACCATGACGTCTTAGTGTATTACCAAGAGTAACCTTGGAAACGGTGGTCCCAGCTCTTTTCAAGTCATTGACCAGCTCCTCCTGTGTAGTTCTGGGCTGATTTCTCACCTTTCTTAGGATCATTGAGACCCCACGAGGTGAGATCTTGCATGGAGTCCCAGTCCGAGGGAGATTGACAGTCATGTTTAGCTTCTTCCATTTTCTAATGATTGCTCCAACAGTGGACCTTTTTTCACCAAGCTGCTTGGCAATTTCCCCATAGCCCTTTCCAGCCTTGTGGAGATGTACAATTTTGTCTCTAGTGTCTTTGGACAGCTCTTTGGTCTTGGCCATGTTAGTAGTTGGATTCTTACTGATTGTATGGGGTGGACAGGTGTCTTTATGCAGCTAATGACCTCAAACAGGTGCATCTAATTTAGGATAATAAATGGAGTAGAAATGGACATTTTGAAGGCAGACTAACAGGTCTTTGAGTGTCAGAATTGTAGCTGATAGACAGGTGTTCAAATACTTACTTGCAGCTGTATCACACAAATAAAGAGTTATAAAATCATACATTGTGATTTCTGGATTTTTTTTTAGATTATGTCTCTCACAGTGGACATGCACCTACGATGACAATTTCAGACCCCTGCATGATTTCTAAGTGGGAGAACTTGCAAAATAGCAGGGTGTTCAAATACTTATTTTCCTCACTGTATAAAATGTCTCTTCACATCTGCTTTGTCTCATGCATCCAGGTCCTGGATTTGATCTCCAGTGACAATCTCAACGTCCCATCTGAAGAGGAAGTGTACCGGGCTGTGTTGAGCTGGGTGAAACATGATGTAGATGGACGCAGGCAACATGTACCTTGGGTAAGACTTTCTTTCTGATCTTTTTTCTCAACACACGTTTTCTAGTTTGACTATACTCTGTATACAAAACACTTCCATCACATTTCCTCTATTCCCCTTCTCTTGACCCAAACTCAACCCACCATCCCTCTGCCCCCGTTAGCTGATGAAGTGTGTTCGGCTGCCACTGCTGAGGCGAGACTTTCTGATGAGCAACGTGGATACAGAGCTGCTGGTGCGACACCACTCTGAGTGCAAGGACCTTCTGATTGAGGCTCTCAAGTACCACCTGATGCCTGAGCAGAGGGGAGTCCTCAGCAACAGCCGGACGCGCCCGCGACGCTGTGAGGGCGCCAGCCCTGTGCTCTTCGCCGTTGGTCAGTGTGCCCCTGAAGGTACCCATTAGGGTACACTTAGGCCACACTTCAATTAACTTTAGCTTCTGAAGTAAAAAAAAAAAGAAATCTGAAAAAGTGCAAAAATCTGCATGTTTATAACTGGGAGAGAACAAATACTGATATTATATGAGACAATATATTGTCTGGGATTATTATAGCACTGGCATATATTAGTTTAGATGTTTTCCAGGTCTTAGTGGTTGCATTTCAGTGAAACATTAGTTTAAACTTCTTTGACTGTTAAAGCTGAATGAAATGACCAATTAATGCCACTTCCTAAAATTCTATTTTATCCAGATCAGATTTGGTTAATCTTATCTTATTATGTACCTAAGTTAACAATGTTTTGTTGCTGTAGCCTTGCACAGCTTCCCTCTTCTAAACTAAACCATGTTCATTGTTTGGTCTTAAAAAGCATACCTCCTCATACAGTATATCAAAAATATATCTCTCCAAAATTAAAAAGTAAATAGTATAGCGTAATAAAGACTATAACTTGATCCTGCATTGAGCCCAGAAGTGAACGCGGGTCTCAACCAAATTCATCCCAAAACCCAGAAACTTGGAAGAATTCCTCTGACATTATGGCATACATTGGCCAAAATCCCTATGATCCTTTTATATTATTAGATTTTCATATTTACTTAGCTGCCTGAATGCATTTTTTTCACCATATTGTGTTTGTGTGTGTCTGTAGGTGGTGGCAGCCTGTTTGCCATCCATGGAGACTGCGAGGCGTATGACACCAGGACTGATCGCTGGCACATGGTGGCGTCCATGTCCACTCGGCGGGCACGGGTGGGCGTGGCAGCCATTGGGAACAGACTTTATGCTGTTGGAGGGTGAGTGAGAACTTTAGGGTTGATTTTTGTCACAAAACTAGTTAACCTACCATCTCATCCCTTAACTCAAACACTAACTAAACCTTTTATAAAGATGAAGATTTGGCAGGCGGAATGTGGATGATTTACAGAATAATCTTGAGTTATGCAAAAACGGCCTCAGCCGTGTGCTCCTGATAAGATGT
Source organism: Etheostoma perlongum (assembly GCA_026937815.1). Classification (NCBI taxonomy): domain Eukaryota; kingdom Metazoa; phylum Chordata; class Actinopteri; order Perciformes; family Percidae; genus Etheostoma; species Etheostoma perlongum. Next base: position 18,382,151 of record CM049377.1, read on the forward strand.
TACAAGCGTTCCTGTAATGTAAATGTAATGCAAAATGCCCATTTAACTTGATTCATTTTTCCATTTCAAAGATCATTTTAGGCAACGTGGTTTCATGTCATCATCAAAAACCCTTTTTTGATTAATTTATATCCATATCTCATCAGGTACGATGGAACCTCAGACCTTGCCACCGTAGAATCCTACGACCCCATCACCAACGCCTGGCAACCTGAGGTTTCCATGGGCACACGGCGGAGCTGTTTGGGTGTAGCGGTCCTGCATGGCCTTCTGTACGCTGCTGGAGGTTATGATGGAGCTTCCTGCCTCAATAGGTACTCACAGACTAAGCTTTTGGTAATGAATGCTAAACATCAAGACACTTTTAAGATAGATTTGCTACATTGTTGCTGCTTTTTTGTTTGTCATGATGCTGTTTTCTAGACCAGGTCTCAAAGACAGTTTATCTAAATAGGGCAGCCTTTCGGTGTCATTATAATATATACAAGTAAGTCTTTTTCCTCCTCTTTCAGTGCAGAGCGTTACGACCCTCTGACCAGTACATGGACCTCCATTGCTGCCATGAGCACACGTAGGAGATATGTCCGAGTAGCAACTCTGGGTAGGTTCTTGCCAAAATCATTACATCATGATGAACATCCTGTTCTACTGTATGTTTATGTTTCACTGTCTGCATTTTAATATCTGAAATCAAGAGGGAGTTGCCACCTTGGTATTTGATTGCTAATATTCACATTCTCAGTGTTGACTCCCTTTCCCCTCCAGATAGCAGCTTGTATGCAGTGGGAGGTTATGACAGCTCCTCACATCTTGCAACAGTGGAGAAATATGACCCCCAGGTAAATTGCATGCTGTTAAATTTATCATCAAAGTAACTTGTCTGTTGCCAGGATCAACTAAATTTGGAGACCTAAGCTCACAATACAGATGTATCTATGAACATGTGACCAATTCTGTCTGTTGATATAATGAACAGAGCAACACGTGGATTGCCATTGCCAACATGCTGAGTCGGCGCAGCAGTGCCGGGGTGGCCGTGTTGGACGGCATGCTGTATGTCGCAGGAGGCAATGACGGCACCAGCTGCCTAAACTCTGTGGAGCGATTTAACCCTAAGGCCAACACCTGGGAGGGAGTGGCCCCCATGAACATACGCAGGTGAGCCTGCACCCACAGTTCATATTAGTACAAACAGAATGGTCATGTCCAGGTCCAGTAACAACAGAATTATGTCTTTTAAATCAGTTTTAGTATGATTAGAAAATAAGTGAAATCAAATGTGAAATAACTCAAACATGAGAGAATAAAACTGCATAGGAAAAATTAGCTCTGCAAAGATAAATGTTTATGAGAACACATGACAACCTGGGATGGGTCCAAGGAATGTCCAGTCGATTCAGCCAGACCCGGTCTTACTATTCCAACTACACAGGTTCACTTTACAGTAATGAAATAATGAAATGCATTGGCCTCATATAAACTTTTCTTTTCTTTTTTCTGGGGGGGGGGATAAACACTATGGTGCCCCCAGTTTACCTTTTAAACAAAAGTAATAAGTAATTAAAAATAAATTGACAATAAAAGAATTGTCTGTATTGAGCTTGACAAAAAAGTACCCATGCTATAGGCGTAGGATTTAGGGAATTTGGATGTCATCTTTACTGCCTAAACCTTCTTAAGGCATAAAGATCAAAAGACCTATTTTCTTTATTAAATCTTAGAAGATGAAACATGCCCTGTGAGTGACTATCAAAGGATGCACACACTTACAGCATTGTATTGATACAAGATTGGCATCAGGGTGGGAGATTTAGAGATAAAGCAGTCTTGGATTTGAGGACACATCAGCAGATTCACTTGTTCCCCAGGCCCATAGACAGACAGACAGACAGACAGACAGACAGACAGACAGACAGACAGACAGACAGACAGACAGACAGACAGACAGACAGACAGACAGACAGACAGACAGACAGACAGACAGACAGACAGACACTCACTCACTCACTCTTACTTTCTTGTGTGTGAGTCAGTATACTAGAAGGCAGGAAACCTGACAACAGTTGACTATGCAGCCCCATGAATAACCCATGTGTTAATCAGCTGGGAGCTTTGAGTGCTTTTCTTGTCCCATTGCTGAGTGACTCCATTTACACAGTCCAAAACATCACACTGTATTGACCACTAATCTATCACTCATCTAAACAATTTTACACTTGAAAATACTGTAGAATAATCTCACTACATTGTATGTAATCAACACTCAAATAATCCTCTTTGATGGCAGTAAAAACAAACCCAACAAACCATTAAAAACTTTTCCACTGGTCCACTCATTATTAGTTACTGTTATTAGTGCAATGTTTAAATTAAAATATATCAGTTATTGTACCATCTGTACTTCTCACAATCTCTTTTGTTATATTTTACTTTTTCTAAGCAATCAATGGTCATGTTCATGCAGTGGGCTTGCATTTCTAAATGTAATGCAAAGCCCACACGGCATCCACTGTAAAATGTAAACCATTGGCACTTTTTAGTAAATGTAGTTGGCTAGATTAAACAGAATGCGTAGAAATTATTATTCATTCTTGTTTGGAAACACATATGGTGAATTAGATTTTTTTTTTCCCTGTTAGGAGCACCCATGACCTTGTGGCAATGGATGGCTGGTTATATGCAGTAGGAGGTAACGATGGCAGCTCCAGCCTCAACTCAATTGAGAAGTACAACCCGCGCAGCAACAAATGGGTGGCAGCCTCCTGCATGTTTACACGGCGCAGCAGTGTGGGTGTCGCTGTGTTGGAGCTGCTGAACTTCCCACCACCCTCCTCACCCACCCTCTCGGTTTCCTCCACCAGCCTTTGACACGGGGTCACCGCTTGGCTGACCTCGGCCTCTGCTGCAACAGCCCAGACTGGCTCTGGGAAGAGACGCAATTGCTCGTTTTGAGACGGGGAGGTGGAGGATGCGAATGGACAGGTAAATGGATTGATGGGGGAGAAAGAGGGAAGGTGTGGATAGGGCTCCTGGCTTGGTTATTATACAGTATCCTCCAGAATTAGTGGCACTTATGCAGTGGGTAAAGGTTAGCCAAACATGGTTTAAAAAATGTACACCATAAGTAATTAACTTTTATTTAAAAATCAAGGCAATTTAAAAGTTGTTAATGTGCAGTACCCTTTAATCTCAAAAGGCGATGTTCCACACTTAAGACATTCATTTTTAATGAACGGTTAAGGGACGCCAGATGAATTCTGAAAGATCCACCAAGAAGTTTTTTGATTTCATGGTTAAACCAATCTTGTTGCTCTTTACCAAATTGTCCATTCATTCTGGACTGAACTGTATCTGGTCTGGATGCCTGAAACTCCACTGTATAGCTTCACCATACAGATACCAGCTTCCACTCTCTGCAAGAGTACAAAGATGTTTCCTGATGTGTTAACATTGCCCAATCTTTCCGCTATCTTTCCAAGCTCTACTTTTTCCCCCCCACCACTCCAGTGTTTGACACAGTCATAGTGAAATGTGGTGAAAACTTTAATTCTGTCATGTGTGACGTAAATGTTTTTGGTTTGATGTTGTTGTCCTCTGCATCTTTTAATGTCAGAATTCTTTTTGCAATAATGTACAAAAAAAGAGAAACTGAATGATTTAACTTTTTGAATGTAGCTTTTGACTGGGTATACCATGCATGTGTTTACTTATTGACATTGACTCCCAGCAGGAGGATAAAATGTTGTAGTGCTGCTATGCTACAGTAGGTGGCAGTAACCGGCAATGTTATAAACCCTTCCCACACTGTAAGCCCGCATGAACACAACCAACGAAGGAGAAGTTAGGCCCTCAGAACTGTTTTTGATTTTTTTTTTTATAAACACAGAAGAATTATGTTGAACTATATGTATTTATACAAAGGTATACATTCTAATATATTCAGTTTTTAAAGATGCTTAAAGAATTAAACATTGTTTTTAATATTTATTTAGGTGAGATATCGTCAATGAAAATGACAAAGAGAATGTAGGTGTGAGAGAGGTAGGCTAGTTGTTCAGATTCTGTGCATTTGGAGTGTCTCCTGGTTAAGAGGACCGATTGTTGCACTTTAATATGCGACATTTTATTTACATTTCTTAATGTTTCTTCACTGCCACAAGCTTGATCTCACATGAAACTGTCCGCTATATTTGTGCAAAAGGCTTTAACTGCTTGCAAACCTAAAGACCAGTCAATGAAAGGACTTTATATTGTCTTTAATCCTACTTAACAATTAGTTTAAGTGGACATGAAGGTGGATATAATCCTTGAACACAATGACAGTCTAAGATTACATTAAAGCAGAAAGTTTACCTACTGTGTACCAACACTTGACACTAATGATAAATACTGTTGACACTTGGTGCTGTCACATTTCCTTCCATACATAATCAAATGTGGTGTTTTGTTATATTACATACCTCATTGTTGAAATGGATCACACTCTATTGCAACAAAGTTGAGCTAGAAAAACTGTATAATACCTACAAATATACTGACTTTAGAGCATGTGGGTGACTTGGGGATTTCACCACTGAACACTGCATTGTCTAAAATAAATGGATTACTTAGAGTCTTCTTGACTCCGTTAATTCCTGGGTTCATGTGAAGTGCAGTGATACTATTCCAAACTTCTGAGAAGTTGCTTTTTGAAGGATTTTGTTGATCCGGTTCTGTTTATCTATAATTAACTTTTCATTTGTTAGAGTGGACCCAGTAGAATAGGGGCTGTGAGGGTCTAATGAAGATGTTATTCTGTAAAGTTGCTGTGAGTCAGGGCCAGACTTTAAGAGACAGGCACATAAAACCACAAGGCCTCCTTTCTGCAGATCGATCTGTAAATACAAAAATTGCTCATCTTAAATCTAATTTCAATGTGAGTGTAGTTTTGTTTTAGTTTGTGTTCAACGTGGTGATCATTTTTTATTTATAATATGTTTATTTATGAGGAACTTTAAAATATTGAATTTTGCACTATTGTGAAATGGAGCAATACACTGTAAAAATGAAATAAAGATGTTTTCAGATGTGATAACTGCCTTGATGAGTTTAAACACATGGGTATTCACAAATGGGTAATGTAAAACTACAGTTTTTTTCATGCATCTGCAAAAGTGAAAACACACTGAAGGTTGTGTTGCTTGCACTTTGTGTGTTTGTTGCTAGGCTCACTATAAACTGTTGCTTGGTACCTTCCCAACATACTTGGGAAGGTATTTCATAGTGATCTCAGCAGACAGCTGAACACTCTCACTTTACCCTTCTTGACCTCAGTCACATGGCATTCACACCTGTGGCTGCCTCTGCACACACACACCAACCTACCAACTCCCACTCTCCCGAAACACACAGAAACACAGGCTAAATATACACAATGCAAAACACCTACAACTTTGAATGGGAGAAAAAAGGCACGTAGAGCTGGTTTAACAGTATTGTTACGGACAACGTGAAAAGACATCTTTGCATACAGTATGTTTTGGGCTTTGCTATACTTCTGGTATTTGATGGCAAAAACATGTAACATGGTCACAGATACTGAACACGTGACAAACTAAACAATTTACATAGTGGCAGGTGTTCAACTTTTATATGGTAATATGGCAAAAGAGAACACTTTCAGATTTTTAGAACACTAAAGGATGAATTTTATATTTTGGGAAATAATATGCTTGTTTGTTTTCTTTTAAGAGATTGACACAGCAGACTCGGGATAAATACGAAGCTACAGCCAGCAGCCAATTAACTTAAAAACACTAGAAACAGGGAACCGCTAAAGCACACCAACGTTGCTGGTTGTAACCTTTTATTTAACAGACTAATATGATGTTGCTTGATCTTCTCATCTAACTCTCAGAAAGAAAGCAAATACGTGTATTTCCCCGAATTTTAAACTTTACATCAACATTTTACTTTCCGTCTGGTAAGAGAGATATGAGAATATACTGGTGAGTTCAATTGATGCTTTAGATTTTATTTATTCATTTTTAGGAGACAACATGGAACTTGAAAGCAATGCATGTTAAAGTGATTTTCTACCAAAATCAAACACTTACCCTGTAGGCTTAAAAGGTGGCTTTAAAAAATGTATTGTTCCCATCTTCATTAAGGACAAATCATATTGATTACAATAGGTACTAATGGTGACAAGTTTTTACAGCAGACAAAAACAATCCCCAGTGGTCAAAGGCGATTCTCCATGATCCACTTCTATCCATTTATATGCTCTGTTATTAACATTTATGGGATAACTAAAATATAACTGAAAAGAAATATTGTGCATGGATTATAATTTGAATGCAAATGTGTTAAAAGGTGTACTGTATGTGCACTATTGTGTTAACATATCTCTGATTGCTGTAGCTGTGAGCCACATGTGCTAGTATAAAGATGCTAATGAGTTTACAACTTGTTTGGATAAATGTGCTCCTTCTGAAAGAGCTGCTGATCCACTGGGCTGGTCAGTGCTATCTCTCTGTCCTCCTCTCTGTCTTCCCTACCACTTCCAGGCCATGCTCTAACCATCTCTGGAAGGACTTAAGTGTCAATCGGACAACTACACCTTCTGTGAGAGGCCATAGACTTTTTGACTGACCGCTTAAGATAAGGCTGGGCCTAAAATGAAAAGTCTCTCAACCCCATAAAAAGTATTTATGATTTTTTTATGGCTTATGGGAGTGTGTTCAGAGTATAAATAATGTGGAGACCTTAATGCTCAAACAAAGGCAGGAACAAGAGGTGTGCCCAGTAGCAGACCGACAGAGGGTAGACAAAATAACATACAGCACAATATCCCTGCAGTCAAGTACCAACTACTGTAGATCACAATTCAAAAGGAAGCTACAAAAGTAATTGAAATTAGTGTGTCAATATTGTGTGTCAGCTTTGAAAAAAGTTTGACAATCCTGACAAAACCTTTTGAGAAGTTGTTCGTGTTTGTGAAGTAATGTAAAGCAACTTAAAGAAGGACAAATATGCCAGATAGTAAATTATGAAATGTGTGCAAAGACCAAAGAAATAGGAAAATGAAAATTATGAAATGTGGCACAGTAAAAGTCTAAAAAAGATCATCACAACATGAAAAGTGGGCAGCCATAGTCCAGCACCCACCTTCAGTTGTAATGCCAGTACCTTCAAAGGCAACAGCAGGAGTTTCCTAGCATGCATGTCTTTCATGGTGTGAGGAAAACCGGAGCACCTGAAGGAAACACACGCAAACACCCCCCCCCACTGGGGTTTGAATGCCTGTGATGACATCAGTGTTAAGTGTTTCCCCATTGGTCATTGCCCTTTAAACTGATCAGCTGATTAAAGTCCTCAAAACACAGTGGATGTTGTTGTTTGCAACTGCCACCCATTTCAACAGTTTTGCATGGGCAGAGAAGGCTGCATGCAGATGATTGGCATGTTTGTATGAAAAACAATAACAAACAGCAGTGACACAAAGCTATTTCTAACTAAACAAATTCAAAGTTCCAAGGAAATGGTGAACCTTGTCCAACATACCATTACGACACCTCCCTTTCTTGTTGCTGACTCAGACAAACTTCTTGTGTGGATGTCTGTATTTGTTATTTCTGAATAAAAATATTTCTGGTCATTTCACTAGTTTACTATAATCATTAACTTATAGTTTGTGACAAAAACAGGGATCTTCTGTATTGAGAAAGGGTAAATAGACCCCGTTGTCAACTGCCATTAGCATCCTGAGTGGTCGGATCAAAAGTGGACAGCTCCAAGTACAGCTGAAAACACTCTCAGGATGCATTGAGGACACATTGAGATTGGATCTCTAATACCACATTTGGAAGTGGTTTGAGCCACGTGTCCACATTCGAATAGCAATGAAAACGGGAATGTGTCCTGTGTCCACATGAAAGACTGCCTACTCAAATGTGAGCGGAACTGCGTAACCATTCAAAGTGTTTCTCATGTCACAGAAACCACTGAGTGAATTGTGTGTTTTGGATGTTTTTGTTTCTGTGTTGCCTTCTCTCGGCTGTTAAGCTCTCTGCAGCAATGTTGCCTTGAAAAGCCAGCCGTCTGTATACAATAAATGTATTTTTAGTTTCATGAACAAATTCATTGAATATGTAGGATATTACTACAAAACGTCCTGCTCTTATATCGTATCCTTCCGTTTTTCATATTGTCCAATCTCCACAGCGATGTATGGAGTAAGGGCAATGACACACCAACCCGATAAACGTCCGTCGGATAGTCTGGCAAGGTCGGTGACTCGAGTCTGTTCCGTGTGGTCGTCCGTCCAGAGTGGTCCGGAGGGGCCGTCTGCCTTCATTTTGGCCGACTGACATGCTCGGTTGGAAGGCGGGCACTGCCGGCAGTCGGGACTCAAATGACCAATCAGATTGGTGGAGTGCAAAACCGGAAACGAGGAGCAGGATGAGCGTGACTAAAGTCTCTCAAAATCTGACAAAAATCTTTTAAACTGACCTTTGTCGATCTGAAATGAAGATAGATTCTGCAACTGCATGGCCTATTTCTCGCTTAAAATGTTTTCAGAAACAGGTCTCGGTGAGTAAAATATAGTAAAATATGAGATTGTATTCTGAACAAGCCACCATGACAGTCTGGCTTTGAACGAAGGGGGTAAGCCTCTCCTCTCTAAGCGTAGCTCTTTTGGCACCACTTTTACAGCGAATAAGTTTACATCTGAAGCATTTAAAGACTATTTGTTCATTGTTTATTTCTAAAGAAACACTACAATGCATAAAAGGCTTCATTACCTTATGCCTCATGTTATGGCTCCATAGCAGACGTTTTTGTAAAAATAGGCTAACGATTGTGTCATAACCACGCACTTTCGCACAGTAGAGGAATTACCGTATAGTACAGGGTAAGCTCGCAGACAGGACTTACATTAGTTATTTAGGTTTAATTAGTAATATTAACTAGCATTTTAGTTAGCAATAATTACCCTGTGCCAATGTCATCTTGTCCATGTTATCTTCTTACATATACCTATGCTCTCCGTCTCTGCAAGATTTGGAATGATTGAGATTTCTCTTGGCACAGCTACCAGAAGACTTACAACTTTCAGACATGTTGCCCACGTCACATCTACGTCGTCCAGCTCAGTTGGAGGCTGCGCAGTAACGGTCTATCACTGTAAAAGTGCTTCAAATATCCTTCACTGGTTTCAGTCCAGAGCAACGGGATCTGTTGGTCCATTTTTGGGAGACAATACAGATTAGCGCGTCGCCTGCTGTTATGGAGACGTATTACGTCTCGTCGCTTTGGTGTGTGTCTTTTTTGACAAACTCAGGGAGACTGATCAGTCCAACGGCCTTTTCTGCACAATAAAAGTGCCCTGTTATTTTGGTATTTAAAGGTCCCATAACATGGTGCTTTTTAGATGCTTTTATATGGGCCTTAGGGGTCCCTAATACAGTATCTGAAGTCTCTTTCCCAGAATTCAGCATTGGTGCAGAATTACAGCCACTAGAGCCAGTCCCACAATGAGCTTTCCTTAGTATGTGCCATTTCTGTGTCTGTTGGAGGAGAAGAGAGGGGGGGGCAAGGTGGAGGGTGGGGGTGCGGCCTTGACCAACTGCCACTTTGCTCAGAAAGTGAAATTGTCATGCCATGTGACCTTTAAATGGTTTAATTATGAAGCGGCAAAATCATGAAATGTTAGATCTTCATCAGCAGTAACGTTTGGGTCTTCATCAGCAGTAATGTAACATGTTGCTGCTGTGCTCTAACGACTCCTATAAGGGAACATGAAACGTAAAATAAAGCAGTTATAACATAAGATAAACGTCAAACCACAGAGATTCACTTAGCAGCTACAAACGTACCGAGAGCTGAACATAAAGACTTTTAAAATATATTTTTTTTCTCCTGCACAGGTCCTGCTGCCCGTCAGTAGACATCCTTATGTCGGTACCAGTTTATAGGTGACATAAAGACATAAGACTGTGGGCAGCACTTTTTCATTTTATTTATTTGAGAGTAATACCTAACATTATAAACACACACAACCAGCCTATATGCAAACGGGAATGATGTATGTGTTTATTTGCATATGGGGAAGAGAGATCTGATCCCAAGTGGTCACTCAGGACGCATTTGGAGACGCATTCTACTGACAGGTGAAAACACACGTACCAAAGCTATCTACTGTGATCGGATAACTTAGGACAGATGTTAATGCCAGTTGGAAACTGGGTCATAGTTAATGTGACTTTGACTGATCTTGCCTTCAAAGGAGGGCCAGGGTCTAATTAAGATTCCTTTATGGTCATCTTGTGTGAGAACTTTGGCACTTCAGATTCTCTGTTGGACACCTGATGTTGGGGGCCTCATATCCAGACTCCGTTTTAGTGGCCTGAGGTGTGACTTTAGCACCGCTGCTCTCACCCCGCTGAGTCTGGATAAACACAAGCGAGTGACTTCTTGGGGAGAGCCAAAGTTCAACCCACCACACATGGAGAGAATGACATTATGAAAATTACATTTAGATATCTTCTTTTGAACAATGTGATACATCTAATAAATTGCAACTGGCAGTTTAAACTTTAAGGAAAACCCAGAGACGTATAATTTACATACAGTACAATTACATATGATAAGTCTGATTTAAACAGAAAGGGGCTTAATTACACATATTGATGTGGTGAGCACAGACTAAAAAACAAAGGAGATACTAAATAGTCTTTTAGATAATAATAAGAAACTGTGCTCTATTGTAAGGAAACTAGTCATTCAGGAACTGGAGTAGGAAAAAGTGAATGGGCTGTTTGCCTTTCTAGATTAAAGTGTTGCTTTTGGCAAGGAACCCGGTATTTCCCCTTCCCGTTACACAATTGTATGGCAATGTTACACAAACTGTAGTAGTGAGATCTACTGTAGTAATCTAAACTTCTAAAAACAAAAAACTAGAGTGCTCTTAAGGTTGCTTGAAACAAGCTAGTTCATACAATCTCCAACCACAACTAACAAAAGTGTTTAAAGTTGTTCCCGAACAGCCTCACCTGAAAGCTGGGCCAAAAAGCCTGTCATACAGATGGGTGAGACAACATAAAGCAAAGATAAGCAACATTTTAGACAGTCTCCTCAAAGGTATTCATGATTTCGCACCCAAGTTATACACACAACCAGGGCATGAAATTAACACCCGACCACCTGCCAAATGCGGGTGAAGTTTGCAATTGGCGGGTAACACTGTCAATCTACCTGCTACGTTGGTTGGTAGCCAATGAGAATTGAGTGATTCAGACGCTTAACTATCAGTAAGCAGGGTACACAGTTGCTTACAGGCCCGCACCAATCAGGGGCCCACATCACTGGAAGACAATGATTGACAGCCGGGTCCCCCTATCGCATTTTCATTACTTGTGACAATCCCCGCAGTCCCACGTGCAGCCACTGACCAAGCAAAGCAGGAGTGAGAACAGGTCAAATTAATTTCCTTGTTTCTGATGTGAAGACAAGACGTGTGTGACTCAAAAATCTCACCAACAAAACGTACAGCGAAAGATGTCCTGCCAACCTGTAAACATTTTAACATCAATGTACGCTATAACTTTTTTCACTATGAAGTCGCTGAAAGTTGTTGCTGTTTCAATCCTGTCAACTGCTCCGTTCCCCCACGACTGACGCGCGCACACACACAATCACACACGGTGGATGCAGGAAAACCGCAATGTGATGTACAGAATGACCTAAATTGAGGACAGCTACATTATTGAAGGTGCAATGATAAGTTAAAGTCCATTAAGTACTTTATCAAACTGTATCATTGTGTCCCAGACCCCGCTACTACAGCAACAGCGTAATGTCCACGAGTAGGCTCATAGAGACACAGCAATTCCTGTTTTTCACCTTTATGAGGCAAAAAAAGTGACAGTGGCAGGTGGTCAAAAAAGTTTACTTCATGCCCTGCACACGACAGTGATGTAAGTTGTATGAAGAATAAGAAAATGGAGAGCTTTGAAGATAAGTTCCAATCAACTTTCTAAACACTGAATGTCAAAAGGTATGCTTGTCGGATTATTGGTTTAAGAAATAAAAGAATGGTCAGAAGCAAACCCCCAAATTCTGTGTAGGAAGGGGAGTATGTTGACCCCATCAGACTAATTTCATACCAGAACTAAAGTTGTTGGATGGGTGACAAAGGGAAAAACAAATTTGCTTTACCAGTAGTTGAAAAAAAAAAGTTTGGCCTCAGGCAATATCCACACTACTATGTTATTATTTTTAAACAGTGTTTCGAAACAAAACACCCTCTGTTCTCATAAGCACTAGTTTAGAAATAATCTGCGTGTGCTGGTAAGGCTGGACATGGAAATTGTTGCAAATTGTTTGAATAATAGCTTGCCTCCTGCACCGTGTAGGCAGTAGTAGCATTATAAAATGCTGAATTTAAGATGCTGCCTTCATACTGAATGAGGTTTTTTTCAACACGTCAGCGTGAAGTACACCATATGCTTGTTGTTCATTTTGTTTACACTGTGATAACACTTTTGCTACATTACTGAAAATAAAAATGGACATTTACTTTTTCCAATTTTTAAAGCTTGTTCATTGTTCTGTCTTTCGGTGTCATGGTAGGAAAAGACAGGGAAGACAACAAAATAGACAATAAAATAGGTTTAGATAGTAACATGTATTAAAAAGGTCAACATTTAGCATGTTAATATGTTTATCATCCCTCAAACTACAGTTTGGGCAAACTGGAATTCAGTCATTCAAGGTTTCTTGAACTAAGTGCTGTTGAGTGACAACATTAGGATAAGATTCATGCTCTGGGAACCTTGAATACCTGGACCAAAACCTATTTGTGTCTAAAGTTTAAGGTAGTAGCCTACTTCATATTTTACTGTACTTTTGGGGCAGATTTATAGGCTACCTGTTGGCTCACTCTGTTGTTGTTTTTTAAAGGCTCTTGGGAAAGAGTCGTAGTAAAGACTGGATGATGCACCTTACCTGAGACATCTAGCTGAAACTGGACCGACCTCACGGGAAAAAATCCCTGGTTGTTTTTTCTAGTTAGACATTTTCCTTAAAGGAATACTGCATCAAACAGGTGAGTCACCATGCTAGCTGCATGTATTATCAAGTTCATCTTTCTGTGGAAAGGTGCTTTACATAAATATAAATGAGTACATAATTTAACACCAATACCAATGTATTCATCTGGATTACTCAGTAAAACAGTCAGATTACTTTCAACTGATCCAAATCAAAGTATATACTGTAAATGGGAAAACCATCAGGGCCCTCAAACAACTAACAGGACAATAGGGATTCAGATAAAAATTAAAGCTGCAAGCAGCGATGTACGGGCCCTCGCT